>CM065386.1:26987500-27000000 GCA_033060915.1 Euryodendron excelsum
ATTGTTGGTTGGTGATTATTATTTTGTTTGGCAGAATTGATACAAAATTCAGAACACATAGCTTGGGAAACAATTAGGTAGGGGGTATCAATCCAGTGTAACAATATGCCTATTTTATTTCGATATACGTACCTTGAACTGTACAATTATCTGAATTGAAAAGCATGATTTCTTATTACGTTGTTCTTGAATTATACTACTGTATGCTTTCAACTGTGATACTTGAGATAGCAAAATGAACTATTCACTGTTGGATTGAGTAATATAGTTATGGTCGTAATTTCAAACCTATGCGGACTTGGTCTTGAGTCCAGACCGATGCAGAGTTGGTCATAAGCCCACACCAATGTGGACATGGTCCTAAGTCCAGACCGATGCAAGCTTGGTCCTAGCCCGGACCTTAAATAGGGTTAAAGAACCTTGCTGCCCGATTTAGAAATTAGTATGAAAAAAAGGGAGATAAGGTGGTAACTTGAGCATAGTAAAGAAATGAACAATTGCTTGTTGAGATATCATGACTTTACCGAATTTTACATGACATGTGCTGAAGTTGTGAATATATCTTATATAATTTTGTATATCATTGAGTATTACAGCACTTGTCCTGATCTCAAAATTATTGTTTTCATCTACTATCTCATAAATTAATTAAACACTGTTTTATAAAGAACTTAAACTTATTGTATGCTAGATAATCCACTACTGTTGGGCTTTACAGCTCACCCCATTTTATGGGTAATATTTCAGATAGCAAGGCGGTAAATGTGATAAGAAAAAAAGTAGAGATCTCTAAGAACTATGTTGTACATCGAGAAAGGTCACAAGTGAATCCTCATGATCTAGCTGCCTTCTTTCCATTTTAGCAGGATTTTGAAACTATATAGGTTTTGATTTAAGTGGCGCAGATACACCGAACAATTGTAATGTGATATAATGATGAGGTATAAGTTTAGCGTCTAATTTTAGTTATTTTAGAAACTGAAATTGTTATTATTTAGACTATAGCATTTCAACCACATGTTGGTCCCTTATTCGGGGACAGGAATTTGGGGCATGACATGGCATCCCTCTATCCATCCTCCAATGTCCCTCAATCCTCCGATGCCCCACATGTGCCGCCTCTTCCTCTACAATCCTTTTAGATCTAGGGCATTATTAGAGTATGTCTACGCCAATGCCTCATTCTACTATTGCCTCTGCTAAGGATTCTTCTTCTTCATCTTCCTCATCAACCATCACTATTAGAGATCTTACGGCCATTCTCAATTAGGTTCTTAGTTCTACTTCTGATATTGTTACCTTTTCTACCACCAGTTGTATTGTGCAGGATCCTTAGATGAGATAGACTCTTGGGAAAGGTCGTAGGCATGGTCGTTATTCGAATTCACTCATATTCATGTTCCCTCTTCGATATCATCACCTATCTCAGCCCCTACCACTTCCGCATTCAGTCTTTGGCATTCTAGGTTAGGTTATGTTTCTCGTGATTGTTTACAACTCTTAGCTTCCAGTGTCACTTAGGCGCTATTGACAATAAAAAGTTTGATTGCTTACCTTGCCAGCTACCAAAATAACTTGCTTTATCATTTTTCACAAGTGATTCTATGTCTTCTGCTCCTTTTGACTTGATTCCTTCTAACGTTTGGGGACCTTCCCTTAATGATAGCATGAGGGGGTCTAAGTATTTTGTCCTCTTTGTCAATAATTTCTTCAGTTCACATGGATAAAATTCGTCTAAATTGCCCTAAATTTATTCTGATTTTGCAAACATGGTCAAAACTCAATTTTCCTGGCCTATCAAAGTCATTTTGATCTGATAATACCATGGAATATAAAGAAACATCATTTTTACGGTTTCTTAGTCAAAATGGCATTATCCCTCACCGCTCTGGTTCTGACACGTCTTTGCAAAATGGTTGTGCCGAGCGTAAGCATCATCACATTCTTGATACTACCCATGCTCTTCTTATCTCTACATCGTGTCCTGAGCTCTTTTGGGGTGAAGCTGCTCTCACTGCAGTTTACACCATCAATCATGTCCTTTCTCCTACTATTTCCAATCAATGTCCTTATGAGCGCTTGTATAGCATTTATCCTACTTATGGGCTTCTCCAAGTTTTTGGGTGCGCATGTTTTGTTTTTCTACACTCTCACAAGCGTACTAAGTTAGAGCCTTGGGCACGTCTCTGTTGCTTCTTGGGGTATGGGATTGAACATAAGGGCTACCATTGTTGGGAGCCTTAATCCAAGCATCTTTGTGTTTCTCACTATGTTGTCTTTTAGGAACACAAAATATTTTTCTCATTGTCTCAATTTCAGCTCCCCACTCTATCTACTTCATCATTTTTTACTGATCCATCTGTTACATTATTTCCTGATGACCTTCCTACATATTCAAGAAAGATCACTTTTATAGTTTCTCCTGAGTTGCCTATTTCGCTAGCAAATCCTACTCCTACACCTCCTGGCTCATCCTTTTCTAAGCCTCCTGCCTCTACAGCTACATCCACATCCATATCAGATGACCACTCTATTGATCTTTTTCTTTGTCATTCTGCATAGGTAGGAGACATCCCTACTCATCTTCGTGATTATCATTGCTTTTCTACCATTCTCCTTCATCATGAACCTCAATCTTACCGTGAGTTGTAGGCATTAGACAAAACTCACACTTAAAACTCTAGTTGGTTGCAAATAGGTTTATAAAATCAAGACCCGGTCAGATGGCTCCATTGAACGTCATAAAGCTAGTCTCGTCGCCAAGGGCTTTACACAGGAGTATGGAATTGACTATGAGGAGACATTTGCTCCTGTTGCTTGTCTCACTTTGGTTAGGAGTTTACTTGTGATTGTTACAGTCAATAAGTGGGGTCTCTATCAAATGGATGTCAAGAATACCTTCCTTAATGTTGATCTTATTGAGGGACTCTACATGCAGCCTCCTCCAAGCTATCCTCATTCTGCTCATCAAGTTTCTAAGTTTCATAATGCTCTTTAAGGACTCAAATAGGCCCCTCAGGCATGGTTTGCCAAGTGTAGTGCCACTATTAGAGATTTTGGATTCATATCCAATTCTTATGATTCAGCTCTCTTCATTTGTAAGACTTCATAGGGTACTGTTCTTCTTTTTCTCTATATTGATGATATGATTATCACTGGGGATGATCTTGTTGGTACTGTTGATCTCAAATTATTTCTTAGCAAACACTTTGAAATGAAACATTTAGGCTCTTTCAACTACTTTTTGGGCCTTGAGATTTCCTCTGATTTTGACGACTACTATCTTTCTCAAGCCAAGTATGCTTTAGTTCTTCAAGTTCGTGCAGGCCTTATAGATAGTAAAACTGTACATACTTCTCTCAAAATCAATGCTCAACTCACTCCTCTAGATAGTGTACCTCTCTCTTATGTTACTCTCAACCGAAAATTAGATAGCAGTCTAGTATATCTCACTATCGCTCGTCTTGACAATTTGTATATCGTTCATCTTGTTAGTCAGTTCTTATCTTCTCCTTAATCTACTCAATATGTTATTCTGCTTCGTATCCTTTGCTATATTAAGGGTACTCTATTTCATGGGCATCATTACTCTACTCATTCTTCTCTCAAGCTCTAAGCCTACTCCGATGCTAATTGGGCTGGTGATCTTACTGATCGTCGGTCAACTACAGGTTTCTACTTCTTCTTGGATGACTCACTAATCTCTTAGCGTAGCAAGAATTAGACTATTACTGCTCGCTCTAACACTGAAGCTGAATATCGAGCTCTTGCTGATATTGTTCAGGAGCTTCTTTGGTTGCGCTGGCTATTTGAGGATCTTGGTGTTATTCATTTTACAGCAACCACACTTCGTTGTGACAATTGGAATGCTATTCTGATTTCTCACAATAATGTCTTTCATGATTGCACCAAACATATAGAGATTGACTGTCATTTTATACGTCAGCATCTGGTCCGTGGTACTCTCAGTCTTCATTATGTATCTTCTATCGATCAAACAGCCAACATCTTCACCAAAGCCCATCCACCTGGCCGCTTTCAAGACTTAGTTTCTAAACTCAAGTTGGTTTTCGCTTTACCACTTTGAGTTTAAGGGGGGATGTTAGAGAATATATTGTAATGTATGTATGTTTATATAGTTGTCCCACATCAATTATGATAGACTTCTTTCTCTTCTCTATTGTAATATAAATAGACTACTTTATGTATATAACAAATCACCAATTCAATACACAATTCTTCTTTCTCTTTACAAGTAAAATCAGTCATATTCCAATATCAACAATAATAACCAAAGCTAAATTGAACAGATAACCAATAGGTTCCAAGTGCCAAACTAATCCCAAATTGGTAATTAATTCAGTTATCCATAAATAATAAGTTTAAAGAATAAAACCAAAGATTCCAAAAGTCATTGCTGCCACATAAATGCCAAATAATTTTTCATATTTCCAAATAACTAGAAATAATAATAACAATAATTTTTACATGCTGAGTATATCCGAGAATAAGCCAGTCAACTAAATAATAAATGCCACAAATAAAAGCTCAAGGCATTCTATAAGCCAATGAAATCCAACATCATATATAGAGTCACCACAAAGTGGCAAATTAAGTATTTTCCCTAAATAGATCTAGTGGAGTTCACCCAGATGTACAAGGTCTATTCTTCCCATTGAGAAACTAAAGTCACCTTGTAATGACCAGTATACATAATTATTTTTTATTCTTGTAATTTTATTTTCATGCTCATAGTTTACGTTGCGGCTATAGAGAAAGAGAGAAAAGAAAAAACCGTAGAGAGAGAGAGAGAGAGAGAGAGCAAAGCTTGGGTACTGTGAAATTAGAGAAAGAAGCTTTTATTGTGGTAATTGAGACTAGTGATCTAGAAAGTGTTTCACATTCTTGGAGGTAAGATTAGTTTTGTTATATTATATAGACTCTAAATTTTCTCTGTATTAGTGTTTTACTTGTTCTTAGAGTTTGGATTAATTATGGTAAGCTAATCACAAAGAATCTGTTTAACAATAAGTTAGGTATATGGCTTCATATTTGGAGAAATAATTTGTATTTTAATCTAGTAGATGTTAGAGTTTGTGAGTTTTTGGAGTAATCAATTTGTCCTTGTACTAGTTTCAGAATGAGTAATGGAGAGAGTGTTGCGGTTACGGGTTGTACAATAAAAAATAAAAAAATAAAAAGAGAAGGAGAATAAGGTAAACCAGTGTTATGTTTTGTAAGATAGAAGATGACTTGGGGCAACTATCCAGTGTAGTCAATTGTATGGTGTTCGGTGCACATTAGTGACTTTGGCCAATAGGATAGACTTCTAAAAATTAGAACAATCCTACCCCAAGTTTTGTGACATGTAGGTTTTGAACTTGAAGTTGTTTTTAGCTCACTTTAATTGTAGAATATTCATTAATATTAGGCTTTAATTTTGGTAATTTGGGTTGCATTAGTTAGTCCTCATGTTGTATTTGCGAGTCCACATTCTTTGGGCATCAAGTGAGTGGCTTTTATCTTACTTGTATAAATGCAAAACTCCCATATATGATCAATTTTAAAAGCATGATCTGTAACATATTTTACATACCATGGAACATTTGTTTACTTAAGAGATTCAATTTATTTTAATGTATGAAAAATTATAACTTTTTATTGCAAGTTAGCTTTGAAAATTATTATTGCCATGTTATTTTTTGGAAATCCCATGGTATGAGTTGTGATATTTTATTTAATGGTGAAAACTCTTTTGATTATGAATATTGGGATCAAGTGAACTCCAGGGGATAGGCCTTAAGTGAGGTGACTCTAGCAGCTAGAGAATCGTGGTGGCTCTAGTTCTCAACGGTTGTAAGAACATGACCGTATGAAACGTTGTGACCAACCATTGTGACCTCAACCAAATCGGCTTGGGAAATAAACTTAGGGGCCAGCCTAGGTGACTCTAAGTGCGATGTTAGATCCAATAGGTATATTATTCATGAGACATTATTTGACACATGCTACATTATTCTTTAACTAGTTTCTCTTATGATTATCCATTGGTTTATTTGTTATCAGATTGTGATAATATGGTTTTATTATGAGATGAAAAGTTATTCCTTGAGATTTTGTTTTGCATTAAGATATGCAATGTGCAGATTTATAAAAACACTTTCATGATTGATTTGATTAGCATTAGGAGCATTTTCATGAAATTTATTTTGATCATAAATTGCTATTTTTCAGATTATTGTTATTATTTTAAGGCTTTCCATTCACGAGCTTGGCTGTGAGCTTGATTGCACTTCAAAAGTGCAATTATAACACCTTAACTTGTGTTTTGTTAGCCTTATTTAGAAATTTATATACTTCTTTAGTTAGATTTTAGTATTAACTATTTTTTTGTTTTACTTTATATAGGTTTTGAGCTTAAAGTGGATGACTTTAAAAGCAATTCAGATAAAAGAAGAATATGTTTCAAGTAGATGATGTCAGAGTATAAGCTGTTGAAGGTGGAGTACAAGTTGCTGAAATATGTAGAGTTGAAACTTTGGAAGACTATATCTTTCAAACCAAAAGTGCTACTGGAGTCCATAGTATACTGATTTCATATAACTTTTCGAGATCTACACTTTTCCTTTAGAACGCCCCATTTCAAAGATTAGAAGTTGTTTTTCCCCTTTTGAATGAGGTTCAAAGGGTCGTTGGATTTGAATGAGGTTTGAAGTGTCATTCCAACGGCCCTTCAACTTGTTCGAATGTAGCCCGTTCGAATCATACGTGAGCTTTGTTATTTTCAACTTATTTAAGGTAGTTTTGGACCAAAATTTGGGGATATCTTTTTCATTAGGCTAGTTTTAGGTCTTATTTAGCAATTTTGAGAGCCTTTTAGAGAGAGAAACACTCACATTTCATTGTAATTCATATTCTAGTGATCAAATTCAATTAGATTCAAGTTTTTTTTAGTTCAGTTAGTGTTTTCAATGATGATGAGTAGCTAATTTCTATCTTGAGTCCAATTGTGAAGATCAACCAAGGGTTTCAAGGTTTTCAATAGAGGTAAATCAAATTATCATTGTTTCATCTTTCAAATCACACAATTCTTGATAATTGAATCTAGAACTCTAAAAAAATTTAGACTCTTGACTAAGTTTGGTAATCGTAATGCACAAATCCTTGTTTGGTATTGAGATAGCATAGATCGATGATATAAGTCTATGACTTCAATTTAATTATAACTCTAGAATTAATTATCATTAAATTGAATCTATGATAATCTTTGTTTAGATCTCATCGAAATCTTGTATTCTTGACTAAGTCTTTGAGTGTTTATGCACAAACCTTAAATTTGGTACGAGGGTTGCTTAGATCGATGGTATGAACACAATAATTTCATTGTTTATAATCCTAAGTTGATTATCATTAATTTCATACATTTCAATTGCTAAATTTTTTCAAATCAAATACTCTTGATTGAGGTCTTTTCTTTGAGTTATTTAACCTCATTGGACCCTTTGATAAATTGGATGATTGGATCAATTGGATCAAAGACCTTCTCCTTTATAGTTAATTGTTTAGATATTGCTCTAGTCTAGATAAATCAACCTCTCAAAATCAATCAATTTTCAATTCACTTTTTAGAAGTTTTCTGTTATGTTTATTACAAACTTAGAGAGAAATGGATGCTAGTTGAAACCTAGAGTTCATATTGAACTCTATCCTTGTGGAATTTGACCTCAGACTCACTGGATTTATACAACTTTAGCCCATTTGGGCTCAATTTTTGGGATCTCTTCTTCTTTTAAGTATTTTAAAGTTTTTAGAGGGTTTTAGAAGTAGTTTTAGAGATAGAAACTCTAGATCTCTTTGTAGTTCTTTATTTTTATTGTAATCAAGTACAATTTTCATGAATTTAATGTAATTTTATATGGATTCAAATAGCTAGACTCTTCTTTTGGCAGAGGATGTGCAGATCACTTGGAAAATTGTGAATTTCATTAAGGTATTTCATTGTGCTTGAATGTTTTATCATTTGAATATATGAATCTATGCTAATTCATGTTAGATTCATTAGGACTTAAGTACTTATGATCACATCTTTGAATTCTCATGCACAATTTAGATATTGGATGGAAATTGCTTAGATCCATAATATGAATACTTTGAAATGACTATCTATAATCTAAGTGGGTGTGCATAGATTGGGATTATGTTAATTTACAGTGGATTATCTAGAACTCAAGTGTTTATGATCATATTTTTTAGTTTCCATATACAAATTTCATTTTGGGATGCGGATTGCTTGAATCCCTAATATGAACATTCAAAATCAATTGCTTACAACCCAATGGAATTGATATAGTTTCGAAATTGGGCTTCACCACTAAATCTTCCAATTCAATGTCTCAGTTGTTGACACTATACAAGCAATACTTTGTGATATTCTCATTTCTACCAAGTGATTAGATCATTTATTGCCAAGGCTTTTAAATACCCATTTTGCTTTTAATTAGCATTTTCCAAACACAAAATCCAAGTGATTTTTCATTTTATTTTCAAATTATTTGTGAGGTATTTTCTTATGATTCAGTTATCTTTTAAGTGAATTTCATCATAGCTCTCCATTATAAACTCCTTGTGAAAATCATCCCCACACTACTACAAAGTTAGGTTATAATGGCGCCCTTTTCCCAGCATTTTAGGAAAATGCCATATCTCCCATGAGATGAACGAATCATTTTGGGAATTACATTTACCGGCACTTAATAAAATGCTGGGACAAGGTTTTTTAAAAAAATAACATAACCAAATGACATAGTTTTGATTTTGTGGGAAATATTTTAGCCAAAACCGTATAGCGCCTCTTTTGATCTTTACATGTCCTTCCATTCTCTCTCTCTCTCTCTCTCTCTCTCTCTCTCTCTCTCTCTCTCTTCTCTCTCTCTCTCTCTCTCTCTCTCTCTCTCTCTCTCTCTCTCTTATGGCGTCTCAGGGCGGGAACTTTTCTGTCTTAGTAGATTGAGCAATGGTGGCGGCAGTTAAGGGAATCTAACTAGGGTTTCGAGCATAATATCACAGTCGTCGATTGTGTACAAGGTCAAGAGGGCAGCGTCGGAGGCAGCGTATGTGATGAAGCGCCTTCTCAAGAGCACCGGTAAGGCAGTGTGGATCACTGGCACCACCTTTCTCATTCCCATCATGCCCCTCATCATCGCGATGGATTGCGAGTAGCAGCTCAGCGAGCTCGAGTCGCAGCAGGCCAACCTTCTTGGAACCCCTCTTGTCGACCCTGCCGCTGCCCCTAAAAAACGAAGTGATTTCAATTGATGAGCTATAAAGGTGTGGTTTTGATTTCTTCTATCAAGACTAGTAGGGATTGGGTTGGCAGTGCTTTTATTATTCTTTTAGTATGAATTTTGAGATTTTTGGTGATATTTTAGGGTTATTTTTTTGTTCACAATGGTGATGAATGTTGTTACAATGGTTTTGGAGTTCTCTGAGCTTCAATTTGAGAATCAGGGCTTTACACCATTAGGTTAATTCTAGTTTCTCTCCATGCATACCAATACTGAAATTCAAAGCTCATTGTTATTCTATATTGCAGAGGTTTTCATATATAGATATGAATATCTCTGTGTGTGTTCTTATGGTAGAGCTCTATCTCTCACACTATCAAAGTGATTGTTATATAGGTTTTCTTTGATAATTTCTTTGAGCACTGGTCTCAATTGATTTAATGGAACTTTCTAAAAAAAGGGAATTGGTTAGGTTTTTTTTAGCATTTGTTAAGAGTTTTATTTCTGTATGATAATGTAGGATAATGATGGATTTCTGTTAGGATCTGAAGGTACAATGTTGGAGCGTATGATATATATATATATATGGACCATTCCAAGTGTATACTGTTCAATAGACTACCAAAACTCTAAACCCTAAACCCTTCCTAGCCTCTAAAAGAGTTAGCTTAAAGGCATTCTTATCTGTGATAATGTAGATGCCTCAACTATATTGAAGAATGTTGTTTGTGCTAGTAGTTACAGAAATTAGTTGCTTACCCAAAACAAAAAAAAATGAAATGAAATATGGGATTTTCTATGAGACTATGTATAGAAGTGTTCTATGATGCTAGAAGGTTGTTCCTTTCATTTTAATATTTCTTATTTATTTGTTTGCTTACATGCTTGGGTAAATTCAGGGTATTACTTCTTGTCTCAAGTTTCAGGAAAGTTTAATGCTATCAAAACTTATAATTTACTTGCTTTGGATCTTCATCATATAGTTCGCATTGGTATGAAGTTTATGTTCTTCTTTGGAGCCATTTTCTCCCTTTACGAGCTCCTTTCCGCTAGAACAATCCCTCAACGGCCAGGTCAACTCTCTCATTTTGTGACTCATTACTTTCATCTTTAGGTGTCCTTGACACATTACTGGCTAGATTATTTTTGTGTGACTTTGGACTACTTCTAGACCAGTCTAAACCATGTAAAGAAAGAGTGTCAGTAAAGAAGCAACTTATATTGGACCAGGTCCCTTCAATCGTTGCATTCCATTTGAAGAGATTAAAGACTGATGGCTCCCATGTTAAGAAGATTGACAAGTATGTGGAATTCCCACTGGAGCTAGATTTGCTGCCCTACACTGGTGGCAGTCAAAATAATAATGCGTGTATTGGTCTCCTCTTTTGACATTCAAGAGTTTCTGTGAACAAATAATCCATTTGTCACTAATGTTAAAGCCATTGGTTGAATGATCTGTAATGAAAATGAACCGCATAAACAGAAGGCTTGATGTAATAGTGTCATAATCTAATTTGAAAGATCATGGTTCTTAAGCCAATTACATTATTTGTTGTTGGGTGCTAATGGTGAATAGCTGCAGAAAACTTTTGAACTTATGGTATCAGCTTCAGATTTTTAACTAATTGAGTGATCCTATCTCTGAATGTGTTAGTGAATTTTCCCAAATCATCTTTGTTTGGGTTTTGGTGGTTCAATGGTAAGGATACATTGATGGGCAAGATGGGAGGGGTTCAAGTATAGCTATTAACTTCAAAATAAAATAAATGTTCCCAAATCATCTTTGTTTGGGCTTTTGTTACACGGATAGGTACTAAAATTCTCTGTTTCTCTACACTTTATAGGTGGAATTGAAGTATGATCTATATGCAATTGTTGTGCATATTGCATTCTCATCCACTTATGGGCATTACTATTGCTTCATTCGTTCTGTCCCCGATGCATGGTACAGGTTGGATGATTCAAAGGTAATAATCGTTGCACTTCCACAACACTAAATTTTAAGTTCTATAACACTAAACTTTGTTCAAGAGATATGGAATTTTGATTTAAGTTCTATAACACTAAACTTTTATTCGCTTGGTTATGTTCCTAAGTCTTGCAACTGGAGCACACTACCGAATAAATTCCCTTATAGATTTTGTTAGGAGTGCCGTAGGCACGGGTTATTTCTAGTGTTATACATTTCACCTTTCCTCACATAAATTACACTAAAATGTGATAATTAGTCTCTTAACTTAACAGGGATAATCCTTCCATTATAGCTGTACTACTATTAGGCTTGTGATTACCGTTATTTTCTATGATATGTGTATTACTATATTTGTCTATTTAAGTTCTCACCGAGGAACTAATTAGTTTACTCAATATGCAGTTCCTAATATATTTGTTGTCTTGATAGGGTTTGGAACAAACACGTCAAAGGAAGGGAAAGAATACTTTAAAGATCATGAAAAGCACAAAAAAGACTTGTCTCAGTAAATGAGAAAGATGGGGAACAAATTGAGCTTGCCTTTTAGTACGAAGTAAATTGAAGGAAGAATTGGCTCCCATAGTTTGAGGTTGCAAGATAAATGTCTTTTTTTCTTCAAATTTGAAGCTTTTTTTTTTTTTTTTGAATTTGGTTTTTTTCTAATTTTTTTTTCTACGAACACTTACCTCAGCTTTGTAATTTGTAGCATAGCAACTGAACCATTTACTTCATAAACAAGGAACTTTTCAATGATTGATCATATCTTATTGGAATATATTTTTTAATATATTATTGTAATATAGCACGTAAACAACTGAATATCAATTTTTTTTAATGAATTAGACCTCTACCGGCATTTTATAAATGCCAGTAAAGGTCTAACTATTTTTTTAACGAATAGACTTTTACAGGTGTTTTTCAATAAATGCCGCGTTAAATGAACTTTTCCCCACGCTAAAAAAGCCATTAGAAGTCTTCACGGTCGAAAATTTCTCTTCGGTGGAGACACTTTTGATGGCATTTAAAAAGCACCGGAAAGTTGCACTTACACCGATATCGTCGGCATTTTTTAAAAGTGTATGGAAAATCGCCGACAAAACTTTTACTAGCAGTTTTGAGCCTTTAATCAATGTTTTTTGAAGAGTAGGGAAAGGCCTTTTTGTAGTAGTGCCGATCTCATCGGGTTATACTACTTCGCCAACCCTACGCTTGGGATTAGAGTATACACTCTAGAAGTGAAGTCA
>CM065386.1:27005000-27442500 GCA_033060915.1 Euryodendron excelsum
GAAATTCTAACAAAAGGAATTGTGATCATTCGAACTGCCCTTGAGGGCATTCGGATGGCCAGAGAGCAAGAATCCCCGTTTAAATCAAGTCTGAAGTCTGGTCAAAAGATTAGAGCCTGGTTTTGGCCATTTGAAGATCTGTCAAAAGCCAGTATGAATGGCCCCTGAGAGCGTTGGAACGGCCCGCAAAAATTCTATTTTATTTTCAGCCTATTTAAGGCAGAATTATTCATAATTCAGGGGATCTTCCACTACAAGAAAATGGGGCTAAGATGGCGTTTTTTTAGTGGCATTTTGAAAAACGCTGTTAAAGTCAGGACCAGACACAATGTTTTTTGAAACACCTTATAGATTTAGCTACACGATGCCGTTTTTACTCCGACTACCAGAGACGGTGTCATGGCCTGATTTTTCACACTCAAGATAATATATGGGAAACACACAGTACTCTCTTGTTGGAACTCATCTTCTTAAAAAGATAAGTGCGACTAGGTTTGAATTAAAAATTGATTTGATTAAGGAATTTAAGAAAAGATTTGGAATCATCATTTAACTTTGTTATGGTGAGTTAGGTCACCTTAGGAATTTTGAAAAAGTTTTAAAAACTTCCTTAAGAGGGGTTTTTTGGAAAAAAAAAATAAGTTTTTTGCAACTTTTGGAAAGATTTAAGTCCTTTTTTTAAAATAACTCTATTTTGGTTTTTCAAAAATAGTGATTCTAGGTTCGAAGATTGGTTACGTATAGGGAAGATGTACTAGGCTATTATCCTATCCCGCACTTGCGATATATATATGCCTTTTTCGACCTAGATTCACTCATTTAGAATCTCCAGTTATCCAATATCCAATGATATCCACTTTGAGGTTTATGTCATCACTTTAAGGATGATGTGATGCACGATATGCAAGTACACAATAAGAATTTGAAAAAAAAATAAAATTTTGAAAATGGTTATGACCGCATCCATGAGGGTTGCCTACTTATCCCTTTATTGGAAATCAGGTCACTCGTAGTTCAGACTCGTAATCCAATTGTAAATAGACATTTTAGGATCTTTAGAAAGTTTGACTTGACAAGGGTTTAATTTGAACTTTGATTTGAAGATTTGAAATTGAATTTTGATTTGAAATTGACTTTAATTTGAAATCGAACTTTGAAGTAGAACTTAGACTAATTTTGGAAATGTTTGAATTAAACATTGAAATCATCTTGACTTGAATTGGGAATTGAAAACTATCTTAATGTAGACTTAAGATTTAGAAAAAGGTGAAAGTTTCTTAACTTAGGGGTTAAGGTTCCACTAAGGGTTTTGACCTCCTAGGACATAGGTAACTTAGGGTTTAAACTTGTATTTGAAAAGTTTGATTTTAGAAAATTTCGAATTAGAAAAGTTTGGATTTAAGAAAGTTTTATTTTAGGAAAGTTTTATTTTAGGAAAGTTTCATTTTAAGAAAGTTTCCATTTTAGGAAAGTTTCTTTATAGGAAAGGTTTGAATTTGGAAATGTGAAATTTGAAAAGATTCAATTTAAAAAACATTGAATTTAAAAAGTTGAGTTCAAAAAAGTTTGGCCTAAGTTTGAGGTAACTAAGGATTTAAGCAATCCTAAGCCTAGGGTTGATGCAATGCATTTGAATTAGCAAGATTGGATTTTGATTGAAAAAGAGAAATTTTGTTCTTGGAAAGTTTTGAAATTAGGAAAGATTGACACTAGGAAAGATTTAATTTCTATTTCCTAAAACAGAAGAATAGATTTTATTTTCAAAAATAAAATATTTGATTTGGTTTTCTATTTGGACAAGATTTGATTTGACTTGAAATTAAAAAGCATTAGTTTTGGAAATCTATCATTTTATGTGACTTTTGAAGAAATCTATGATTTCATAGAGAAAATAATATTGGAAATCTATGATTTAATGCAAATAGAAAATCATGATTTTATGTGAGAAACCTAGGATTTTCTAAATTAGAAGATTTTATTTTATTTTTAAAAATAGATGATTTTATTTTATTTTCAAAATTGGAAGATTGGATTTTGATTTCAAAAAGGGAATGGTTTAGTTTTAGAAAACTCATGATTTCACGCAATGCATTATTTTGGCAAAGCTATGATTTTGTTTGAAAATAACTCAAGTCAGTCATCCAATTTTGAAAACATGATACGAATTTTGGAAATACTTTGATGCAAAGAATGTCATGAATGCAATGATGTTGGCTAGGTCAAATTTAGGGTTTCCTAAAAAGCTTGATTCCTAAGGTTTTGACTTGGGCTTCAAGACTAAGGGTTTTTGAAAAGTAAATTTTTGAAAAGAATTTTTAGAAAATGGATTTACAAAACTATTTTAGAAAGGTTTGAATATAGACTTTTGAAAGTCACCTAAATATCTCACTTTTCTAAAACGATTCTAATCATGAGAAGACTAGAACGGTTCTAGGGTTATGATTTTGACAATAATTTGGGTTTGAAACCCTAATATGGACTTTGTTGGTCTCATTGGATGTAATACTTGTTGACTCCACGCCTTGATTTTAATGATAACTAAATCTTGCATTAGTTTGCTAATAATTTTAATTAATGAGCAGTTCAATGAGATAATATATTTTACACCTAAAGTAAAATGAATTTCAAAATGGATGCTCAACAACTCAAGGATCAAGCAATGCATCAAAACAAGAGTAATGCACAAAAAACAGAATAGTGACACCTATTCAAATGTTAAACCAATGATGTGAATTCGAATGAATTGAAGGTGTTCAAAGGAGAATTCAACGTGTGTGCAAAGACTCTATGAAGAATCCAAGAAAATTTTTTGAAGAAATCAAAATGAGTTCAATCCAAATTGAATTAAAAACTTTATTGAATGACCACATTGGATTGAAAGCCTTGAAGAATCACTAAACCTCAAAGAAGAAATTTCTTGAAGTACTTGAAGTGTTTTTTAAGCTAAGCTTGATCAAGGATAACATAAGACATTTTCTGGATAATATGTCGACACATGAGGACAGAGGCCAATGTTTGAAAAATGGATGATTAAGTGTCAACACATGGACTTAATGTATCAACACATGGAGATAGAGAGCAACTAATGGAGAATGCCGGCTTGATGTGTCAACACATGAAGTCATGTGTCGACACCTAGGGACTAACGGTTATATTTTTAAACGTTATATTGAACTGGGCGGCCATTTAATGCAGCCCCAACTACCTTCAACGGGTAAAATTAATTCAGGGCTTTGTATACAAGCCTCCAAATGCATTTATGGACAAGAGATACAAGATTATTCCACCCTTTGATCATCAAGAGCTGACAATTCTAAAAATTCTCTTTGTCTTCAATACTTGGCATTAAGTGAGCTATTCTTTTTCTCATCTACTCTTCATAGAGAGTGTGTACTTCAATTGTAAATCCTTTATACACTTGTGAGTGAGAGTTTGAGTGTTCTCTTGCAAAAGAAAAACACTTGTAAGTTTGAGAGAGCTTGGACAAAACTCTTATAGCATTGAAGCTCCGGTGTAAGCTTTAAGGAAAGTGAGCTAGGCACTTTAACTAGCCTCTATTTTGTAATTAGAGATTGCATAATGGAAGAAGACTTCAAGGGGATCTTGGGGTGAGGACTTAGTCCACAAGTTGTGGTTGAACCTTAGTAATTCTTGGTGTTTCCTTCTTATGCTTTGCTTTCATTTCATACTTGATTTTATTGCATTGTATATACTTGAATTACTATTACATTCATTAAAATAGTTTTAATTTGTCTTGATTGCTATTAGTTTTTTTTAAAAAAAAAACCCAATTCATCCCCCCTCTTGGGTTGCCTTTTGGGCCAACAATTAGTATTAGAGCTAGTGTTCCTATATTTGGCTTAACATCCTAAGAATTGATCCATGGCAACCAACTTTGGAAGCTCTCTTGGTGAGGGTCAATCCACAAATAGACCATCCATGTTTAATGGTACCAATTACAACTATTGGCAGAATAGAATAAGGATATATATTCAGTCCGTTGATTATGAATTATGGAGGATTATAGTAAATTGTCCTAAAACTCCAACTAAGAAAGTTGAAAGAGTTGATGTCCCTAAGCCCGAATCCAAATGGGATGTGGATGATTTGAAAATATTGCAATCTAATGCTAAAGCCATGAATATTTTATATTGTGCGCTTGATCCTAACGAATTTAATCATATCTCTACTTGTGAATCGGCTAAGGAAATATGGGATAGACTTGAGATAACCCATAAAGGTACTAATCAAGTCAAGAAATCTAAAATCAATATTTTAGTTCATAACTATGAATTGTTTAAAATAAATCGGATGAATCTATTACCAAAATGTTCACAAGATTTACTGATGTTGATAATGGCTTGAAGTCTCTTAGAAAGGTTTATCCTAACAATAAAAAGGTTAGAAAGATCTTGAGGTCATTGCCAAAGACTTAGGAAGCTAAGGTCACTGCCATCCAAGAAGCAAAGGACCTCAACACATTGCCTCTTGAAGAACTCTTGAGCTCTATTATGACATATGTACTTACTCAAAAGCAACATGTCCAAGATGGGGAAGAAAAGAAAAAGAGGTCAGTGGCATTCAAATCCACAAGCCAAGAAGATGAATCAGCTAGTGATGAGAATGATGATGAAATTGCCCTTATCACATGTAAATTCAAAAAGTTCATGAAGAAAAAATGAAAAGGTGGAAAGAAGCATGAAGCCAAAGGAGATTCTAGCAAAGAATCAATGATTATATGCTATGAATGTAAGAAGCCTAGCCATATAAAGGCTGAATGCCCCATGCTCAAAACGAAAGGAAAGAAAAATCAAAGGAAGAGGGAAATGGCTACTATGACTCGAAGTGATAGTGAAGAATCTGGTTTCGAAAATGAAATCGAATCTCAAGAAGTGGCCAATCTATGCCTCATAGCTGATGGGGAAGAAAATGAGGTATCATCTTCTAACACTTCTCAATTTACTTTCAATGAACTACAAGATGCTTTTGATGATTTAATTATTGAAATTAAAAAATATAGGAATTAAAAATAGTCTTCTCAAAAAGATGATCTCTACTTTAACTAAAGAGAATGAGGACTGACAAAAAGAAAATAGAGATTTGAAGAATGAAATTGTGTTTTGAATTATAAAGTCAAGGAAAACTCTTTTCAAAAGGATTCCTCACTTTCAAAGGAAAATCAATCTTTGAGGAAAGAAGTTAAATACTTGGAAACAACTCTCTTTAAATGTGTAAATGGAAAAGAGAAATTAGATGCTATTCTTGGAAAACAAAAATGTTCACTTGATAAAGCGAGACTTGGTTTCAATCCCTTCAAAAGGAGAAAATTTTCAAAAATTAGATTTGTTTCTTCCACTAGTAAACCACAAATTCCATGCTTTTATTGTCATAAACTAGGACACATTGCTACTAAGTATTATGCTATGCAAAAGTCTATTACTCCTAACAGTGCATGGGTCCCAAAAAGGCCATTGAGGACTAACTCCCAAAGACCCAAGATGGTTTTGGTACCGAAATTCAAATAAACTCTTGTGTAGGTGTGCTTTCAAGCTAAATTCAAGAAAGACCATTGGTACTTGGATAGTGGATGCTCAAGACATATGATGGGAGATTAAGCACAATTTACATCTCTCTCACCAAAGGATGGAGGACTTGTCACCTTTGGAGACAATAGCAAAGGAAAAATCATTTGTATAGGTGGTATTGGTAAGAACTCTTCCACCTCTATTAAAAATGTCTTTCTTGTTAAAGGACTCAAACACAATCTTTTGAGCATTAGTCAACTTTGTGACAAAGGATGCAAGGTTGTCTTTGAATCCTCTAAATGTGATGTAATTGACATTAATAGTAACAAGACTATTCTCATTAGGCATAGACAAGGCAATATATACATTTTTTTTTATCTAAATGACTTATCTTCTTGCAAATTTGAATACCTTGCCATTATGAATAGTGATAAAACTTTGTTATGGCATAGAATACTTGGTCACATTAGTATGAGCATACTTTCAAAGGTTTCTAAAAATGATTTGGTCAAAGGACTTTCAAAAATAAAATTTGACAAAAATAGAGTTTGTGATGCTTGTCATATGGGTAAACAAGCTCGAATGTCTTTTAAATCTATAAATATGTTGACCACTTCTAAGCCATTATAATTGTTGCATATGGGCTTATTTGGACCAACTAGGACTTTAAGTCTTAGTGGGAAACAATATGCACTTGTTATTGTTGATGACTATTTTAGATTTACATGGACACTCTTCTTAGCTCACAAGGATGAGACAATTGTTTTCTTTACAAAATTTTGTAAAAAGGTCTAAAACGAGAAAGTTTTTCAACCACTTCTATAAGGATTGATCATGGAGGGAAATTTGATTGCAAACCCTTTGAAGTATTTTGCGATAAAAATGGTTTTGACCATAACTTTTCAGCCCCTAGAACACCTCAACAAAATGAAGTTGTTAAGAGAAAAAATAGAACTTTGGAAGAAATAGGAAGAACCATGCTTTCTGAAAATGGTTTGCCAAAATATTTTTTGGCTGAAGTGGTCAACATAGCTTATTACATTTTAAATAGAATTTTATTTAGAAAATTTTTAAAAAAAACCCTCTATAAGCTTTGGAAAGATAAGAAACTAAATATCTCATACTTTTGAACATTTAGATGCAAATGTTTTGTATTGAATAACAATAAAGACAACCTTGGCAAGTTTGGTGCAAAATCTAACAATGGTGTATTTCTTGGGTATTCAACACATAGCAAAGCATATAGAGTCTTTAATAAGAAGACTCTAGTGGTTGAGGAATCAATCCATGTTACTTTTGATGAATGTAACTCCCTTTCTAGAAATGTTTCAAGTGATAATGTAGATGAAATAGAGCAAAATATAGAAAAGATGGACATCCATTCAAGCTCAAAAGAAGATTTGCAAAAGGGGAAGGAAGTGCAAGAAATCTCAACAAGCCAACAAGAGATCAATGAAGATCTACCTAAGGAATGGAAGTTTATGCATAACCATCCAACGGAACAAATCCTAAGTGATCCTTCATAAGGGGTAAGAACTAGATCCTCTCTTAGAAATGTATGTAATCATTTTGCATTCTTATCTCAAATAGAACCTAAGTGTTTTAATGATGTTGAAAATGATAAGTTTTGGATTAATACTATGCAAGAGGAATTAAATCAATTTGAAAGGAATGATGTATGGCACCTTATTCCTAGGCCTAATGATCATTCAATTATTGAAACTAAATGGGCTATTAGAAATAAAATGAATGAATGTGGAGTTGTTGTAAGGAACAAGGCAAGACTTGTTGCTTAAGGGTATAGCCAAGAGGAAGGCATTGATTTTGATGAAACATATGCTCTGGTAGCTAGATTAGAGGCTATTAGGTTGCTACTTGCATTCTCATGTTTTAAGGATTTTAAAATTTATCAAATGGACGTTAAAAGTGTGTTCCTAAATGGTTTTATTACCAAAGAGGTGTATGTTGAGCAACCCGCCAGATTTGAAGATCCAAAATTTCCTAATCACGTTTTTAAATTAACAAAAGCTTTATATAGTTTGAAGCAAGCCCCAAGAGCTTAGTATAAAAGATTAAGCAAGTTTTTGATTGAAAAAGACTTTTCAAGAGGAAAAATAGACACTGCTATTTTATTAAGATTAAAAATAATGACGTGCTCTTAGTATAAATATATGTGGATGGTATCATATTCGGTACTACTAATGAGTTGCTTTGCAAATAATTTGCTAAGTGTATGCAGGGAGAATTCAAAATGAGTATAATGGGTCAACTAAATTACTTCCTCGATCTTCAAATCAAATAATCAAAGGATGACATCTTCATCAACTAAGCCAAGTACATCAAGGACTTGATTAAGAAGTTTGGCATGGAAGATACAAAGCCCATAAGTACTTCAATGAGTACTACAACAAAATTGGATAACGATGAGAAAGGTAAGTCAGTAGACACTAAGCTTTAAAGAAAAATGATAAACTCTTTGTTATACCTTACTGCTAGTAGACCAAATATAATGTTCAGTGTTTGCTTATATGCTCGATTTCAATCAAATCCTAAAGAATCTCATGTGATTGCTGTCAAAAGAATATTTCATTACCTAAAGCACACACCTAACCTTGGATTATAGTATCCAAATGGTATATCTTTTAATTTGATTGGATACACCGATGCTGACTATGCGGAGAGTAGAGTTGATAAGAAGAGCACAAGTGGCTCTTACCAACTCCTAGACAACATGATTGTGTCTTGGTGTAGCAAGAAACAAAATTCTATTGCTCTCTCCACAATTGAAGCTGAATATGTAGCAGCTGGTAATTGTAGTGCTCAAGTATTGTAGATTAAATAATAATTAGAAGATTATAGTATCTCATTTGATCATATACCTATTAGATGTGATAATACTAGTGCTATAAATTTGACTAAGAATCTCAATCAACACTATCGCACAAAACACATTGAGATTAGATATTATTTCGCAAGAAATCATGTTTAAAAATGTGATACTGAACTTGATTTTGTGAGTACAAACATGCAATTGCCTGATATCTTTACAGAATCATTAAGTGAAGATAGATTTTGTGTGATAAGACAAGAATTGGGAGTGAGTGATCATATACCTTGATCCTTGAGTGAAATATATGTTATTTGTGTTTTTAATGTGAACATTGATTATATGAATTATATTTCTTACTCTCATGATTCATTGCATACTCATATTAGAACACTTATTCATCTAAAGTCAAAGACCTGACCCTGAAATGATAAATACTCAATTTGACCCAGTTTGGCTTCATGTGTCAATACATCATTTTCATGTGTCGGCACATTAGAACAGTGAGTTCAAAATGAATTGTTGACACCCATGTTTCGACATATCAAGTTTATGTGTCGACACATGAATCGGGCCTTTATATTTTAAAGCAACCCACCACTTTATGCATATTCAAACTTTTCCTCTATCTCTCTCTACCTATTTCATTCCCTCCTTACACCAAACCAACCATCAGCTAACCGCTCCTCTCAATCTCACCTTTAATCTCTTTGTAAACCCTAAATCGACCCTTCCCAACTTCGCACAACCCTTATTGATTCCTCCATAGCACCAAAAAACCCTAAATCAAAGAAAAGTTTGAAAACCCCTAATACACCAACGTCACCTGTCCCTAAAGGCCAGAAGCAAAAATCAAAAGAGGATTCGAGCAAAGACAAAGGGAAGAAGAAGAAGAAGAAGAGAAGGGAGAATCGACACCTTCAACAACCCTGGAAAGGAATGAACTGTATTTCAGTGAGGACAAAGCCCAAGAAAGGTACAGTTCGAGTTTCTCTCTTAGGAAGGACTATAATGGTCGATGGGTGGATTATAATTTTTTCGATCATTACAAGTTCGAATTGAGTACAAAATTAACTAATTTGGGTTGGAAATCTATGACTACATTGAGGGATGATGTTTACCCTGACTTAATAGCACATTTTTATGCTAATTCCAAAAGAGGGTATGGAAATGTATTAACAGTAAGTTATGTCATAGGTGTTAATCTCACTCTGGGTAGAACTGTGATAAGACATATCCTTGGAATTAGATTGGGTGGAGAGATTTATCGAGATAATATATCCCAGAAAGATCAGTTGAAAGTTCTTTATGGAAAGGAAGTGGATGAGTGTATACAACCTATTGCCAATTATGTCTCTTGAATTGAGGTTGGTTCATCACTTCACTTGCACCATTTTTACCCCCAAAACTGAAAAATATGAATGTGTCTGAAAAGGAGTTATTTTTCTTATAGGCATATTTGACTGATTCTTGAATTAATTTGTCATTGTTTATTTTAGATCATATATACAAGGCCACTATTGCCAAAATCAGTATGCCATATGGTATATTTTTTACCAAAGTTTTTAAGCATTTCAATGTTGATTTGAGCAATGAAAAGAAGAGAACCCCTAAAGCCATCAGTGATGAGTACAATGAAAAAACACTTAAAAGAATGGGATACACTCTGAAAAACCAAAAATAGACCCCTAAGAAATCTAGTGCAAGCAGTGCTTCAAAGGAAAAAGTTCCTTTTGGGAATAGTTCCAAGCAAACAAGTATCAAGAGAAATCTGAATCAAGAACTTGAAAGAAGTGCAGGGGAATTGAGTGTTTTCATGGCTCAAGTGTTGGAGTCTCTGAAAAAATTGAATAATAAGGTAGACATTGCTGCCACAAAAATGTTTTTTGTGGAAAGAAAAGTTAGAGAATTGAAAAAGGAAGTGTAATTAATGAGCACTAGGAAAGGCCAATTGATAGAATAAATATATGATGAGGAAAAAGCATTAGAATAAGAAAATGAAGAAGAAGGAGATAAAGAAGGAGAAAAAGAAAGTGAAGAACAAAGGAAGCTAAAGAGGAAAGAGATGGTGGGGAAGAAGAAGCATAAGAAGCTTGTAAGCACCCCATTTTTGCCTGCTCGGCAACCTTTGGCCCGACCGGGCTCAGTTTCAAATACCACAGTACATGCAAGCTCAAGACGAGCCATTTGATCTCCAATCCAACCAATTGGTCGCTTCTCGGGCCCACAAGGACCTGTTGGAGCCATAAGCACCATTATTCTAAGCAACTTTCAGGATCGGGCTGTCTTGAAAACCAACGCCATCCAGGTAGCTTACCGGGATCGGGCAATCTCGGGGACCAATACCTCAACAAATTCTAGATGGTTCACTTCTGGCGCCCGCTAGCCCGCCAATGTAGAATGTCCATCATTTGGTAGTTCTCCGAGACTAGGCGTTCTTAGAGACCAAAACCACCCTTCCAAGTAGCTTTCTGGGACCAAGCATTCTCAGGAACCAACACCACCCCTACAGGTAGCTCTCTAAGACCGGGCGTTCTTAGAAACCAACACCGCACAGGTAGTTTTCCGAGACCAGGCGGTCTCGGGAACCAGCAACTAGGTCAACACCGGTGCTTGCTAGCCCGACTCGGTGAAAAATGACCAAACCTGCCCCTTGGGCCTCTAGGCACATTTTGAGAAAGTTCAAAATCCCTCAAAATGATAAGTCCACCTTTCCAAAATGTTACTAAACCATTAGGCATCCCCCGCACACCATTTGGTCCAATTCCGGTCTTATTCCGGCTCACTCTTGTCAAAATGACCGTTTTGCCCCTGAACACCTCAACACTGCACAAACCCCGCTGAACGGTAAAAGACTCTCCCAAAATCATCCCTGAATAACCCTACACGCTTAACACAACACACCAAACCATTCCTAACCATTTCTAGCCAATCCTGGCCAAAATAACCATTTTGCCCCTAGCAATCCAATCTTGGGGTTTCGAGCAAAGGGTTTCACCATACGCCCTTGTTTAACCTGAGAAGGACCCTACGACATTAAACGCTCGTGACTTGATAAAAGTCTCCTGGAGCGTCTCGTAGACGCTCCGCCTAAATTGTCTTTTTCCCTGATTCTCTAGTTATAACGCACCGTTAACTAACTTGAGAAATGCGTAAATCAGGGAATTCTCGAAAGCTCATTCACAGATCTTTCCATCGATACAACTCGGTTGGATAGATCGCTTCCTGAAGCCCTCCATCGTACGGTGCAAAAACTACAACTTTCAGCAACCCTTGGAGCGTCTCGCAGACGCTCCGCCAAGATTGACTTTTTCGCCGATTCCCTAATCAAAATGCACTGACAAATGACTTGAGAAATGCGTAAATCTAGGAATTTCCAAAAGTATTTTTAGAATACTTGCCATCGGTATGGTTCGATCGAAGAGGTCACTTCCCGAAGGCCTCGATCACACAATATGAAAACAACCACTTTGGAACACCCTCGAAGCATATCACAGATGCTCCCCAAAAATGTCTTTTTATGCATGCTTCCTGAGACGATATCCCATGCTTCCAAACACAATTGAAACTCTCCAAAAACATTAAAGTCCACGAGAAACCTTAAGAGAATGCCGTGGGTGCAACCGATTCCGCCAAAACCTTCCCGATTGGCTCAATTATAGAGATGAAGTTCGGACGAACCTTCCCAGTGATGGAGCGTATGCTACATGTGCTCAAATTTTGATCAGATTGACCAACTTTCGATCAACAGTCGAGATTTAACCAGTACACAGGGTGCCACGTGTCATTCTGGCAATGGAAAAGTACCTTACCATGTCCTACATGCGCCAGGTCAAATTTTGGCCAAACGCATGTAGCACATGTGCCAGGCTTGTTCTGGATTGCCTATAAATACCAGGCCACCCCTTTGCATATTCCATCTCCGAAATTGATGCGAAGCTCTGCTAAAACTGCTCCAGAATCTCGAATCCTTACATATATTCCACCCCTCCAACACTTAGGCTAGATTCTACCTCTCTCAAGCCTATACACTTCACCTATAAGGCCTTATACACCATTACACACTCCATTCTAGCCCCTCAAGCCTTCTTGAAGTCATTCAAGCTCCAATCAAGACATCCATTGAAGACTACAAGTGTGTTGAAGGCAAAAGGTGGTATCCCTTTTACATTTGTGTCTTCCCCCACTCTTCTCTTCTCCCTCCTAGCCTACTTAGGTTATTCTCTATTTTAATCCCCATCTACAACCCCCCATGCTTGCATGCTTGAGCAAAGAGGGCTCTTAGATCATGCCTAGAGGAAAGCAAGTGAGAGCCACAGTGTAGGGGAACCTCTCACTAGCCTACTTTGAGATGGTATGACCTAGGAGCCCCTTGTTTATGTGGTGTAGCCTAAAAGCCTTATATGTGATCATGACCCCTTGCATGTTACTATTTTGATCATGTCTTGTATGCTTAGCATCATTTTACGCTTGTCGTCATGTTCTATAATGCTTACATTACTCTTAAACTCCATGTCATTCCCAAGCTCTATATTTCTTTCAAAAATTGTTCTAAAAGTTAGCTCCTTGAAGTTTAGGATGGGACCTTAGAAATCATACCTTGGAAAATCCCCTTCTAACCCCTTAACTCTCATTTTGGCATCATGACATTTTTATTTGCATAAGGGTTGCTTTCTAATTCTCTAATTTTTAAGATTTCCATTCTTTTAAGTGTAGTGATTGGAATGGTCCCATGGAGCCCTCTCTTGAGTGGTCTCCCTTTTGTTTGGCCATATGAACCCTCTCTTGATGGAATGTCTCCCTTGAAAAATGGTTTTCAAAATCCTTCTTAAAAGATGATTTTCAAAAATGCATTCTCTCCATCTTTATATTAAAAATGGTGCCTTAAAAAGTTTTCATCACCATGTTAATTTTTGGACCCCTTACACTCTTGTCAAGATTATGGTTATAATGGCCATGAGGAAACCTTCCTTGGAATGGTCTCCAATCACCAACCATATAAACTATATTCTTGGCTAAAGTCAAAATTTTCATGGAAATGATCTTCAAAAAGGTTGTCCACCAAAGTCCATTGCATAGCATGTTTTGTTTTTCAAAACTCTTTCCAAAAGTGCATCAAACAAACTTTCAAAGATCATCTTTCAATTCAACCTTAGGTTAACTTGACCCTAGTTGTCTAACCCTAGGTTAAGTTGACCCTAGTTGTCCAATCCTAGGTTAACTTGACCCTAGTTCACACACCTTAGGTTAATTTAACCCTAGTTAGTTAACCCTAAGTCATCTTAACCTTAGGTTACCCCTACTTTAGTTAGTCAACCCTAGTCCAACTTAACTTTAGGTCATCCCTAACCATAGGCTAACTCAATCTAGGTTAGTATGCTTCAATGTTCCAACTCATGAACCCTTTTTGAATGATCCTCCAACTTTAAACTATACTCATTACCCACTTTTTCCAAAACCTTCAACCTTCATGAGATTTCAAAAACCAACTCCAAGATGTTTTTAAAAATATTTTCAAAAGATCACAAACCTAAGGCATCTCTAGCCCTCTAGTGGTTAGGGACCCCAAAGGAAGGTGACATATCAAGAACAACCTCTAAGGTTGTTCATATTAGGATTCCAAACCCTTAGCCATTTCCAAAAAACCACTTTCAAAAACTAATTCATCAAAACGTTCTAAAGTCCTGCCTCCAAGGTTTTCAAAACAAGACTTCAAAAACACTTTCAAGTTCTTTTGAGTCATGCCAAAGTATTTTTCCAAAACTCCCTTAAGTTGATCCAAAAACATTTTCAAAACACTCCACCATCCAATTTCAAGTCAAAACTTCCAAGACCGTAAAGAGTCTTCAACTTCCATGACCTCAAAGTGTCTTAAACTTTCCAAAGACCTCAAAGTGTCTTAAACTTTTCCAAAGACCCCAAAGTGTCTTCAAACCTTCCAAAGGCCCTAATGCGCCTATTTTTCATCCGGCTCTTGCCCGAACTACGAATGACCTAATTCTCGCCAAATGAGATACGTAGGCAACCTAAAATGGTGCGGTCATAACTTTTATTTGAACCCCAATCCCTTTTTCAAAAAATCCAATCAATTCAAAGTTTCTATTCCAAGCTCTTTCAAAACCTCCATCATTTTCAAACTTCTTCGAAAAACTTGCATCATACATCATCCATCCGAAAAGTGATGACTAAACCCCGTTTTCAAAATTCTAAAGTGGATATTAAGTGGACAATGGTAATCGGTTATTCTAGTGAGTGAACAAAGAGTGATTAGACATGTAGATACCGAAAAGGCGGGCTAGGGTGATGATCTTAGGATATCTTCCCTATACGTAACCAACCCCCGAACCATAGATTTCTATTTTCAAATGACCAAAATGGAGTTATTTTCCCAAAGGGCTTAAATCTTTCCAAAGGTTGCCAAACAACCTATTTTCTTAAAAACCCTCTGTTGAGGGAGTTTTCAAAATCTTTTTCAAAAAATCCTAAGTTTAATCTTCAGATTAACACTTAGTTTTAGGTGCCCTAACTCACCTTAATCAAGTTAGGTGGCGAATCCTATTTTTCTGAAAAACCCTTAGTCAAACCAATTTTCAAACCTAGTCACACTTGTCCTTTTAGAAGGATGAGTTCTAGTGACAGAGTTCCGTACTTTTTGTCTCCAAGCCGAAAGGACCTTGGACACTCAAAAACCAAGGCGCGACAAAGCTGAAGGAGGAAATGCTGAAAAAGGGCTAGAAGCAGAGGAGCAAGACCAAGAGGAAGACTTCTTAGCCACAGAATCTGATGCCCCCCATTTTGTTTCTGGTCACAAGTATGGGTTGAGGGACAGACCTGGCAAGAAGTTCTCTAATACCCCAAATGACCCCCTTGTCCTAACCCCCTCACCACCAGCCTTTCCCAGTAACCTCTCCTCTCCATATCCCATATCTCTCTATTTCATTTGTATCTTCATTTTTGCATCTATCTGCACATTTTTGTTAAAGGATGGCATATCATCCTCAAATACCATTTCTTTTGTAATATTTTGTGAATGATTATTGACTCATTTTTTGTAATGACTTTTGTGAATGAAATATAACCCTGTTGTTGTAGCTTGAGGCCTTGATGATTGAATGTTATGCTTGTTGTCCTGTTTCTACAATTTATATTGTTATCAAATTTTTTGCTATTGTACATGTCTCTGTTTTAAACATTTCTTTCTCTTTTTGATGAATTGAAAAAAAGAAGGAGAATAATTGAAATAAAATGGGGAGAAGAAAGGACATACAATGAGAATGGACTACTTAATGATTACATTGAATGGTTTATATGAAGACTTATAAAGCATATTCTTAGGGGAAGTAAAATGATAAAGGAAAATTCTCCCTCCATTTAATTTTGAAATTGCTTTTATAAAACAATATCTTAATAAAAACTCTTCAAGGATTGTTTTTTATAAAAGAACAAAAAGAAAGTACATTTTTCTTGGAAACACCAGTTGCAAAACAAAGGGGAGCTTTTTCAAGGTATGAAATCTGTCTCTATTCATTTCATTCTTATACCTATTCTTGCAAAGGTTTTGTCATCATCAAAAAGTGGAATATTGTTGACTTCACACCTTAATTTTGATGATAACTAAATATTGTGTTAGTTTACTAATGATTTTAATTAATGTGCAGTTCAATAAGATAATATATTTTACACCTAAAGTAAAATGAATGTCAAAATAGATGCTCAACAACTCAAGAATCAAACAATGTATCAAAATAAGAGCAATGCACCAAAAACAAAGCAATGACGCCTATTCAAATGTTAAACCAATGATGTAAATTCGAGGAGATTGAGGGTGTTCAAAGGAGAATTCAACGTGTGTGCAAAGACACTATGAAGAATCCAAGAAATTTTTTTAAAGAAATCAAAATGAGTTCAATCCAAATTGAATTGAAGACTTTATTGAATGACCACACTGGATTGAAAACCTTAAAGAATCACTAGGCCCCCAAAGAATAAGATTCCTTAAAGTACTTGAAGTGTTTTTGAAGTTAAGCTTGATCAAGGATAGCATAAAACAATTTCTAGGTGATGTGTCAACACATAGGTCTTATGTGTCGACACATAAGGACAGAGGCCAATGTTTGAAGAATAGATGATTAAGTGTCGATATATGGGTTTGATGTGTCGACACACGGAGATAGAGAGCAACTAATGGAGGATGCAGGCTTGATGTGTTGACACATGAAGTCATGTGTCGATATTTGAGGCCTAACGTCTATATTTTTAAACATTGTATTGAACTGGGTGCGCATTTAATGAAGCCCCAACTACCTCCAACGGGTGAAATCAATTCAGGGCTTTATATAAAAGACTCCAAATACATTTATAGACAAGAGATATAAGATTATTCTACCATTTGATCATCAAGAGCTGATAATTCTAAAAATTCTCTTTGTTTTTAATACTTGGCATTAAGTGAGCTATTCCTTTTCTCATCTACTCTTCATAGAGAGTGTGTACTTCAATTGTAAATTTTTTATATATTTGTGAGTGAGAGTTTGAGAGAGCTTGGACAAAACTCTTGTAACATTGAAGCTTGGGTGTAGGATTCAAAGAGAGTGAGCTAGGCACTTCAACTAGCCGCTACTTTATAATTGGAAATTGCATAGTGGAAGAAGATTTCAAGGGGATCTTGGGGCGAAGACATTGATCACAAGTTATGGTTGAATCTCGGTAATTCTTGGTGTTTCTTTCTTTTGCTTTGCTTTCATTTCATACTTGATTTTATTGCATTGCATACACTTGAATTGATGTTACATTCATTAAATTAGTTTTAATTTGTCGTGATTGCAATTAGTTTTTAAAAAAACCAATTCAACCCCCCCCCCTTCTCTTGGATTGCCTTTTGGGCCAACAATACTTTCCTAAAACAATTATAACCATGAAATAGCTAAAATCATCTTAGGGTTGTAGTTTTGAAAACAACTTTGAAAGAAAATGTTTTAAATGCAAGTTTGGAAGCAACTTTTAATGCAAGTTTGAAAACATACTTGAATGCATGATTATGATAGCAATAATGCAATAGGAACATGAACATACAAGGTTAAGCTTCACCACATAACCAAGGGGGTCGAACCCACACCGTCTTAGGTTGAACTCAAAGAAAATTCTTGACACATTGATTCCCTCCAAGGCCTTCCTAGTCATGAACCAGGAGGTCCCTTGTTTGAATAATGAAAGAAGAGGAGGTAAAAGATGGGGATTAAAATAGAGAATATCCCAAGTGGACTAGGAAGGAGAAGAGAGAGAGGGGGATTACATAAAAGTAATTAGAACCCTACCATGTCTTCTTGTTAGGTTGAATTCTTCAATGGAGGACTTGCTTGAACTTTAAGAAGATCTCCAAGAGCTTCCAAGGGCTAGACTTGACCTTCAATGGAGCTTGAAAACTAGGGTTTTAAGTGTATAGATTAGGGTTTGAGTGTATGGATTGTATAGAGGCTAGGGTTTGAAGAAGACTTGAGAGAATTAGGGTTTTTGGGGCAACTCGAAGTCTATTTTTAGAGAGGCATAGTTTTTGGAGCGATTTTATGAATCCAGAATAAGCAGGGGGGTGGCCTATATTTATAAGTAACCAAAAATCCTCTTGGCGCCTGTTGCAATAGCGCCAGGCCAAAATTTGGCTTGGTGCCACTACTAGTGGCGCCACTCCCGTAGGAAACTTGTTAGGGTGGCAAGAAACAGATCTTTGACTCTTGGGACGCAAAGCAGAAGATTTGGGCACCTGTCCTAGTGACTACTATCATGCCAAGATTTTTCGCACTCGAGAAATACGTACACAAGCAGGAAAAACACTATACTTTCCCGTTAGAACTCACCCTTCTAGAAGAATGAGTGCGACTGGGTTTGAATTGAAAATAGATTTGAATAGAGGGCTTTTGGAAAACATTTGGAGTCGCCACCTAACTTGATTAAGATGAGTTAGGTCACCTAAAAACTAAGCACAATCCGAGGATCATACTTAAGGTTTTTGAAAACGATTTTGAAAATACTTCCTCAAGAGAGGGATTTTAAGAAAACGGGTTGTTTGGCAACCTTTAGAAAATATTTAAGCCCTTTTTTGAAAATAAACTCCATTTTGGTCTTTTAAAATTAGTGATCCTCGGTTCGGAGGTTGGTTATGTGTAAGGAAGACGCACTAAGCCATCACCCTACCCTGCCCTTAAGGTACCTACATGTCTATTCACCCTAAATTCACCTATGAGAGTCTTCAATTAACAAATGCTCAATCCTATCCACTTTAGAAAAAGAATATTTAAAAAGACATAATGCATGATATGCAAGTGCAAGAAAAGAGAATTGAAAAATAGATTTGAAAATAAATTTGAAAAGAAATTGGTTTGATTTGATAAGAGATTTGAAAATGGAAAGTTTTATAAAGTGAAAATAGAGATTTGAAAATAGATTTTTGGAATTAGAAACTTAAAATAGATTATGGAATTAGAAACTTGAACAAGATTGTAGAATTGGAGATTTGGAAGAAGTTGTGACCGCACCCATGAGGGTTGCCTACGTATCCTTTTGGAGGAAACAGGTCAGTCGCAGTTCGAATAAGGGTCTGATAGAAAATAGAAGGTATGAATTGGAATTTGGATTTGATTTGAATTTAGAATAAAGGATTGGAATTGAAAAGATTGGACTTTAATTTGGAAAGATTTGAAAAGATTTGATTTTGGAAAGCTTGGTTTTAGGAAACCTAGACTTAAGAAAGACTTGAGACTTAGGAAAGATTTGACTCGAGTGTTGGGCTTGGAAGATGAGGAAAGATTGGATTTAGGGAGGGTTCGAATTAGGAAAGTTTCATTTTAGGAAAGTTTTGGTTTAGGAAAGTTTTGGTTTAGGAAAGATGCCGATTTAGGAAAGTTTTGAAATAAGAAAGGTTTTAAAATAGGAAAGGTTTCGTTTTAATAAAGTATTGAAATTGGAAAGTTTTGAATTTGGAATGTTTGGAAATAGGGAAGTTTTGAAAGTAAGAAAGTTTTGAGTTTAGAAAGTTTTAGAGTTAGAAAGATTTGAAGTTTAGGGAAGTTTAGAATTTTGGAAAGATTTGGGTTTAAAAAGTTTTAACTTAAGAAAGTTTTGGATTTAGAAAGTTTTGAAATTTGGAAAGGTATCAAATTAGGAAAGGGTTGGTTTAGGAAAGATTTAGAAGCTTAAAGTTTAAGGAAAGATTTAAATGTTTAGATTTAGGAAACTTATGGTTTAGGAAAATAGGAGATTAGGAAGGATTTGAATTAGGAAAGGTTTAGACTAGGAAGGATTGAGATTCCTATTTCCTAAAACAAAGGATTGGATTTTGTTTCTAAAAGAGGTGTTTTGATTTTGTTTCCAAAATGGGAGATTGGATTTGGTTTCCCAAAGGGAAGATTGGATTTGGCTTGAATTTAGAAAGGGAAGTTTTGGAAACCCTAGATTTGGAAGACTACAGTTTTGATGTTGAAAAATAAATTTTAGAAACCTAGGTTTTAAGGCAAGATTGAAAATCATGTTTTTGGGTAAGAAAATTAGGGTTTCCTAATCGTGGGTTCTAAGGTTTGACTTGGACTCTAAGAAAGGAGATTTTTGAAAAGTGAGTTTTTGGAAAGGAAGATTTATGGAAAGAAATCTTAAGAATGGATTTTTGGAACGTGAATTTGAGGAGAATTTTAGAAAGAAGATTGTGGAAGGAACTTTTAGGAAAGAGATTTAAGGAGTGTTTGGAAAGCGAATTTTGAAAAGAGAGTTTTTGGAAAGGAGTTTTAAAAGGAGTTTTTCTAGGAAGAAGACCTAAGGAGCGTTTTGGAAAGGAGTTTGAAAAAAAGTTTATAAAAAATAGATTTTTGAAGGGAGTTTTTGAAAATAATTTTGGAAAGGAAATTGAAAAGAGTTTTTAAAAAGTATATAAAATATCTCACTTTCCTAAAGCGATTCTAACCATAAGAAGATTAGAACCACTTTAAGATAGTGGTTTTGAAAACAATGGGGATTTGAAAAATATGGACCTTATCGGTCATTTTAAATGTAACACTTTCCTAAAGCAACCCTAACTATAAAAAGACTAGAATCACTCTAGGATTGTGATTTTGAAAACAAGTTTTAAAAAAGAAGATTTTGATGCAAGTTTTGAAAACAGTTTTGATGCAAGCTTTTGATTACGAGTTTGAAAACAAAATTTTAGAAGAATGCAAGATCATGATATGCACAATGCAAATTGGGGTCGTGAACATACAAGGTTAAGACTTCACCATATAATCAAGGGGGCTAAACCCATGTGGTCTCCAGTTAGACTAAAAGAAAGATCTTGACACGGTGACCCTCCAATAGCCTAATCCTACACATGGACCGAGGAAGTCCCTTATTTCAAGCATGCAAGAAGAGAGGGGGGGGGGGGGGGAAGAAGATGGGGGATTAAAATAGAAGAAAATCCAAGTGGGTCAAGAGAGAGAAGAGAGGGGAAAGATGCGTAAACTTAAAGAGAAAGCCTACCTTGTGTCTTGTTTATTTGCTTTGCTTCGCTTGCTTTGTTTTTCTTGCTTCGCTTCGACTTTCGCTTCAATCTTCGGCCTTTAGGAGCTTCGAAGTTACAACACTTCAAGTCTTCAATGGAGGCTTTGGAGGCTAGTGTATGAGTATATGAGAGTGTGTATGAGTGTATGAGAGTGTATATGAGTGTATAAGAGGTTAGGGTTTGTGTATGGAGGCTAGGGTTTAGGGAGGTTACGAGCTCTGTATATCGAAGAATAGGGTTTTTAGACTGAGTTTGCGGACCTCTTTCACGCTAGAGGAGGCTCTGTATTTATAGAGAGAAGAATGGCCTAGCGCCTGTTGTAGTGGCGCCAGCCTAAAAATCCTGCTGGCGCCACTAGGAGTGGCACCATGGCAAATATTGGCTTGTAGTGGCGCCACCCAGTTAGGAAAGTTTTAAGGTCGGCAAGCAACGTATCTTGAGAAGATTTGGGCACCTGTACTAGTGACTACTATGCAATTTTTAGCCTGGCTTCACTAAGAGTGACTTCAGAAGGTCCGAAAAGCATTTAAGGGACCGGGAATGGCCCAGAAGGCCGAAAAAAGGGCATGAACCCTTAGAATAAGGTCCCAGAGGTTTTTAACTTGAAAAATGATGACAGGATGTGTTGGAAGGGTTGATGGGGCCATTAGGGGCAAAACGGTCAATCGGGCTGGAAAGCTGCCGGGATGGACTCGGAATATCCCAGGAGAAAACTCGAGATTTAGAAACATTATTTAAAATGTTCCCAAAGGCTACTAATTTGATACCTAGAGCCGGTGTGGTTGGAAAAGACAACCGGCCCACCAGGAGCAAAACGATTATTTTGCACCCGATTTGTAGGAATTGACTCGGAATGATCTGGAAAGATAATGAAAGGTCAGGAATACTATAAGAAGCATTCCCGAGAGGTTACCGGTTTGATGCCTAGAGCCGGTGTGGTTCCCGGGGCGTTCGGATGCCTAAGGGCAAAATGGTCATCTTGACCCCGAAATTGACTAGAAGACACCTAATCATGCCGGCTTGCCTTTAAGATAATCTTGGAAGGGTGGACTTATTGTTCTGTAGACTTAGGTATTTTCTCGAGAAACGTGTCGAAAATGGCCCTATGGATAGTTTGGTCATTTTTCACCGAAGTGGGCTAGCTGGCACTAATGTTGACCTGGGTTTTGAGTGTTTTCACCACTCTGACGGTGGTCCCGTGATATAAGGGTTTGTTAGCAATTCCCTATATTGACCTGTTTGCGAGTATTTCCGCTACTCTGACAGTTGTGATATTTGTGAGTACTTCCGCTACTCTGACAGTTTGCGATCATTCCCGAGACTGACTGATCTCGGAAAGCTGCTAAAGGGACTTAGTGTCTGAGAAATCAACTTTCTCAGAAGGATTGCCGAAACGGACATTTCTGCATTGGCGAGCTAGCAAGCGCCAAACGTGGACCATTCTACCATCTAGGGGACTTGGGGCCTCATCCCAGTCGACGGGTTTAAAGGGACTTACTGTTCGAGAAACTTTCTTCAGAAAACGTGCCGGACAGGATAGATTTACTGTCTCAAGGAGTCAACTTTCTCTCGAGAGGGATTGGAATTGGAATTGGACTTGAAAAAGGGAACTTACCATCTTTGGGAAGACGTGCCTACAGGATTGGACCGAACAAAGCCCACAAGGGCATTTTGGTCATTTTGCCTCTATTCGGGCCTAGTGGACCCGCGAAGCAATGAATTGACTAGATTAAGACTAGAATTCTAGAATATATTCATATTGATTTGAACCCAAGTCTGGACGAACTGTAGATTACCGAGCAGTCAAAAATATGGTGCTTATAACTACCATATAATGTTTTGCCTAGCTTCACTAGGAGTGACTCTAAGAAGTCTAAAATTGATCTGGAAGGTTCCGAGCAGCCAGACATGGCTAGGAATGGACGAGAATCCTTAAAAGAGTACCTTGGAGGTAACTGGCTTAATGATTAGAGCCGAAGTAGTTGAAAAGGGTGATCGACTCACCAAGGGCAAAATAGTCATTTGATCTAAGGGAGCACCGAGATCGACCCAGAGTGGTCTGTGATAAGGCTTGACGATTGGAAACATTTTTAAGAATGTTTTTAGCGATTACTGGCTTGATATTTAGAGCTGGTGTGGTTAGAAAAGACAACTTGCCCACTAAGGGCAAGTTGGTCATTTCGTATCGGTTTCCTTGGAATGGACTCGAAATGGTCCAGAAAGGTACTGAAAGATTGGAAATACTACCAAAAACATCCTCGAAAGGTAACCAATTTGATACCTAGAGCCGGTGTGGTACCCGAAGGCGATTGAGTGCCTAGTGGCAAAATGGTCATTTTAACCAGATGCTCTCGAAATCGATCCGAAAGTGATTGGAAGGCACTAGTGTGGACTTACCGCTTTGAGACCTTAATTACTTTCCCGAGAAGCATGCCGATGAGCCCAAGGGGCCGTTTGGTCATTTTTTACCAGAATGGACTAGCAAGCACTGGTGTTAACTTGGATTTTGAGTGTTTTCGTCACTTTAATAGTGTGTGACGAGTTGGTTTCTAAATGTATCACGGCCTCCTGTAAACGTGCCATGACCAAGAGGCGTGTTTGGTCCCGAGACATAAGGGGTTTGTTAGCATTCCCGATGTTGACCTGTTTGCGAGTGTTTCCGTCACTCTGACAGTTGCAATGTTTGTGAGTGTTTTTGTCACTCTGATAGTGTGTATTCATTTCGGAGACTGTCTAATCTTGGGATGTTGCTAGATGGTCTTATTGCTTTAGGGTCTTAGGTACTTTCACGACTAGCGTGCTAAATAGCAGACATTCAACGTTGGTGGGCTAACAGGCGCTAGAAGTGAACTGCTCTACCATCTCGGGAACTTGAGCTTTGTCCTGGTTGACGGGTGTGAAGAGACTTATCGTTCCGAGGGGTTTTGTGCTTTTTCGGTAAACGTTTTGTGCTAGATGGACTTATCGTATAAGGGATCAACTTTCTCAAAAGACGTGCCGGATTGAGTTTGATTGGTTTAGATTAGAATTGGAACTAGAATTGAGATTGAAATACGGACTTATCGTCTTTAAGAAGACGTGTCAATTGGAATTGGATCGAGCAATGCCCCAAGGACATTTTGATCATTTTGCCTCTATTTGGCCTAGCGAGTTCGCGAAGTAGTTGATTAACTAAATTGAATATGGGAAACCGATTCGGGCTTGTATGTGTCTGTGAAGTATGAATGTGAGTCTAATTGAACTAGAGATTGCAAGTGGCGAAAAATGGGGTGCTTACTGACGGGAATAGACAATCACATAAAACGCACCGTTTTATGTAATAAAACGTTGTGAGAAGTCGATACTTAAAATCGACGTCATTTCTTAGCGCTGTATAACAAAATTATAAATGGAACTTCGCTGCAGCTATTGCTCGCCGAAACGTGAAGAAAAACACTTCTGTTGCTCCTCTTCTTCCTAAACGCTCTGCTACAGAATCCTTGATGAATCGAGGTGAAGAAGCTAGATCCTGTGCTACGATCTCTCACTTCCTTTGCTACGACCTTGCATAATACTCTCTCTCTGTTTCTCTCTCTCGGTGTATAGTTATTGCTGTACCTTTTTTTAGGTTAGCTCAAATTGATAATCACCTGATTGAGTGCAAATTTTAGGTTAACAAGCCCTAGATTCTGGCTACCCTAGATCTTGATTTTCTATTAATTGTAATTCTTTGATAAGTTTTGTATCTATGCCTATATCCATGGGGTTTTAGTGTTTTGGTCTTAACCAAACTCTCTCCTTCTTTTCTTTCTGCCCGATATACATGGATATATGTATTTGATATTATGTAGCCCAAATTGGAGATTATTGACTTTTAAGACTTGTCAATGCAGTTCCAAACATCTCTTCCGATCTATTAGGCAGATCCATCATCCAGATGTTATTTAGCCCAAATTGGAGATTATTGAATTTTATGACTTATCAGTGCAGTTCGAAACATCTCTTCCGATCTATTATGCAGATCCATCATCCAACTTCCAACCACAATTTCAAACATCTGGCAAGCAAGCTCTTCAGGTTTGCATAAGTTTGTAATTTCTTATAGATAGACATGCTCTGTTTTTGTTTTTTGTTTTTTGGTAAGGAACTCAAATTTTCTAGTGTATATACTGTTCTAGTGAAATGTTTTCCTAGATATATGTAATAAGGTTCATATATAGCTTCTTTCTTTTTTTAATTTTATAAAAAAAAAAAAAAAAAAGAGATGAATACTATGACCATTTTGAATGTGCTGCGACAAAAAAAAAAGAAAAAAAGAGATGAGTTGTGAAAAGTAATGTAGTGTATATTTTTGTTGTTTCTCTATTTTTTTATTTAATTGGTGAATTTTGTATGGGATGTAGTAGTCGAGGGAAGATGTGGATGGCGATTGAGGGATATGATATGATGTTAATATTTGTGAATTAGTATCATGGTTTAATGCTATTAAACCAAACAGAACCTGTTCATAATTGACTTAGCATATTTCCCTCATCGGAAGTACCAAAAGAATAGTTATAAGAGAAAACTATTAAACCAAACAGCTTTTGATTGAATTCATGATTTAAAGAATGCAAAAAATATTAAAATTTTTCTGTGTTACTTTCATAGTCTTCTGCTCTAGCTACTCAAAAGCAGTATCAACAGCAAAGACAAAAGCAACAATTAGAGTTGGGTATTTACTTTATCAGAATGCAATTACCTTAACCAAAAAAAAAAAAATTTTTTTTTTTTAACTGATGTATTTGGAAGTGGATATAGGAGACACTCCTCTTGCTTCATCATTAATAATCGGATTTTGCAGACATTGGATGTTTGGGTGGATGTGTGGACTTCTCATTATGGTTCGTAATTTGCTAGTGCAACAGCTTATTGCAAAGCTTAACAAAATCCTAGCCCATGATCGTTTTGATGATGAAGCTTGTATGTGGAGAAAAAAAAAACTTAGTCTACTTATCAGGAACAACTACTCCTTGAAAGAGGTCCTCTTGGGAATGTACAAGTATTTAGTCTACTTATCTTGGTATTTTTCATATGTTTACGTTTGTCTTTTATTATTGCTATTATATGCCATATGTTTAGTTTGTCAAGATACAGACAGAAATGTTTGTAATTTACCTCTGTGCAACAAATGAGATGGCTTTTACCTCTAAGTGGGATAGTGTGCTTCCAAGTTCCATCCATCAGACCGTCAGACCATGCAAAGGACTCACATTAACGGACTCCTGACATTTCAGATTACAACTGAGTTTAGGGGACTCCAAAAATCACTTCTAGAGCATACAGTTTGGTGAAGTTCAAAGCATCAAGTATTATTGCAAAGGTTTTGTTCTTTGGATTAGTTTTCTTGATATTTAATTATTGATTTTCTTATGTTAGTATTAAGCATAAATGTGGTAGAATGGACATATATGGTTGTCATAAGTGTATTAGAAGCAAAACTCTGAATTAATTTATGCTTTTTTATCTTCTAATGCAGAATGGACTACCAGAAATGATTGCTGCCCTTGAATTTGCAGCCAACTCTGTAGGAGTAAGTGACTTCTGCTGACAAAAGTTTATCAATTTTTTTCTTTTTGCTTCAATGTCCACAGATATTTGATACTCTTTTCATTTCCAGCAGGGAAAAAAAAAATCATGCTGGTTTGCTTTTCTATCTATGATGATGATGCCATAAATTTGGTTTAATGGACCAATTGTATTTATTTTGCTTTCTGTAGTAAATTCTTAGTGGTGGCTCTGGTTGTTTTATCTAATTTACTCCCACATCTTGCAACAAATTCCTATATAATTGTGTCATGTAATTGTGCATTCAGTTGTGTTATATAATTGTGCCTACATATTATATATCCAAACAACGCATGCTGGCATAGCAATTGAAGCAGTCAAATACTTAATTCTTTTTTGCAGTCCATTGTTAGAAAGGATTTATTTGTAACAATTGCAGATTCCCCATAGCTTATATGTTTGTTCTTGATGTAGGTGAAAATGTCCACTTGCTTCTGTGGCCCATAATATTGCTGATTTAAGTAGTAGTTGAAACAGTTCTCTTGGTTGATCACTGGGTTCAAAGCTATGATGCCATTGTCATGAAGAAATTCAGTAAACAACATGAGAAAAGATATACTCCAACAATCATATACGAGTTCTCCAGCAGTACTATTGAGAACCATTGGCTTTTGGCTTATAGAAAATAGGCCTTGCAGAATGATGCCTAGAGAAAGGGCATGCATTAATATTAGTTTGGGTGTTAGTTCTCAGTTTTTTGTACACTTGACCATTAATTTGGAATTTTTTTTTTACAGTGAATTTGTGGGAATGTACTGCCCATGTTACTACTTTTGCTTAAAATATAAATTCTCAGTTGGCCGAGTGAATATACCAAAAGAACCAATGCTAATTTTTGTTCAGTTTATGAAAATAAATTGTTCACAAAACATTGCCAAAAAATTGCTGCAAAAAAAAAAAAAAAGGAAATAATTTAAAATAGAGTTTCAACAAAAACGCCACTAAAATTCCCAACTGATTGCAACGTTTTACAAACGCCACTACAGTGTGTTGTGTTGACAGCAGATTCCGGCGACCTTTCAGTAGCGTTTGAGTAAGCGTCGCCCTCATACATGTGATGACGTTCTGCAAATGCTGCAAGCTGAGGACGACTCTCGCATAGTCAATGCTTTAAACAAACGTTGCCTGATACATTTACCGACGTTTTTTCATAGCTTTACTGGCATTTTTAAAACGCCGTTGTTTCCTAGATTTCTTGTAGTGTTCTTCTTTTACGAGTTGTAGGGTTTTTTTAACAGTGTTGAGAGGAGTTTAGAGAAAAAGTTTTCACAGTTTTCATACCAATTCAAATATTTGTGATTCAATCCAATAACTTTCAATACACTTTGTTTTTTCTTCATATCAATGATTCAACTCTTAGAGACAATTCTAAAGATCATTCGATAATCTCGGGATACCAATGGAGGTAATTAGATTTTCATTATTTTATCTTTTAATTTTTGGTAATTAAACCCTAAATATTTGAAAAAACTTAAATTCTTGATTAAGTTTGATAATATTTATGTACAAATCCTAGTTTGGTATAGAGATTACACAAATCGATAATAGAAATCTATTGCTTTGATTTGATTATAGTTCTAGATCTAATTATTATCAAATTTGTGTTTTAATTGGATTCCGAGTAAATAGAGTGATCGAGTGACTCAGATCCAAGAACTTTCTTCCTATAGTTTGAATCAATTTCAATTTCCTTTAGTTTAGTAAAACCAATCTTTAACAGATAGTTTTTGGTTTATTTTTAAAATATGGTTAGTTATATGTTCACCTCTTGAATTATGACTCACTATCACTATACCTCCTAAACTCTAAAATATGAAAAAAATTGACCCCCTAAACTACTAATTAGTATCAATCAACCCCTTCCGTTAACAATATATTAGCAATTAGTTATGAGAGTATATGAAAATTATCATGTAACTTGCACATGTTTACAAAAGTTCATTTTATATCTAAATTACATTATTTTTTTGTAATAATTATCTAATTACTAAAATACCATTTATTTTGTCACTATATTTATATATCATTCAATGGACATTTAAGCCTTTAGGCAATTATTATAACAAGAGAAGCTCAAGTTAAGTTTAAAACTATAATTTTGTCAACATGTACAAGTGAAATAACATTTTTCATCTATTTTTCTAATAAATTGCAAACATGAATGGTTGATTGATGCAGATTGGTGGTTCAGGGGGTAAACTTGTTACGTTTTAAAGTATATGAGATATAGTGACACTGCATCATAGTTCAGGAGGTTAATTTTTAACTAACCCTTTAAAATAGTTAATAGGTTCTTGTTTCATCCAAAATGTAAATTTGTGAGCCAATTCATGATACTAAATTAATCGTTGAAGAATTCAATCCCGAACTCACCGGGCATTATTGCTTCGTTATTCTATGCTTAGGATTATCATCGAACACTTTTTGGGCAAAGTCACACAATAAAAGCCCACAAACTATTTATGCTACTTGGAAAATTACTTAATGCTATGTTTGAAACCAGAGTCGGAGCCAGAAATTTGTTTCGGGGGGTGCCAAAACTTATGCAAGTTATTAAAAGCCCCACAAACTATTAATTTTATTGGGCTTCGTTTGCAAGTAAAATATGTTTTTGTTTTAAATTATAAATATATACTATATATAGGAGGGTTGTACAAAATCCAGGAGGTGCCAATACACTAAAATTTTACCTAGATATTAGAAATTTATACTAGATATTGGTATTATAAAAAAGTTGGGGGGTGCCATGGCACCCCAGCCACAAACGTGGCCCTGCCCCTATTTGGAACCCAAATTTATCCAGAGAAAAGTAATGAAAAATGTGAGGAAAAAGAGAATGAAAGTATTTTTGTTCTCTTTTCTTTCACCTATTTTTTTCTTTTTGTTTTCATCACCAATATTTTGATCCAAACAGAGTTATGTTTTTTTTAAAATTAAATTTCATCCTATATTTGCCCTCCAAATCGGCCGATGGGATAATGCATCAATAAAACGGTGCTCGGTAATGGCGCTCTTATAATATTTATGGGTATTCCTGTTCTAGTCCCATATAAAACTATTGGAATAGTAGTCAAACCTATAAATTTGGGTTATGTTAGTGAAAACATTGCTTAACTATTTTTCCTGATTAAATGTTCTGATTGACCCTTCCAGTTGGCTATTTTATTAATATGATTTCTTTTGAGTAATTCCTATTCTCATCTCTTTAGATGTATGAGATTTGCCCAAGGCAGCTTTTAATGAATAAGAATGGAGAGATTTTTCTTATTTTTGAAATTTAGGTAATATTTATGAATCAACCAACAGTTGATGTCTTTAGTCTAGTATTTTGTGAAATCAACTGATTGAAGAAGAGCCTAGTATTCAATATTCGTGCTCGAATCAATTAACTTTAGCCTATTTATCATTGTTGTTACACGCTTTCCTACATCTCAGACCGCAAAAACAAAAGGCTTTGTGATGAACAAATGGTTTTCGAATGCTAGTATTCTCAAATGCCTAGGGAACGAGTGCTCTCGAGATACAGGACTACTATATCAACAAGTGCTCTTGAGATGTAGGACCCACTATTAACAAAGGTGTTCAAGGACACAAACTTTGCATGTTTTCCATATTAATCATGAACCTGGATTAAGTTTACGTTGATCCCATACAAGAAATACATAAGTTATGCTACAGCTATGAACAACCAAGTACTGAGAGAAAGCAAATTTACCAAGCGATACATTTCATTTTATATAGGTACTATATTTGATTACTGAACGTCATGTGCTGGGGTTACAAACAATGACAAAAAAGCTAGAAAGGTTTTGCGACTATTCTTGCTGTAATTATGAACCAGCAAGAGTTGGAATAGGAAAGTAATGAAGAAAAAGCACTGCAAATAGTTCTACAAATACAATTGTTGCTATTACAAGGTGAACTAGAAGATATAGATTAGTACATCGACATTCTAATATGAACTTCTGTTAGCTAATCCATAAATGAATGCCATACGTTCGGAGGAAGTATTGAATGGTGCAAATGAAAATCGGTCTCTGGCTTTCTTCTTCTTCTTTTTCTTATTTCTTTTTTTAATTTTGTTTTAGTCGATATTTTCCTTCTTAATTAGAGCTAAGATAGTATTGTCTTGCTCTTTTGGTTATGGCCATGTCTGGGGTTTTCCTACTGAACCCATTTTCTTTATTTCATGTGTTAGGTAAATTGGCCATTTGTGCATTGTTTAGATAAGTTAAGTGAGATTGAGTGTTTCTTAGTGTATGTAATTATGCTCAAATCAAACTCCAAATCAACCTCCAAAGTCAAGGAAACAAAGATAAAACAGCAAGGAGTTGCTAATTTCTAAAGGCCCAAGCAACCCTGGTCTAGTGGACCCGCAACCTTGCTCTAGCAGACTTCATCCCCTCAACCAAAAAAAACCCTTCCAATGCACTCCACTATCAGGCAGACTTAACCTCGCTCTAGCAGGCTCTAGCTCTTCATAACCAAACCGTTTCCAGTGCACCCCACTGTCAGGTAGACTCTACCCCGCTCTAGCAGGGTCTGATGTTTCAGTAAAAGCTCTCTACTGATGAACCCCGCTCTCAGGCAGACCCCTACCCTGCTCTGTCGCGGTACACTCCCCAAGAAAGCCTTGACAAAGTCGTACACTCTACGATGTAGACTTAGCAAAAGGTCTTTGACATATAATGAAAGCTTGGTTGAGTGTCAGGCTGCGTGTATGACCTTTTGCTTCCAAATAGAGAAGATTTTCTCCATTTCTCTGAGCAAGTTGAAGATCTTCTCCATTTTTTCAAGTATCTTCAAGATCTTCTCATCTACATTGTAGTACAATGATGATTCTATCAAGATAGCTGTGCCCTACTAGAAGCAAATAATTCTCTCTCTCTCCTTGAGGTGATATAGATAAAAATGAGAGTGTTCTCCATTTGACAGGTGAGAGAGTCTTCCATATTTATCTTCCAAGCGTTTGTAAAAAGTCTTAAGAAGACTCCACTCTACTTCATCCCCCTAGTTCAAGAAGCTATGGTGGCTTGAATGAGTTCAAGTTATTGGAAGGGTCATTGAGGATTTAATGAAGTGACAAGCACTCTTGAACAAGCTTGTGGACTTGAATATGCACATGGTGTATATTCAAGCCCTGTGTTGAGGATTCAAAAAGTGTAAAGGGTTGTAAGCTCTCTTGTACCATTTGTTCATGTTATAGTGCTTGGTTGGAGCTGGGCTAGGCCCTGTGGTTTTCTCCCTCTAGGATTTACACGTTAAAAATGCTCATTTCTTGTTTATTGCTTGTGATATTGTGTATGATTCAATTTAGTTTCTCTATCACTTGCACTTGCATGAAAAATGAGTAGAGACCTATTCACCCTCCTCTAGGTCCACATACGATGTTTTAAGTCCTTTTATAAGAGCACTTGATTTCTCAATTGGTATCAGAGCAAGACAATTTTAAAATCAGTTTTTCAAAACTATTTTCTTTTGTGTGATCCTGATAGTGTTCTTGTAACATGGATGGTCCTACAGAGGGTAGTTCAACTGTGAGACTTCTTTTGTTTGATAGTTCAAAATTTTCTTTTTGGAAAGCTAGGATGCGTCCTTTTTTGAAGTCTATTGATGAAAGAATGTGGGTCAGTTTTGTACAAGGTTAGACTCCTCCAATCAAACTTGGTAAAAATATAGAAGTTCCCAAACATATATCTGAATGGGATTAAATTGAGCTGAAAGAGAGTGGATGGAATAGTAAAGTCATGAATGCTATTTTTAATAGTGTATCTCTTTAAGAATTTCGTAGGATTTCAAAATATGAGATTGCTAAAGAAGCTTGGGATATACTAGAGGTCACTCATGAAGGCACTTGCACTGTTAAAGTTTCAAAACTTCAAAGGTTGACCACAATGTTTGAACTCTCCGAATGGAAGAAAATGAAACCTTTGATGCATTTTATATAAAACTGAGTAACATAGTAAATTCTAGTTTCATTCTTGGAGAAAAATTTATGACTCCAAAATTGTTAGGAAAATCCTAAGATCTCTTCCAGAACGGTTTCAATCCAAATCTACGGCCATTCAAGAGAGCAAGGATGTTGATGCACTCAAAGTTGAGAAGCTTCTTGGCTCTCTTTAAACATATGAAGTGAATTTAAAATAGAACAAAAGGACCAATAAGAGCATGGCTCTTTAGTCTATCAAGGAAGACCATGAAAACACAAGTGAGGATGAATATAAGTTTGACCATGCTAAGATGGCATTGTTTGCAAAAAAAAAAATTTTAGGAAGTTCCTCAGAAATAGAAAGAACAATGGTTCTAAGATTGATAAGAAAAATCCCAGTAAGTTGGATACTAAACCTAAACCTTTCCAAATCAATGAGAAAAAGGCATCTACATCTCAACAGTACAAGTCCATTCAATATTATGAATGTCAAGGATTTGGTCACATTGCCTAAGAATGTCCAAACAAGAAAAAGAAAACAAATAGGGCTATGACTCTCACTTGGGATGACATCATCTCAAATGAATCTGAGGATTCCTCTTCCAAGGAAGAGACTTTCAATTTCACTGCTTTTGTTTCATCGATTCATGAATCTACTAAATCTTCTTCTTCCTCTCAAGTTTCGTTAGAAGATGTTTTACAAACTAACATTGAGTAGGTAAAGGAAGATGGATCAAATGATTCTGAAAATGAAATCACAAATATATATCAGGCCTACATGAAGATGTATATGGAGTGCATGAAGTTGAAGAACTATAAATTGAAAGTGACATTCAAATACAAAACTGTTCAAAAAGAAAAAGATGTACTGAAACAAGAAGTAGCTGAATATCGCGACCCAATTTTTCGCACTCGAGAAAAATACGCACAAGTGAGAAAAACATGGTACTCTCTCGTTAGAACCCATTCTCCTAAAAGGATGAGTGTGATTATATTTGAATTAGAAATTGATTTGATTAAGAGCTTTAGGAAAAGATTTGGAGTCGCCACCTAACTTTGTTAAGGTGAGTTAGGTCATCTAAAACTAAGTGCAATTTGAAGATTAAACTTAGAGTTTTTAAAAAGGTTTTGAAAACTTCCTCAAGAGAGGATTTTTAAAGAAAATAGGTTGTTTGGCAACCTTGGGAAAGATTTAAGCTCTTTTTGGAAAAATAACTCCGTTTTAATCTTGAAAAATAATGATTCTAGGTTCGGAGGTTGGTTACATGTAGGGAAAATATTCTAAGATCATCACCTAACTCTGCCCTTGCTGTACCTACATGTCTATTCACCCTAAGTTCACTCATTTAGAATCTTTGATTAACAAATGTCCAATTATATCCACTTTAAAAAGAACTATATATGATGCATGATATTCAAATGCAAGAAAAGGATTTGATTTTGAAACTATATTTTGGAAAGAAAGATTTGATTTTGAAAAGAAAGATTTGAAAAGAAGATTTGAAGTTTGAAAGAAGATTTTAGGAATTGAAAATTTGAAAAAGGCTGTGACCACACCCATGAGAATTGCCTACGTATCATTTTGTTGGGAATTAAGTCAGTCATAGTTCGGACAAGAGTCCTATTGAAAGTAGATACTTTGAGGTTTTTGAAAAGTTTGATTTGAAAAAAGTTTGATTTCAACTTTGAATAGAAGATTTGAAATTAGACTTTGATTTGAAATTGAACTTGAGTTTAAAATTGGACTTGGAATTGACTTTGATTTAAAATAGGATTTGAGCATTGAAAGATAACTTGGACTTGATTTGGGAAAGATTGAATTGAGTTTTGAAAACATCTTGACTTAGATTGAAGTTTGAAAATCATCTTAGTTTAGAAAAGAGTTTTAGAAAAGGGTTGAAACTTCCTAACTTTAGGGTTAGTGTTGAACTAGGGTTCGGCCTCCTATGGTTTAAGCATCTAATTAAATTAAAAAGGTTTGATTTGATCTTAAAAAGTTTGATTAAGAAGAGTTTTGATTTTAAAAAACTTAGGATTAGGAAATATGGGATTTAAAAGATTGGAAACAGTTTTGATTTGACTTATAGCACTTGAGTTGAAAAGACTTGTAAAGATTTGACTTGAATATTTAATTTGAAAGAATTTAGAAAGTTAATGTTTAGGAAAGATTAGATTTTAAAAATCTTTGAATTAGGAAAGTTTCAAAATAGGAAAGTTCCATTTTAGGAAAGTGCCAAATTAGGAAAGTTTCATTTTAGAAAAGTTTTCAAATTAGGAAAGAGTTGATTTTGAAAATATTTGAATTTAGAAGGACTTGAACTTTGGAAAGTTTTGAAAGTTTGAATTTAAGAAAGTTGAGATTTGGAAAGGTTTGAAATTAGAAAAGATTAGAATTAGAAAAGATTTGATTCCTATTTCCTAAAGTTGAAGATTAGATTTTATTTTTAAAAATAGATGATTTGAATTTGTTTATTAAATTAGAGGATTTGATTTGGTTTCTAAAATTGGAGGATTTGATCTAGTTTTCTAAATTGGAAGACTTGATTTGACAAAATTGGAAAGGTTGAGTTTTGAAAATCTAGGATTTGGAAATCTATGATTTGGTATAGAAAAAAAAGTTTTGAAAATCTAAGATTTGATGTTGAAGATAGTTTTAGAAACTAATGATTTTAGGCAAAATAGGAAGTCATGACTTTAGGAAAGGGAACTAGGGTTTCCTAACCATGAATTCTAGGGCTTGACTTGGACCCTAAGAAAAAGAGTTTTTGGAAATGAGACCTTCTGAAAATAGTTTTTAGAAAGTAGATTTTTGAAAAAATATTTTAAAAAAGAGATTTGCAAAATAATTTGGAAAGAGGTTTGAACATGGACTTTTGAAAATCTCTTGAATATCTCACTTTCCTAAAACGATTCTAAAGATAAGAAGATTATGACCATTCTAGGGTTGTGATTTTGAAAACAACAAAGATTTGAAATATGGACCATAATTATCACATTAAATATCACATTTTCCTGAAACAATTCTAACCATGGAATGACTAGAATCATCTTAAGATTGTGGTTTTGATAAAAACAAATTAGCGTTTACAGAAAAATATGGACCTAGATAGTCACATTGAATATAACACTTTCCTTAAACAACCCTAACCATGGAATGACTAGAATCACTTTAGGATTATGAGTTTGAAAACAAGTTTTGAAAAAGAAGATTTTGAATGCAAGTTTCGAAAAAGAGTTTTGATACAAGTTTGAAAACAACTTTGAAAACAATTTAGAATCGATGTATGAATATGATGTGCACAATGCAAGAGGCTCGTGAACATACAACATTAGGCTTCACCATATAATCAAGAGGGCCGAACTCACACCATCCAAGGTTGAATTAGAATAAAGCTCTCAGCATGGTGACCTTCAATAGTCCTTCCTAAGCATGAACCAGGAAATCTCTTATTTCAAGCATGCAAAAAGGGAACGTAAAAGATGTAGATTAAAATAGAAGAAAATCCAAGTGGGTTCGGAGGAAGAAAAGAGAGGGGGGATTACATAAAAGTAAATCGAAAGCCTACATTATCTTCTTTTTACTTTGCTTGCCATGTTTGTTTTGCTTACTTGAACCTTGAGAGCTTTGAGAGCTTCAAAGTTGCAGAACTTGAGTCATCAATGGATGCTTTGGACACTTGTGTTTGAGTGTATAAGGTGTATAGGGGCTAGGGTTTGAGTGTATGGAGACTAGGACATGAAGAGGCTTGAGAGGGCTAGGGTTTGAAGAGACTTCGAGCTCTAAATTTCGAGAGACAGAGTTTCTAGACTGTATTTGTGGACCTCTTTTATGTAGGGGGAGGGTCTGTATTTATAGACAATCAAAATAGCCTTGGCGCTTGTCGGAGTGGCGCTGGGACAAAAAATCCATTGGCGCCACTAGGCCATTTATTACCTTTGCGCCACTGCTAGTGGCGCCAGCCACTTAGGAAAGTTTCAAGGCAGCAAGAAATGTATCTTTTGACTCTTGATATGCAAGCAAAAGATTTAGGCTCCTGTCCTAGTGACTATCATGCAATTTTTGGTTTGGCTCCATTAGGAGTGACTTTGGAAAGTATGGGAATGATTCGAAAGGTTTTGAGTAACCAAAATCGCCTAGGAATGGACGAGAACTCTCGAGAGAGTATCTCGGAGGTAATTGGCTTGAGAAACAATGTTAAAATAGTTGAAAAGGACGACCGGCCCACCAAGGGCAAAACGGTCAATTGAAGCGAGAAAACTCCAGAATGGACTTGGAGTGACCCGTGAGAAGGCTTGAGGGTTGGGAACACAATTGAAAGTGTTTTGAGAGGTTACCGGTTTGATACTCAGAGCAGCCATGGTTGGACAAGGTGACCGACCCACTAGGGGCAGAACGGTCATTTTGCACCAGTCTTGCCAAAATAGACTCAGAATGATCTGGAAAGGTGTTAGAAATTTGAGAATACTAGTAGAAGTATCCTCGGGAGGTTACCGATTTAATACCCAAAGTCTGTGTGGTTCTCGGAGGCGATCAGATGCTTAGGGGCAAAATAGTCATTTTGATTGGATGGTCTGGGAATTAATCCAAAACCAATTGGAAGGCACGTAAACATGCTGGATTGTTTTTGGGACAATCTTGAAAAGGTGGACTTACCACTCTGAAGACTTAGGTACTTTCTCGAGAAGCGTGTCAGAAAAGGTTCGAGGGGTAGTTTAGTCATTTTTCACCGGAGTGGGCTAGCAAGCACTGGTGTTGACCCAAATTTTGAGTGTTTCTACCACTCTGATGGTGTGTGATGAGTTGGTTTCCAAAAATATCCTGTCCTTTGGTAAATGTGTCACGGCTAAGAGAGAAGGTCGATCCCGTGACATAAGGATTTTGTTGGCAATTCCCAATATCGACCTGTTTGCAAGTGTTTTTGCCATTTTGATGGTTGCGAGTTTGTGAGTGTTTCTACCACTCTGACGGGGTGCGTTCATTCTGGAGACTGCCTAATCTCGAGAAGTTGCTAGATGGACATATTGTTCGAGGGATCAACTTTCTCAAAAGACATGTTGGATAACGGACATTTTACATTGGAGGGCTAGCAAGTGCCAGAAGTGAACCGTTCTACCATCTCAAGGACTTAGGTTTCGTCCCGGTCAACAAGTTTGAAGGGACTTACCGTTCTAAGGAGTTATCTCAATAAACGTGCTAGACTGGATTGACTTACCGTATAAGGGATCAGCTTTCTGAAAAGATGTGCCTATTTGAGTTTGAATGGTCTAGATAGGAATTGAAACTAGAATTTGAGGTTGAAATAGGAACTTACCATCTTTAGGAAAACGTGCCAATTGGAATTGGACCGACCAATGTTGTAAGGATATTTTGGTCATTTTGCTTATATTGGGCTCGGTGGGCCTGCAAAGCGACTAATTGACTAGATTAAGTCTAAAAAACTAGTTTGGACTCGAATGTGTTTGTATCAGATTAAAAGTGATTCTGGTCGGACAGGAGATTGCCGAGCGGACAAAAATGGGATACTTGTAGCTACCCCCCCTTTTTCTATTTTTGCTTGTCGAAGATAGAAAACCATAAAGTAAGAGTCTCATGTTGACCGCGAGGTGATCAGAGGGATGAAATTTGAGAACTTTTTGAAGACTGGAGTAATTGAGATTTTGAATTGAGTTCGAAAACTTGATTGTCTGGATTTTTTGAAATTTTGGAATTTTGTAATTATTTTGAAATTGAAATTCATTATTTAAAATGATTTTGGAACTGCTTTCTAAAGTGGATTGATTTGAATTCGAATTAAAAAGGTTTGGAAGACCTTTAAAACTTGGAACGAAACGTTTGATGAAAAAGGTTGAACACCTAGAATTTTGAAAATGGGACTTTTGAAGGAAAATGCTTAGAAAACCTATAAAAATTTTAAGGAAGAAAGTTTGAAAACCTTTGGAACATTTTTGAGAAGGGAGATTTTGATGGATAAAGCTTGGGAAATACGAGAAATGCTTTTAAGATTAAAGTTTTGGAAAACTAGGGAAATGATTTTGAAATGAAACATTTTTTTTTTGAAGGAAAAAGTTAAAAAACTTTTTGGAGGAAAAAGTTAGGAAAACCTAGATGGTATATATATTTTTTATTTTTTTATTTTTTGAAATAAAATCTTTTTGAGAAAAAAGAGATAAAATCCTTAAGAATGGGGCCTTTCCGGCATAAAACACCCTAAGAAACTCGGCTAAAATCTCTCGAAATGAAGAAAGAGTTAGAAAATTTTGAAATGGAATCTTTTTTAAAAGCCTTTGAGTGTGGGGCCTTTTTGGTTGAGAAGGCCCCAAGAAACTCGGGAGGACTTAGAATAAAATTATTGGAAGAAAAATTTAGGAAAATTTTTGAAAATAGAATTTTGGATAAAAATTTGAGGGAAACACTTAGGAAATTTTTGAAAATGAATTTTGAATTTGGAAAACTTCAATAAAAATTTTGGAAGGATGAATTTTTTAATATTGAAACCTTGAAAACTTTGAGAATTGATATTGAATGAGAGCTATTTGAAGGAAAAAGTTTTAGAAAATTTTGAAACTTGATTGGAATAGAAATCTTTTGAAGAAGCTTAGAAAGGTTTTGAGATGGATTTTGATTGAAACCTTTTGAGATTTAATTTTGACATGAGCTTTGAATTTTGATTTTGAAATAATTTTGGAAAGGGAAGGTTAAAAGATCTAGGAATTGATTTTTGAGATAAACTTTTAGAAGGAAAAGGTTTAGAAACAATTTTTATTTGAAATTTGGACAAAACATGTAGAAAATTTGTTTTAACTTGAAACTGTGAACACTTGAAGAGAAAATGCTTAGAAAATTCATTTTAACTCGAAACTTGAATTCTTAAGACAAAATGTGTAGAAAATTCATTCTAACTCGAAACTTGAATTTTTTAAGACAAAATTTGTTAAAAATCTATTTTGATTCGAAACTTGAATTTTTAAGACAAAATGTGTAGAAATTTCATTTTGACTCGAAATTTGAATTCTTTGAAGACAAAATGTATAGAAAATTCATTTTGACTCAAAATTTAAATTTTTGAAGACAAAGTGTATAGAAAATTCATGTTGACTCAAAACTTAAATTTTTTAAGACAAAATGTATAGAAAATTTATCTTGACTCGAAACTTGAACTCTTTGAAGACAAAATTTATAGAAAATTCATTTTGACTGAAAACTTGAATTCTTGAAGACAAAATGTGTAGAAAATTTATTTTGACTTGAAAATTTGAACTCTGTTGAAGGGGAAGGTTTAGAAAAATCATTTGAAGTTGAAACTTTTTGAAGAAACAGTATAGAAAATTCATTTCAACTTGAAACTCGGGATTCTCTCTTTTTTTTTTTCTTTCCGTTTTTCTTTTTTTGTGCGTCTTCTTTTGTCTATCTTCTCTCTCTCTCTCTCTCTCTTTTTTACTTACATGTTCTTCTGGTTGATGAGTTATTACCTTTTCCCTTTTCCTCTGCCTTACCTTTGGGATGATTAATGCGGGAGAGGTTGCCTTGCTAACTGAATCTCAAGTTGAGGGGGCACAACTAAAAGCTAAACTTGTCGATGACGAGAACTACTCTGGCCGAGGAGAGGACTACTGCTATTAATGCTTAGGCTGATAGGGATGATTGACACGTTCGGATGACCACATTGACTAACATTGAGTCTGAGCTGGGGCTTGTCTGGGTGGCAAGTGCAGGAGACAATAATCTACGCCGGAGGCAATAACCAGATCTACTTTGGTCGAGTAGAGTACTAGTATTGTTGATGAGAAGAGGGTGGCCTTGCTAGGGCTACTATAGAAGATGCCCCAGATGAGACTATTGGAGATGATGAGAGTGCCACTGTCGGTGCTGATGCTGAGGTTGAGGTTAAGGTTGAGGGAGCTTTTTAAAGCGGCCCTATAGTCGATGTCTAGCATTTCGTTTGGCAGAATAATACTCTTCTGGGGGAATTAATGCTCTATCTGGCAGAATGATACTCTTCAGGGAAAATCTAAGGTTGATGTCTTGAAACTGCTACTTCTTGAACCAACATTCTGTATTGTGGAACGATACTTCTCCGAGGAAGTCCAAGGTTGATGTCTTGAAACTACTACTTCTTGAAACAACACTTCATCTTGTGAAACGATGCTCCTCTAGGGAAGTCCAAGGTTGATGTCTTTAAACTGCTACTTCTTGAACCAACACTCTGTCTTGTGAAATGATGCTCCTCTAGGGAAGTATAAGGTTGATGTCTTGAAACTGCTTCTTCTTGAACCAACACTCCGTCTTGTAGAACGATGCTCCTCTGGGGAAGTCCAAGGTTGATTGGGGAGGTCAAGGGTGGGCCATTGCCCTATTCTCTATTTCTTGTCGGCTACGGAAGTCTGAGCTTTCTGAGGTGTATTTCAGTGTTGGAAATATCTGAGGTTACTTGGTCGCGGGGCGGCCTTAGCTCCTTTTTGTGCTTTACCTCGTTCCTTGTTTCCTATTTGAGAGAAGAGAGAAAGACATAAAGTAAGTTTTTTGCAAAAACAGTTTAATGCCAATTCTAAAAATGCACGGGTAAAGGGTTAAATGCATGTTTATACTTTTTGATAAATGCATATACAAGAATAGAATTGAATGCATATTATACTTTAAGAATTGAATCGAATGCATATCCTACTTTTTTTTCTGCTTTTTTTTTTCCTTTTTTATGAATACATAGGTTTATATACAAGAATGGAATTGAATGCATGTTATACTGTTGGATAAATGCACCTAAAAGAATGGAATTAAATGAATGCCATGCTTTTTGATGAATGCATGAATAGATACAAACTATACAAGAATTTAATGGATGTACATGTTATACATGACATGGATGCACAAGTACTATATGTATATAGGCTATTTACGAAGAATGTCCTAGGATTGCCCCAGGGCCCATACTCTCGGGATTCTGTTTCCCTTCCAGGATTCTGCCCCTTCAGTTTTGTCCCATTTTTATCGGGGTGTGATAGCATTTGTACCATTCTCAGGGGATCTTGACCTTTTGGTTTGCTTGCTGGTATTTTATCCTTATTTTCCACAGGATTGCTGTTTGGAAATTTTCTGTCCTCACTTGGTTTTCTTTCTTAAATCTTCAAATGCCACTGTAGCTTAACCGACAACTTGTATGCCTTTTGCAGAGTGATAAGCAGCTTGGCCCTTAATTTGATAAGAATTTTTTTAGGACCGTAATACAGGCTAGGTTTAGGGGTTGTAAGAAATGAAGGGATATTGGGGTTCAAATATTTTTTTTTAGTGGGTTGTTTAAACCAAAACCATCTTAGCACAGTTTGGGGCATGAAGTTGCCCCTGCCATCCTCCCCATCTCTCTCTCTCTCTCTCTCTTTTTCTTTTCAACTACTTGTCTTGGTATTGTTCAATCTTATTTGGACTAAGCAACTTTCTTTGATCAGAAAGGACTTTGATTTGGATTGTAACGTTGGCTAAGTTAAGGAGTTTATGAATAAAAGGATATAAAAGCTCAAACATTATCACTTGTAGGGTTTTGAAAGACCCATGATCACCTTCGACAATTTAACTCCATTCACTGCCTTCCTACTATTTTTGTTCTTCTAGACGATTTTTTCCACTATGATTAGGATTTTTTTTATTAAGAATTTGTTATTAAGTTGACTTTTAGAGATGCCAACTTTTTTATTTCTATTTTTGGATAATAATATTTTCTTTTGAAGACCACAACAAACACATCACCCCCATTCACTTTTTTTTTACTAGAGCCTCTGTCAATACCATATCTTCTTGAAAATTACCATTTTCATTGTCGCTCATTAATTTCTACTCTTGGTTTTTGCCTTAACCCAATATAGGCGATGATCATCTGGTCAGTTTTCTTGAGAAATGTAACCAGATTAAGTGGGCTTTACAAAGGGATTTTTTTTTTTTTTTTTTTATATATATATATGGTAGCAGAATTGAGGGCCTCTTATCATTTCAAATTGAATTATTTAGTCCATAAAGCCTTTGTACAAAATTTAGACAATGTTCCTAGAGATGGTATGTTTCTACCGGTAAACCCCTATATATTCTATCAAATCAACTACTCTGTGTTTACCCCAATATAGGGGATGGTTTTTGGTTAGGGATATCTGAATAGAAATCACTTATGCCTCTAGTAGTCTGATCAAATGATAGTGTTTATTTCTTTTTAGATGAATTAAACAATGGCTTTTCATCCTTTCGAGGACTCGGCCGCCTATCGCTTAGCCAAGATATCACTCAAGTGTCACATCTTCAATAAGATCCGCACTTCTTTGTTGAGTCTATCTTCCTCATCTCTCTCACTCTCTCTTTTTCTCTTACATATTTTAACCCCCGTTGAATAGGTTGCCTATGATATCCCATCCTTCAAGTCGAGTCATTACAAAATGGGAAGAATCCCTAAAAGCAATAATCATCCACAAGAGTATGAGATAAAGGGGATAAATTGAAAACTACTTTTTTTTTTTTTCATTTCAAATTATGATTATGTGGCATGCAATGTTCATTTAAATAAGATATGCAAGAAATAGGAAGATATAAAGAAAATGAATGAATTTTGTGGAAACATCATTTTTCTTGTGAGCCTTTTGGTGAGAACCCTTAATAGGGGTTTTGGGATTATGCCAACCTCCTTGGTGTTTCATTCGCCGAGTGTATCAAAGGAGGGTGAATTGACTGATCTTTTACAGCATTAGACATGCATTTGGAAGTTAGAGGATTCTGTTATAGCAATGCATGGGTCTGACAAAACTTTGCAAACAATGAAGTCCTCATCTGCATGGATGGTAATTATCATAGCGTGGCGCGGAGGTTGTAGGTTAGAGATAATGTCTTGCAGATGGATGGTTAGTTCTTCTTACTCCTTAATGTAAGTTCGGCCTCCTCTAATAATCGGGCTTATACTTGCAAGAGTTTGAATTGAGCAGGATGCTAGAGGGTTCCATGAGTTCAATTATGCTCTTTGACATAGAAAAAGGAAAAGAAAAACAAAACGCAATTAGCATGTAGAGTTGGAAGTTTTATGCAATGTATGTTCTATGGAGGTCCTTTCTTTGAATGAATCTAAGCATGATGATGAGTCCATTTGGAGGCAGGGTTTTACCCCTATTATGTAGTACAATACCTCTTCGGCAAAGGCCGATTAATTATTCTTTGTTTGGGAAATCCTGCATTTATGGATGGAAAGAGATTTGGGCCTCTTTTGAGATATGGTTCTATACATGCCATAAATCCTTAAGGTTGAGGAACCCTTAAGAGTTTTGGTAAGTTCAATTAATATGAGATTGGATTGCTCATTTCTCTCTACGGTTGATTAAATGCATGAAAATGCAATGACTTGAGTTTCCTGAAACTCTTGCCTTAGAATAGATATGGATGCATGAACATAATAGAACATATGTGAGCAGCACGATAATAGTAAATAAATGGTTTAGAAGACCCCCTTCTTGTCTTGCTTCTGCCTTCGGTTCTCTTGGTACTTGGAAAGGAGGGGGGGAAGGATAGAAGACAAGAAACAAAAGATAAGTTAATACCTTGATTTGAAAGTTTTTATGCAATGCATGTCCTATGGGTGCCCCTACTTTGAGAGGGAGACTAAACGTGATGTATTTGGCTCACTTTTTGGAGATAGAGGGTTTGCCCTTGCATGCAGATATCTTACCGTTGGTTGAGAACATACATTCATTCATCCATTCATTCATGGAAATTAAAGAAGTATATTGAACTTTGAGTTTAAAATACAATGGAATTGAAGTACATTTTAATTAGGGAGAGGGGGATATTTTCCTTTGGACTTCCACCTATCTACTTTTACATTTGAGATCCTAAACTACTCTTGAGTCTTCAGATTTGCCTATTTTAAATTTGTTGTTGAGGTCATCGTTGAGAGACCTTGATGTTTGATTGCCCCTTGTCTTTTTGGCAACCTTATCTCTGTGAGCATAGAGGGATTTGGGCCCTTCTTTATGGAATGACTTGAAATGCATGCCATGAGTCCTTATGGTTATATGGGAACCCTTAAAATTTTGGTAGGTTCAATGCAAGGGAGAATGGACTTGGTGTCACTCTCTTTGGGTTGATCATATACGTGAAGATGCAATAACTTGAGTTACTTTGGTACTCTTGTCTTGAAATGTGTAAGCACCCCATTTTTACCCGCTCGGCAATCTTCGGCCTAACCGTACTCCCTTTCAAAACTCCGTAAGCACATCCAAGCCCAAATCAACCTTGCCCCTTGGGCCTCCAGGCACGTTTTGGGAAAGCTTAAAATCTCTCAAAACGATAAGTCCACCCTTCCAAAATGTTACTAAACTGTTAGGTATACTCCACATGCCATCCGGTCCAATTCTGGTCCCATTCGGACCAACTCTTGTCAAAATGACCGTTTTGCCCCCAAACACCACACCACTACACAAACCCTACCGAACAGTAAAAGTCTCTCCTTAAAACATCCCTGAATGACCCGACACACTTAACATGAAATCTTGATCCATTTCTGAACATTTTTAGCCAAAATGACCATTTTACCCCTAGCAACACAAACGCGCCCCAAAACAATATCGGCCCTAGGTTACTAAACAGCGGGCCTAGCCATACACCTCTGTTTAACCTAAGGAAGACCTTACGATGTTAAACACCCATGACTCGATAAAAGTTCTCTAGAGCGTCTCGTAGACCAGGGAATTCCTGAAAGCTCGCTCATAGGTCTTTCCATCGATACAACTTGATTGGATAGATCGTTTCCCGAAGCTCCTCATCGTATGGCCTAAAAAGTACAACTTTCGGTAACCCTTAGAGCATCTTGTAGACGCTCCACCAATGTTGACTTTTTCTCCAATTCCCTGATTGAAACGCACCGTCAAATGACTTGAGAAATGCATAAATCAGGGAATTCCTGAAAGTATTTTGAGAGTACTTTTCATCGGTACGGTCCAATCGAAAAGGTCGCTTCCCGAAGGCCATGATCATGCAACACGAAAATAGCAACTTTCGAACACCCACGAAGCGTATCACAGACACTCTAAAAAGATGCCATTTTACGCACAATTTTTGAGATGATATCTCACACTTCCAAACACCATTCAAACTTTTGGAAAACATGAAAGTTCACCGGAAGCCCTAGGAGAGCATCTCAGGTGCAACCGATTCCCTAGAAACTTTCCTGGTGATGGAGCGTATGCTAAATGCACTCAAATTTTGATCAGACCGACCAAATTTCGATCAACCATCGAGATTTAACAAGTACACAGGGTGCCACGTGTCATTCTGGTAATGGAACAGTACCTGCGCATGTGCTACATGCGCTAGGGCAAATTTTGGCCAGGCCCATGTAGCACATGCGCCAGGCTTGTTCCAGATTGCCTACAAATACCAAACCCCCCCTTTGCATATTCCAACTCTGAAATTGATGCGAAACTCTGCTGAAACTACTCCAGAACTTCGAATCAGTATACACACTCAACCCCTCCAACACTTAGGCTAGATTCCACCACCCTGAAGGCTATACACTTCACTCACTCAGCCTTATACACCATTAAACACTCCCTTCCAGCCCTTCAATCCTTTTTAAACTCATTCAAGCTCCAATCAAGACATCCATTGAAGACTACAAGTGTGTTGAAGGTAAAAGGTGGTATCCCTTTTACATTTTTATCTTCCCCCACTCTTCTCTTCTCCCTCCTAGCCTACTTAGGCTATTCTTTATTTTAATCCCCATCTTCAACCCCCTATTCTTGCATGCTTGAGCTGAGAGGGCTCTTAGATCATACCTAGAGGAAAGCAAGTGAGAGTCATCGTGTAGGGGGATCTCTCACTAGCCTACTTTAAGATGGTATGGCCTAAGAGCTCCTTGTTTATGTGGTGTAGCCTAAAAGCCTTGTATGTGATCATGACCCCTTGCATATTACTATTTTGATCATGTCTTGTGTGCATGGTTTCATTTTTATGCTTATTACCATGTTCTACAATGCTTGCATTACTCTTAGTCCTATACCAATTTCAAGAGTTGGCTCATTGAAGTTTAGGATGAGACCTAAGAAATCATGCCCTAGAAGATCCCCTACTAACCCCTAACTCTCTTTTTGGCATCATGACATTTTGACTTCCATAAGAATTGTTTTCAAGTTCTCTAAATTTAAAGGTTTCCATTCTTTTAAGTTTAGTGGTTGAAATGGCCCCATGGAGCCCTCTCTTGAGTGGTCTCCCTTTTGTTTGGCCATAGGAACCCTCTCTTTATGGAATGGTCTCCTTGGAAAATGGTTTTCAAAATCCTTTTCCAAAGATGGTTTCCAAAAATTCTTTTTCTCCATCTTTGCAATAAAAATGGTGCATCAAAAAGTTGTTATCATGTTGGTTTTTCACCCCTTATACTCTAGTCAAGATAATAGTCATACTGGCCATGAGGGAGCCTTCCTTGGAATGGTCTCCAAACACCACCCATACAAACCATTCTCTTGGCTAGAATCAAAATTTTCATGGAAATGATCTTAAAAAAGATGCCCTACCAAAGTTCATTACATAATATGTTTTATTTTTCAAAACTCTTTCCAAAAGTACATAAAAAAACTTTTTCAAAATCATCTTCCAATTCAACCCTAGTTTAATTTGACCTTAGTTTACTCACCTTAGATTAACTTGACCTTAGTCTAACCCTAGGTTAACCAAACCCAAATTAGTTAACCCTAAGTCACCTTAACCCTAGGTTAATCCCACCATAGTTAGTTAACCTTAGGTCACCTTAACCCTAGGTTAATCCAACCATAGTTAGTTAACCCTAGGTCACCTTAACCATAGGTTAATCCAACCATAGTTAGTTAACCCTAGGTCACCTTAACCATAGGTTAATCCAACCATAGTTAGTTAATCCTAGTTCACCTTAACCATAGGTTAATCCAACCATAGTTAGTTAACCTTAGGTCACCTTAACCCTAGGTTAACCCAACCTTAGTTAGTTAACCATGGGTCACCTTAACCTTAGGTTAACTTAACCCAAGTTAGTTAACCTTAGGCCAACTCAACCTAGATTAGCATGCTTTAAGGTTCCAACTCATGAACCCCTTTCTAAATCATTTTTCTATTTGAAACTATCCCTATGCCCTATTTTTCAAAAACTTCCTACTCTCTTGAGATTTCAAACTCCAACTCCATAATCTTTTCAAATACTCTTACACTCTATCTCCAAAGTATTTCCAAAGATATTTTCAAGAACTCACAACCCTAAGGTGTCCCTACCCTCTCCATGGTTAGAGATTCCAAAATAAGGTCATATATTAAGAACAACCTCCAAGGTTGTCCATATTAGGGTTCCAAAGCCTTAAATGTTTCCAAAAACCACTTTCGAAAACCTTTCAAAGATCAATTTACTAAAACACTTAAAAATCATACCTTCAATGTTTTCCAAAAAAGACTTCAAGACATTTTCAAAACTCTCTTGAGTTATCTCAAAACATTTCCAAAACTCTCTTGAGTTGTTCTAAAAACATTTTCAAGCACTTCAAAACCCCCTGTCAAGAGTTTCAAAGTTCTATTTCAAAACACTCCAATATTCAATTTCAAATCAAAACCCTTAAGTTCCCTTTTTCCAAAGACCACAAAGTGTTTTCAAACTTTCCAAATGCCCTAATGCGCCTATCTTCCATCGGGCTCTTGCCTGAACTACAATTGACCTGATTCTTGCCAAATGACATATGTAGGCAACCTAATATGGTGCAGCCATAACTTCCATTTCAACTCCAGTCATTTTTTCAAAAGTTTCTATCAATTCAAAGTTTCTATCTCAAACCCTTTCAAACTCCCATGTTTTCAAACTTCTTCCCAAAAGCTTGCATCATGCATTATTCATCCGAAAAGTGATGACTAAACCCTATTTTCAAAATTCTAAAAGTGGATATTAAGTGGATAATGGTAACCGGCTATTCTAGTGAGTGAACAAAAGGGTAATTAGACATGTAGGTACCGAAAGGGCGGGGTAGGGTGATGATATTAGGATATCTTCCCTACACGTAACCAACCCCTAGACCATAGATTTCTATTTTCGAAAGACCAAAATCGAGTTATTTTCAAAAGGGCTTAAATCTTTCCAAAGGTTGCCAAATAACCTATTTTCTTAAAAACCCTCTCTTGAGGGAGTTCTCAAAAATCTTTTCCAAAAATTCTATGTTTAATCTTAGGATTAACACTTAGTTTTAGGTGCCCTAACTCACCTTAATCAAGTTAGGTGGTGACTCCTATTTTCCTACAAAGCCCTTAATCAAACCAAACTTCCACTCAAACCTAGTAGCACTTATCATTCTAGGAGGACAAGTTCTAGTGACAGAGTTCCGTGCTTTTTGTCTCTAAGCCGAAAGGACCTTAGACACCCAAAAATCAGGCCGCGATAGCTGGCAACTCCACTGGGGACACTTAGAGGGTTAGGCTATTAACATGTCTCTTCACCCTTCACTCACCCAGAATCTCCGGCTACTTTGTCTAGTTTTATCCACTCTTCAAATTTTTCAAGTTTCCAAAGCAAATCTTATTTTTCAAAATGATTTTCAGATAAGTGTCATCATTTGCATTCATTGCTTACATTCATGCTCTTGCATTAACCCTCCATTTTACCTTGCATTGAGTTTTTTGAAAAGTTACTAACTCTTTGCATTTTTCTCTTGTAGGTGGACCTTTGTTCACATTTTATTTCATTATCTTATTTATTGTCATGTATGTGAATGAATGGATAGGATGTGATGTGTGTTGTTGGGTCATTTCCTCCATTTTTGAAAACTCCACACACACTTGGTACGCTCACTTGCATTTGTATATTGCATATATTACCTGGTTACTACCCTTCTAGATAGAAGGGGGAACCATATATTGACTGTGGGTGGATGTTGTGTCAGTTTCTTAGCCTACGGTCTCTTGATAGTTCCCCCGCTTAAACCACCAACCAAAGATGGAGTTCACCCTTTAGGGGGTGGACGCTGGAGGTTTGAATGTTCGGGGACCGAGCTTTTTAGGAAACATTAGTAAACCCCTAACCTCATGCTTATATAGCACCCCATGCATAGCCGAACCTCTGCCGAATTTAGGACACACGCGTCAATTTCAAAATCAAGGAGGAAAGGGTGACCGCTTTATTTCCCTTTATATACTCTACTCAATTCATGATGATTATGTTATTTAATTCTTACCATTTTATATATATCCTTTTGCATCATAATGCATCGGAATTCATTCCAAGACAAGAGTTTTCAAAGTAACTCAAGTCATTGCATCTTCATGCATTTAATCAACCCCTAGAGAAAGGCCCAATGACCTTCTCGCTCAAATTAAGCCAACCCGAAACTTCTAAGTGTACCAAGAGACCCTAAGGATTCATGGCTTGTATCAAAATCATCTCATAAAGAGGGGCCCCAATCCCTCTTTGCTCATAGAGATAGGGCTGCCAAGAAGACAAGGGGCAATCCGAAATCAAGATCTCTCACCGACCTCCATCAAAGAAGGCAAATCCAAAGACTCAAGAGTAGTTTAGGATTTTAAATAAAAAAAAATAGAATAGGCGAAAGTTGCAAGGAAAATGTTTTCCTTCCCCTTTAAATATATTTTCAATTCCATATACAGAAAGAAAAAAAAAAGGAATCAAATGTAATAAAACTGTCCTTCCTACTTTCATCAAATGAATGTATGAATGTGTGAATGAATGAATGAACATGCTCACATAGGTATGGTACTGCATACAGGGGCAACCCCCTATCTCTAAAAGTGAGCCAGCACATCATTTTTAGCCCCCCTCAAATAGTGGGGGCACCCCTAAGACTTGCATTACATAAAAACTTTCAAATCAAGGCACTAACTTTTCTCTTTTTTCTTGTTTTTCACTCTCTCTTCCTCCCTCATTTCACAGAAAGAAAAGAAGGGGTAAAGCTCACGCTTGCAGAGAACTCCCCTGTATAGGTCGCCATCCTAGAAAGAAGCAGTTACTCATTTCAGAACGCATAGCATCCTTGGAATCATTCAATATGCCACCAAGCTAGGCCCTTAAGCTAGGCTAGGCTTAACTATTGGAAGAAATAAAAGGAATTGAGAATAGGATGATCAAAATAGAAACAATGGTCTCTTTGCTCCTATCCCATGCAGATATAACACTCGATGAGCAGGCGGAAGCTCACATATTGTCCTCCTAAAAAGGACCAAGGGAAAAGATCGAGATTACACCCCATTAGCTTGCTCTCTAACCACCGCCTACCGACAGCTCCGCAAAGCTAATCATCTCATCCCGGTAGGTCCCATGCCTATCTTCGATCGGACCCCCGGATCAAATAATCCTAATCTATCATGTGAATACCATTCCAACTCACTCGGCCATGACATAGAAAATTGTCCCACTCTGAAACGCAAAATCCAAAACCTCCTCGATTTCCAAGCCATTGACCCAGTCATTATCATGCCAGAACTTGATCCTCTACCTTCATAAACATCTAGGACACCCTTTCGACCTAAGAGAGCTAACTGGAGAAATCAAGTTTTTACTAAACTTGCATGCACACAAACCACAGCTTATTATGGCCTCCTAGCAGTAGGACACTTGAAACCTATACCCTCTCAGCCTCTGCTCAATCCCTTACCACCCAACTTCAACTCAACAGCAACCTGCGAATATCATTCAGGTGGCCAAGGTCAGTACACTGAGGAATGCTTCTCTTTGAGGCATAAAATTCAGGACTGATTGACTCAAAATTTATTGGCACACAAGAAGCCAACCCAACTTCTGTCGCTTCTTGCCCATTACCGGACCACACCATCAATTTTATCACGGGAGATGAGGCTGATTCAGACAGTCCCAGCAAAGGAAATGATAAAATTGAGAAGCTGCAAGTCCTAGGGTGTAGCTTAGGCACCACATCTGAAGCAAAAAAGGGAAAGAAAAAAGTAGTCCACCACTACACCATCACTACTAGCGCCCTGAAAGCCGCAGATAGTAACTCGATCAGCCTTGCGTAACCCAATGAGGCACCTAGCAAGTGGAGCGTATAATCCCGAAGCCTGTCCAAGGAGCTTATCAATTGAAAAAGAAAAAGGGATGTTTTCTGTATTCACCTACTTTCCTTCCTATTTCCTACTTTTCCCGCCCTTATTCCTGTCTTATGCTTATGCTTTCAATTAAGGCCATGCTATGTAAAAAAAAATGAAATGAAAATGAAAAGCCCAGTTCATTCCTTTTAACTCATACTCTTGTGGATTATGATTGCTTTCAGGGATCCTTCCCCAATCTATAATGACTCGGCTTAAAGGATGAGATAGCATGGGCAATCCATTCAACGGAGATTAAAACCTTTGAGAGAAAGATAGAGAGTGAAAGAGAGGAGGAAGATAGACTCAACAAAGAAATGCAGAGCTTATAAAAAAGGCGACACTTGAATGATATCCTAGCTAAGCGATGGATAGCTGAGCTCCCAAAATGAAGAGAAGCCATCGTTCAATCCATTCAAAAGAAATAAATACATCCCCTTGCTTAGCCCACTAAAGCCATACATAATTTCTTTTCAGATATCCCCAAACCAAGAACCATCCCCCACATTGGGGTAAGCACGAAGTAGTTGATTAGATAGAATATGTAAAGGTTCGCTTGTCGAAACACGTCATTTCTATGAATATTGTCCAAATTTTGTACAAAGGCTTTGTGGACTAAGCAATTCAATTTGAAATGATTAGAGGCCCTCAATTCTGCTACCATACGCATAAATATCCCTTTTTGCTTAATCCACTAGTGCCTCACAGAAAGTGAAAGATTTTTTGTCTACCCCGATCCGAAACCATCCCCCCATACTGTGGCAGACAGGCAGCGGAAGATCTGACAGAGAATGTCATCAACCATCAAGCTGAAGTAACATGAAGGCTCTCTAGATCAAACATTCTATTTCAAAGTGAAGAGAGGCCCTCATCTCATTTCCCATACAATAAGAAGCAATCCCTTGCCAAACCCATTGAGCCATTTATCTTTTTCAAGAAAACCCCAACCTGGGAATCACCGCTCACAATGGGTTAGATTGAGTTATTTAGGAAAAGGTCAAAGAAAAAAAAAAGGGGGTTGTAGAATTGTTTGTTTTATAAAGAGAATGAAAAGAGATGAAAAAGAAAAGCAAAGAAAAAGAGTTGCCAAGGGGCAGGAGGCCAAAAAAAAAAAGGGGAGAGAGAATGTTTGTGTTATCTTGAAAAACATATAGAAAGGCCAAAAGTCAGGGGGACAAATGTCAGACAACTCCGTTAGAAGGTCAAGGATCAAACTACAAGAAATGTGAACTTCTTGAAGAATATATAGTTATTCAAAGGTGATCTTAGGTAGCAAAGAAGCCCAGTAGAAGCAATAGGTTTGAGCCTTTACCCTTTCTTGAAAAAACCCAAAACCATGGCTTGCATTATGACCCTATTAAAGTCCTCTCTGATTGGACAAAAGATTGCTTGATCTAAATGAGCCAGACATGTTGCTGAAGCTAGAGGAGGATATCAGGGGATGGAACCCCGCTAGAAGACTAAGCAAGGATGGTGCGGATCTAAACCCTACTAAAAACAACATCAAATTTGAGCCTGCATATCTTTTCATTCATATACCCTTTAACCTAGCCTACGTTACGGTCTAAATTAAAGTTCTCTCTGATCAAAGAAAATTGCTTAGTCCAAATAAGCCTGAACAATACCAAGATAAGTAGAATGAGAAAGGAGAACTGGAAGGGAATACAAAGGCAATCTCATGTTCCAAAGTGTGCTAAGATGGTTTTGGTTTAAACAACCCACTAAAAGAAAATCTTTGAGCCTAAAAATCTCTTTGTTTCTTACGACCCCTAAACCCAGCCTACATTACAGTCCCAAAAGAAGTCTTCTTGGATTGAGGGCCTAGCTATTTATCGCTCTGCAAAGGGCATGCGAGTTGTCACTCAAGCCATGGCGGCATTTTGAAAATCTAAGAGAAAAAACCAAGTGAGATCAGAAAATCCCCAAACGGTAACCTCATAAAAAGTAGGGATAAGATAGCAGCAACCCAAAAGGTTAAGATCCCCTAAGAATGGTGCACATGCTATCACACCTCGACAAGAATGGGATAAAACCAAAGGGGTAAGATCCTTGAAGGAAAGCAGAATCTTGAGAGTATGAGCCCTGGGGCAATCCTAGGGCATCCTTCATAAATAACCTGTATTCATGCAGTACTTGTGCATTCATAACATGTATAACCTGTACATCCATGCAATTCCTGTGTAGTTCAATTCTATTTATGCATTTATCAAAAAATATGACATGCATGGGCACTCAATCAAAAAGTATGATGTACATTCAATTCCATTCTTGTGCGAGCATTCATCAAAAAGTATGATATATATATTCAATTCCATTCATATATGTGCATTCATCAAAAAGTATGACATGCATTCAAAATCCATCTCTATACATTCATTAAAAAGTATGATATGCATTCAAAATCCGTCTCTATACATTCATCAAGAAGCATGACATGCATACAATTCCATCTCTATATGAGCATCCATCAAAAAACATGACATACGTTTAAATCGATCCTTACGCATTCATTAAAAAGTATGACATGCACTCATTTTGTCATGTATCAACCTGTGCATTCATCCAAAAGTATGATATGAACTCATTTTTATACCAAACAACATGTCTAATAAAATACACTGACAAGTGTTCAGGTGATTACAAAAGAAAAGGTGTCCCGAAGTAGAAGCACAACACTCCTGAAGGTCTGTCGTCCAGAATTCAAACACTCTGCAAAGAAATGGCGCACATCCCAGAAAACCTGGATTGTCATCCATAAACAACAAGAAGAAGAGAATAGGGCACTGAATCACCCTTGACCTCCCCAATCAATCGTGAACAGCCTAATCCAATCTTTTTTAAAACCACAGAGAATAGGACAACGACCCACCCCGACCACCCCAATTAATGTCAGCCTGACTCGACCTCTTTGAATCGTAAAAACTGGGGCAATAACCCACCCTACACCTCCCATTCAATTGCAAACCAGTTGATCCACTCAAGGAAAACTAACCTATAGATATTCGACCTTTTGAATACCTCAAACCTTTCAAAAGGAGGCCTCACCCCCACCGAAACCAAATTCAAGAACCCGAGGAAGTACCTCACCTAGAATTCTGCTATGCTAGCCAGAGGCAAAAGTCAACAATCAACACATCAAAGGAACATTACTCTCCAAAAATCTCAATCCAAGAAGCAGCAAATGTCATCTTCTCCAACATTCAAGACAAAATAACTGCAAGCAAATCCCTCATATCAGCATATTGGGTTTCAGAGCTTCCCCTAAAAAAGTAGATTGGGTTTCAGAACTTCCTCCGAAAAAGCAGATTGGGTTTAAGAGCGTCCCCTAAAAAAGCAGATTAGGTTTAAGAGCATCCCCCTAAAAAGAAAATTGGGTTTTAGAGCTTCCCCCGAAAAAGCAGATTGATTTTTTGAGCTTCCTCTGAAAAAGCAGATTGGGTTTCAGAGCTTCCCCTAAAAAAGCAGATTAGGTTTTCGAGCTTCCTCCAAAAAAGCAGATTGGGTTTTAGAGCTTCCCCCAAAAAAGCAGATTGGATTTTTGAGCTTCCTCCGAAAAAGCAGATTGGGTTTTCGACCTTCCCTCGAAAAAGCAGATTGGGTTTCAGAGCTTCCTCCGAAAAAGTAGATTAGGTTTTAGAGCTTCTCTCGAAAAAGCAGATTGGGTTTCAGAGCTTCCCCTAAAAAAGCAAATTGGGGTTTAGAGCTTCCTCTGAAAAAGCAAATTGGGTTTCATAACTTCCCCTAAAAAAGCAGATTGGGTTTTCGAGCTTTCCCAAAAAAAGCAGATTGGGTTTCAGAGCTTCCTCCGAAAAAACAAATTGGGTTTCAGAGCTTCTCCCGAAAAGGCAGATTGGGTTTCCGAGCTTTCTCCAAAAAAATGGATTGGGTTTCAGAGCTTCCTTCGCAAATGCAGATTGGGTTTTTGAGCTTCCTATGAAAAAGTAGGTTGGGTTTTTGAGCTCCTTAAAAAAAAAAAGATTGGGTTTCAGAGCTTCCTCTGAAAAAGCAAATTCGGTTTTAGAGCATCCTCCGAAAAAGCAGATTAGGTTTCCAAGCTTTCCCCTTTAAAAGCAGATATCAATCTTAAACCTCCTAAGAGGAGCAGCATTCCGCTAGACGAAGCGTTAGTTGAAGAAGAATCTGTTTTAGGATATCAACCTTAAACCTCCCCAAAGGAGTAGCATTCCGCCAGACCGAGTGTCAGTTCAAGAAGAATCAATTTCTAGACATTAACCTTGAACCTTCCCGGAGGAGCAGCATTCCGCCAGAAGGAGCGTCAGTTCAAGGAGAATCAGTGTCGAAACGTTAGCTCTAAAACTTCCCGGATGAGTACCATTTTACCTGACGGAATGTTGCTTCAAGATAACTTGATCTCCAAAGTTTTTCAACTCCTGTCCCTCCGATTGCCTTGCAGTCAACATAGGATCCTTCCATTTTCATTTTTTGTCTTCGACAAGCAAACACAGAAAAAGGGGGGCAGCTGTAAGCACCCCATTTTTGCCCGCTTGGCAATCTTCGGCCTAACCATACTCCCATTCAAAATTACGTAAGCACATACAAGCCCAAATCAACTTTTAAACCCCTATCCAATCAGTCAATCGCTTCTCGGGCTCGCTGGGCCCAATAGAGGCCTAATAACCAACCCTGCCCCTTGGGCCTCCAGGCACGTTTTGGGAAAGTTCAAAATCCATCAAAACAATAAGTCCACCCTTCCAAAATGTTACTAAACTATTAGGTGTACTCCACACGCCATCCGGTCCAATTTTGGTCCCATTTCGACCAACTCTGGTCAAAATGAATGTTTTGCCCCCGAACACCCCAACACTGCACAAACCCCACCGAACGGTAAAAGACTCTCCTAAAAACATCCATGAATGACCCGGCACGCTTAACATGACATCCCGATCCATTTTTGACCATTTCTAGCCAAAATCTGCCAAAATGACCATTTTTCCCCTAGCAACACCAACGCGCCCCAAAACAATATCGGCCCTAGGTTACTAAACAGCGAGCCTGGCCATGCGCCTCTATTTAACCTAAGGAAGACCTTATGACGTTAAACACCCACGACTCGATAAAAGTTCTCTGGAGCATCTCGTAGACGCTCTGCCGAAATTGCCTTTTCTCCTGATTCCTTAGTTATAACGCACCGTCAAATGACTTGAGAAATGCATAAAGCAGGGAATTCCCAAAAGCTCGCTCATAGGTCTTTCCATCGATACAGCTCGATTGGATAGATCGCTTCCCGAAGCTCCTCATCGTATGGCTCAAAAAGTACAACTTTCGGCAACCCCTGGAGTGTTTTGCAGACGCTCTGCCAAGGTTGACTTTTTCTCTAATTCCTTGATTGAAACGCATGATCAAACAACTTTAGAAATGCATAAATCAGGAAATTTTCCAAAGTATTTTTAGAGTACTTTCCATCGGTACAATCCAATTGAAAAGGTCACTTCCCGAAGGCCTTGATCATGCAACACGAAAACAGCTACTTTTGAACACCTACGGAGCGTATCACAGACGCTCCGGAAAGATGCCATTTTACGCACGATTTTTGATATAACATCTCACACTTTCAAACACCATTCAAACTTTTTGAAAACATGAAAGTTCATAGGAAGCCCCAGGAGAGCATCCCGAGTGCGACCGATTCCCCAGAAACCTTCCCAGTTGGCTCAATTATCGAGACAAAGTTTAAACAAACCTTCCCAGTGATGGAGCGTATGCTACATGCACTCAAATTTTGATCAGATTGACCAAATTTTGATTAACCGTCGAGATTTAACCAGTACATAGGGTGCCACGTGTCATTCTGGCAATCAAACAGTACCTGCGCATGTGCTACATGTGCCAGGGCAAATTTTGGCCAGGCTCATGTACCACATGCGCCAAGCCTGTTCCAGATTGCCTATAAATACTAGACACCCCCCCCCCTCTTTTGCATATTCCAACTCTGAAATTGATGCGAAACTCTGCTGAAACTACACCAGAACTTCGAATCTCTATACACACTCCACCCCTCCAACACTTAGGCTAGATTCCACCACCCTAAAGGCCATACCCTTCACTTATTTAGCCTTATACACCATTAAACACTCCTTTCCAGCCCTTCAAGCCTTCTTGAAGTCATTAAAGCTCCAATTAAGGCATCCATTGAAGACTACAAGTGTGTTGAAGGCAAAAGGTGGTACCCTTTTTACATTTTGTCTTCCCCTACTCTTCTCTTCTCCCTCCTAGTCTACTTAGGCTATTCTTTATTTTAATCCCCATTTTCAACCCTCCATTCTTGGATGCTTGAGCCGAGAGGGCTCTTAGATCATGCCTAAAGGAAAGCAAGTGAGAGCCACCTTGTAGGGGGATCTCTCAGTAGCCTACTTTAAGATGGTATGGCCAAGGAGCTCCTTATTTATGTGGTGTAGCCTAAAAGCCTTGTAAGTGATCATGACCCCTTGCATATTACTATTTTGATAATGTCTTGGGTGCTTGGTTTCATTTTTATGCTTATTACCATATTCTACAATGCTTACATTACTCTTAGTCCCATACTATTTCCAAGCTCTATATTTCTTTCAAAAATAGTTCCAAGAGTTGGCTCCTTAAAATTTAGGATGGGACCTTAGAAATCATGCCCTAGAAGATCCCCTACTAACTCCTAACTCTCTTTTTGGCATCATGGCATTTTAACTTGCACAAGAATTATTTTCAAGTTCTCCAAATTCAAAGGTTTCCATTTTTTTAAGTTTAGTGGTTGAAATGCTCCAAGGAGCCCTCTCTTGAGTGGTCTCTCTTTTGTTTGACCATAGAAACCCCCTCTTTATGGAATGGTCTCCTTGGAAAATGGTTTTCAAAATCCTTTTCCAAGGCTGGTTTTCAAAAATTCATTCTCTCCATCTTTGCATTAAAAATGGTGCTTTAAAAAGTTGTTATCATATTGGTTTATGACCCCTTACACTCTTGTCAAGATAATAGTCACAATAGCCACGAGAGAACCTTCCTTGGAATGGTCTCCAAGTACCACCCATACAAACCATACTCTTGGCTAGAATCAAAATTTTCATGGAAATGATCTTCAAAAAGATGCCCTACCAAAGTTCATTGCATAGCATGTTTTGTTTTTCAAAACTCTTTTCAAAAGTGCATAAAACAACCTTTTCAAAATCATCTTCCAATTCAACCCTAGGTTAACTTGACCCTAGTTCACTCACCTTAGGTTAACTTGACCCTAGTCCAACCCTAGGTTAACCAAACCCAAGTTAGTTAACCCTAGGTCACCTTAACCCTAGGTTAATCCAACCATAGTTAGTTAATCCTAGGTTAACCCAACCTTAGTTAGTTAACCATGGGTCACCTTAACCTTAGGTTAACCTAACCCAAGTTAGTTAATCTTAGGCCAGCTCAACCTAGGTTAGCATACTTCAAGATTCCAACTCATGGTCCCCTTTTTAAATCATCTTTCTATTTAAAACTATCCCCATGCCCTATTTTTCAAAAACCTTCTACTCTCTTGATATTTCAAACTCCAACTCCATAATCTTTTCAAATACTCCTACACTCTATCTCCAAAGTATTTTCAAAGATATTTTCAAGAACTCACAACCCTAAGGTGTCCCTACCCTTGCCATGGCTAGAGATTCCGAAGGAAGGTGATATATTAAGAACAACCTCCAAGGTTGTCCATATTAGGGTTCCAAAGCCCTAAGTGTTTCTAAAAACCACTTTTGAAAACCTTTCAAAGATCAATTTATTAAAACAATCCAAAATCATACCTCCAATATTTTCCAAACAAGACTTCAAGACATTTTCAAAACTCTCTTGAGTTGTTTCAAAAATATTTTCAAGCACTTCAAAACCCCCTGTCAAGAGTTTCAAAGTTCTATTTCAAAACACTCCAATATTCAATTTCAAATCAAAACCCTTAAGTTCCCTTTTTCCAAAGACCACAAAGTGTCTTCAAACTTTCCAAAGGCCCTAATGCGCCTATCTTCCATCGGGCTCTTGCCCGAACTACGTTGACTTGATTCTCGCCAAATGAGATATGTAGGCAACCTGATATGGTGCGATCATAACTTCAATTTCAACTCTAGTCCCTTTTTCAAAAGTTCCTATCAATTCAAAGTTTCTATTTCAAACCCTTTCAAACTCCTATGTTTTCAAACTTCTTCCCAAAAGCTTGCATCATGCATCATTCATCTGAAAAGTAATGACTAAACCCTATTTTCAAATTCTAACAATAGATATTAAGTGGACAATGGTAACCGGCTATTCTAGTGAGTGAACAAAAGGGTGATTAGGCATGTAGGTACCGAAAGGGCGGGATAGGGTAATGATCTTAGGATATCTTCCCTACACGTAACCAACCCCCGGACCATAGATTTCTGTTTTCGAAAGACCAAAATCGAGTTATTTTCCAAAAGGGCTTAAATATTTTCAAAGTTTGCCAAACAACCTATTTTCTTAAAAACCCTCTCTTGAGGGAGTTCTCAAAAATCTTTTTCAAAAATCGTGGGTTTAATCTTTCGATTAACACTTAGTTTTAGGTGCCCTAACTCACCTTAATCAAGTTAGGTGGTGACTCCTATTTTCCTACAAAGCCCTTAATCAGACCAATCTTCCACTCAAACATAGTCACACTTATCCTTTTAGGAGGATAAGTTCTAATGACAGAGTTCTGTACTTTTTGTCTCCAAGCCGAAAAGACCTTGGACACCAAAAAATTGGGACGCGACAAAATGGAATATTGAATGTATGAACATGTGTGCATAAAGTATAGAGAGAGAGAATGCAATCGTAAAGTAAACATGTATGCATGAGTAATTATACTAGCATTATAACAACAAGAATAAACAAGAATAAAGGAAAGTAAAGTAATCGCCCTTTCTTCCATAGTTTTGAAATTGACGCGCATGTCTTAAATCCGACGAGGTTCAACTATGCATAAGCATAAGGTTGAGGGTTTACTAATGGTTTATAAGGAGTCTCGGTTCCCAGATCTTTAAATCTAGGCTCACTCCCTGAGGTGGTGCCATTATAGATTGGTGATATAAGCAGGAGAACCATCAAGAGGCCGTAGGCTAAGAAACTGACACATCATCCACCCATAACCAATATACCGTTCCCCCTTCTAACTAGAAGGGGTCATCATTAGGTAAAGAATGCAAGTATGCAAATTTTTGTGCACGTGCAATGTGTGTGTGAAATTTTGAAAAGCAGAGAAAAAGGCCCAACAACTCCCATCCATCCTGTCCATTTCATCCTATTAATTCATGACATACATGGCAATTAATATGACACAAAATAAAAATGTGAACAAAGGTCCACCTACAAAAATAAAGATGCAAAAAGTCAGTACTTAGATGACAAACTTAATGCAGGTTAAATGATTGAATGTAATTTGAGTGCAAGTGATGGTATGCTTTTGAAAACAGCTTTGAAAAATTTAAGTTTTGAAAATTTGAAGTTGATAGAATTAGACAAATTAATCAAAAATTCTAGATGAGTAAAGGGTGAAAAGACATGACAATGGCCTAACCCTTTAAGCTTTCCTAACGGAGTCGACAGCTATTGCGCTTCGATTTTTTGTACTCGAGAAAAACACACACAATTAGAAAAAAAATATAGTACTCTCTCGTTAGAACTCATCCTCCTAAAAGGACGAGTGCAACTAGGCTTGAATTAGAAATTGATTTGATTAAGGAATTTTGAAAAAAGATTTAGAGTCGCCACCCAACTTTGTTAAGGTGAGTTAGGTCACCTAAAACTAAGTGCAATCCAAAGATTAAATTTATGATTTTTGAAAAGGTTTTGAAAACTTCCTCAATAAAGGGTTTTTAAAGAAAATAGGTTTTTGGCCAACGTTTGAAAAGATTTAAGTCCTTTTGGAAAAATAACTCTGTTTCGGTCTTCAAAAACAGTGATTCTAGGTTCAGAGGTTGGTTACATGTAGGGAAGATATCTTAAGATCATCACCCTACCTCGCTCTTGCGGTACCTATATGTCTATTCACCCTAAATTCACTCATTTAGAATCTTTGATTAATAAATGTCCAATTATATCCACTTTGAAAAGAACTATATATGATGTATGATATGCAAGTGCAAGAAAATGATTTGATTTTGAAAATAAATTTCAAAAAGAAAGATTTGATTTTGAAAATAAATTTGAAAAGAAGATTTGAAGTTTAAAAGAAGGTTTTAGGAATTGAAAATTTGAAAAAGATTGTGACTACACCCATGAAGATTGTTTGCGTATCCCGTTATTGAGAATCAGGTCAGTCGTAGTTCGGACAAGAGTTCAATTGAAAGTAGACACTTTGAGCTTTTTGAAAAGTTCGATTTGAAAAAAATTCATTTGAAAAAGGTTTGATTTGAACTTTGAATAGAAGATTTAAAATTGGACTTTGATTTGAATTTGAACTTGAGTTTAAAATTGGACTTCATATTGACTTTGATTTGAAATAGGATTTGAGCTTTGAAAGATAACTTGGACTTGATTTGGGAAAGATTAAATTGTGTTTTGAAAACATCTGGACTTAGATTAAAGTTTGAAAATCATCTTGGTTTAGGAAAGAGTTTTAGAAAAGAGTTGAAGCTTCCTAACTCTAAGGTTAGGGTTGAACTAGGGTTTGGCCTCATATGTTTTAGGTAACTTAGGGTTGAAGTATGCAATTAAATTGAAAAGGCATGATTTGATCTTGAAAAGTTGGATTAAGGAGAGTTTTGATTTTAGAAAACTTAAGATTAATAAAGATAGGATTTAAAAGATTGAAAACAGTTTTGATTTGACTTAGAAGCACTTAAGTTGAAAAGACTTATAAAGATTTGACTTGAATATTTGATTTGAAAGAATTTAGAAAGTTAAAGTTTAGGAAATTTTGAATTTTGAAAATCTTTAAATTAGGAAAGTTTCAAAATAAAAAAGTTTCATTTTAAGAAAGTGCCAAATTAGAAAAGTTTCATTTTAGGAATGTTTTCAAATTAGAAAAGAGTTGATTTTGGAAATATTTGAATTTGGAAAGTTTTCAATTTAGAAAGATTTGAACTTTGGAAAGATTTAAAAGTTTGAATTTAAGAAAGTTGAGATTTGAAAATGTTTGAAATTAGAAAAGATTAGAATTAAGAAAGATTTGATTCCTATTTCTTAAAGTTGAAGATTAGATTTTATTTCCAAAAATAGATAATTTGATTTTATTTTCAAAATTAGAGGATTTGATTTGGTTTATAAAATTGGAGGATCTGATGTAGTTTCCTAAATTGGAAGACTTGATTTGACATGGAATTGAAAATACTGAGTTTTGAAAATCTATGATTTGGTATAGAAAAAAAGGTTTTGAAAACCTAAGATTTGATGTAGAAGATAGTTTTGGAAACCTATGATTTTAGAAAAAATAGGAACTCATGAATTTAGAAAAGGGAACTAGGGTTTTCTTACCATGGATTATAGGGCTTGACTTGGACTCCAAGAAAAAGAGTTATTGGAAAGGAGACCTTTTGAAAAAAGTTTTTAGAAATTAGATTTTTTAAATTAGTTTTTAGGAAAGAAATTTGCAAAACAATTTGGAAAGATGTTTGAATATGGGCTTTTGAAAATCTCATGAATATCTCACTTTCCTAAAATGATTTTGACCATAAGAAAATCAGAACCATTCTAAGATTGTGATTTTGAAAACAATAAAGATTTGAAATCTGGACCATAATGATTACATTAAATATCACACTTTCCTAAAACAACCCTAACCATAGAATGGCAGGAATCATCTTAAGATTGTGGTTTTGATAAAAACAAATTAGGGTGTACACCTAAAATATGGACCTTGATAGTCACATTGAATATAACACTTACCTGAAACAACTTTAACCATGGAATAACTAGAATCACTTTAGGATTGTGAGTTTGAAAATCAGTTTTGAAAAAGAAGATTTTGAATGCAAGTTTTGAAAAGGAGTTTTGATGCAAGTTTGAAAAAAACTTTGAAAACAATTTAGAATCAATATATGAATATGACATATAGAATGCAAGAGGATCGTGAACATACAAGACTAGGCTTAACCACATAATCAAGGGGGCCGAACCCACACCATCAAATATTGAACTAGAAGAAAGCCCCCAGCATGGTGACCTTCAACAGTCCTTCTTAGGCATGAACCGGGAAGTCCCTTGTTTCAAGAATGCTAGAATGGGAGGTAAAAGATAGGGATTAAAATAGAAGAAAATCCAAGTGGGTTTAGAGGGAAAAGAGAGAAGGGGATTACATAAAAATAAATCAAAAGCCTACCTTGTCTTCTTCTTGATTTCCTTTGCTTGCTTGAACCTTGAGAGCTTTGAGAGCTTTGAAGTTGCAAAACTTGAGTCTTCAATGGATGCTTTGGAGGCTTGTGTTTGAGTGTATGGAGGCTAGGGCTTGAAGGGGCTTGAGAGGGCTAGGGTTTAGAGAGACTTCAAGCTTTGAATTTCGAGAGAGAGTTTCTGGACTGTATTTGTGGACCTCTTTTACATAGCGGGAGGGTTTTTATTCATAGATAATCGAAGTAGCCTTGGCACCTATTGCAGTGATGCTAGGGCAAAAAATCCACTAGCTCCTTGTGGCGCTACTGCTAGTGGTGCTAGCCACCTAGGTAAGTTTTAAGGTGGCAAGAAATGTATCTTTTAACCTTGATACACAAGACCAAAGATTTGGGCGCCTGTCCTAGTGACTACCATGCAATTTTTGGCTTGACTCTACTAGGAGTGACTTCGAAAAGTCCAAGAATGATCCGAAAGGTTTCAAGTAACCAAAATTAGCTGAAAATGGACAGGAACTCTCGAGAGAGTGTCTCGGAGATAACTGGCTTGAGAAATAATATTAGAATAGTTGAAAAGGTTGACTGGTCCACTGAGGGCAAAACGGCCAATTAAACTGGGAAAACTCTAGAATGGACTTAGAGTGACTTGTGAGAAGGCTTGAGGGTTTGGAACACTATTGAGAGTGTTCCGAGAGGTTACCGGTTTGATACCTAAAGAGGGCGTGGTTAGAAAAGGCGACCAGCTCACAAGGGGCAGAACGGTCATTTTACACCGGTCTTACCGAAATAGACTCAAAATGATCCAGATAGGTGTTAGAAGTTTGAGAATACTATTAGAATCATCCTCAAGAGGTTACCGATTTGATACCTAGAGCCGGTGTTGTTCTCGAAGGCAATCAGATGCCTAGGGGCAAAATGGTCATTTTGATTGGATGGTCTCGGAATTGATCCGGAACTGACTGAAAGGCACTTAAACATACCAGATTGTCTTTGGGACAATCTTGAAAAGGTGGACTTACTACCCTGAGGACTTAGGTACTTTCTCGAGAAGCGTGCCAAAAAAGGCCCAAGTGGCAATTTGGTCATTTTTCACCGGAATGGGCTAGTAAACACTAGTGTTGACCCAAGTTTTGAGTGTTTCTACCACTCTGACGGTGTGTGACTAGTTGGTTTTCAAAGGTATCTTGTCCTTTGGTAAAAGTGTCATGGCCAAGAGGCGAGGTCAATCCCGTGACATAGGGGCTTTGTTGGCAATTTCTAATGTCGACTAGTTTATGAGTGTTTTTGCCACTCTGACGGGGTGCATTCATTCTGGAGACTGCTTAATCTCAGGAAGCTACTAGATGGACTTATCATTTGAGGGATCAACTTTCTCGAAAGACGTGCTGAATAACGGACATTCTACATTGATGGGCTAGCAGCCACCAGAAGTTAACTGTTCTACCATCTTAGGGACTTAGGTTCCATCTCGGTCGACAACTTTGAAGGGATTTACTATTCTGAGGAGTTTTCTATGTAAACGTGCCAGACAGGATGGACTTACCATTTGAAGGATCAACTTTCTCAAAAGATATGTATATTTGAGTTTGATTGGTCTAGACTGGAATTGAAACTGGAATTTGAGATTAAAATAGGGACTTACCATCTTTAGGAAGACATGCCAACTGGAATTGGACTAATCAATACTGCAAGGACATTTTGGTTATGTTGCCTCTATTGGGCCTAGTGGGCCCGCAAAATAATTGACTGGATTAAGTCTGAAAAACTGGTTTGGACTCGAATGTGTTTGTGTCAATTTAATTGTGATTCTGGTTGGACCAAAGATTGTCAAGCGGGCAAAAATGGGGTGCTTACACTAAAATCTCCTTAAAATTGGACAAGTATCAAACTGAACGTGAAACTATTGTTCACAAACTATAAGAAACTAAAAAAGAGTTGCAGGAAAGTAATGATTCTAAGGTAAAATTGAAAGAAAAAGTGAGATGTCTTGAGAAAGAGCTGATTGAGGTGAATGCAACTTTCAAGCGCCAAGTAGGAGTGACTGAAAAGTTGGAGCATATAATAAGCATTCAAAAGAATGCTTATGATAGAAGTGGTATTGGATTTGTAGATGTACCTTCACCATCAAATGCACCCAAAAAATCGAAACCTATTCAGTCTTTCAGTGAATAGGGTTTGAAAAATCAACATGTGCCAATGCATCAATCACAAAGGCACAAGGGAAGTCAACCAAAGGTAAATGCAATGCCCCTTTAAGTAAATACTCAACCTTTTCATGATGCATTTGTGCCTATTTGTCATCACTGTGGTGTCAAATGACACATTAGACTAAATTGTTTCAAAAGGTTCACTATTCCAAGAATGAGAGTTCAAACTGAACCTGTGTATTGGAATAGGTTTTACAACAATCAATTTCAAGTCTTGGATGATGAGTATGTTCAATTTGTGTCAAATGATCAAAACTCTTTTCAGAATAATCAGCCAAGGATAAGGTATGTTTCAAATAGAAACCTCAAGCAAAATCATTTTGATCATCAAGTCTAATGCTTTCAACCTAAAGGGTTAGAAAAAAATGTTAAATTAAGAAAATCATCTTTATGGGTTAGAAAGTATGACCTTAATTGCTATGTTGCACACACAATCTTAAAAACTCATGATTCTAATATGTGATTCCTTGATAGTGGCTACTCAGGACATACGTGTGGGAACAAGTCTATGTTTAACACACTTGAAAAATGTGACGAAGGTAGTGTTACTTGTGGAGATGGGAGTACCGCCAAAGTCATTGGAAAAGGTAAAATTGCTACGCCTGGAATACCAAAATTGGATGATGTGTTGTATGTAGACGATTTGAAAGCTAATATCATAAGTATAAGTCAAATGTGTGACAACAAATACTAAGTTCTATTTTCAAAATCAAAATATTCTATTATGAATAAAAAAATGTATTTGTATCATGTATAGGCTTCGTACCTCAGACAATTGTTATGGGATTATGCCTTCAAATGACGTTGGGTGTTCTTTAGCCAAATCAAATGAAATAGCACTGTGGCATAAAGGCTAGGTCACATAAATTTCAAAGACTTGTCAAAATTGGTAAAATCTGAACACGTGAGTGGGATTCCCAAATTAGGAAAACCTTTTAATGTTGTGTGTGGTCCATGTCAATTGGGTAAACAAATACAAACTTTCCACAAAAAGTCAAAACGTCTTGCTATAAAAAGTCCATCAGAACTTGTTCATATGGACCTTATGGGACCAACTCACACTAAAAGTATCAGAGGTAAGAAGTACATTTTTGTTGCCATGGATGACTATTATAGATTTTCTTAGGTTAATTTTATTAGAGAAAAGTCTAACATGTTTGATGTGTTTAAATCATTGCGTAACAGGTTATAGATCGAAAAGAACTGAACAATTTGATGTATTGTTCGAATAAGAACTGAACATGGTAAGGAATTTGAGAACTTTGATTATGCTAATTTCTGTGATATGTAGGGGATAAGGCACGAGTTTTCAGCTCCTAAGACTCCACAACAGAATGGAGTTGTTAAAAGAAAGAACCTTTTATTCAAGAAATGGCTCGTGTAATGCTCCATAGCAAGTCTCTCCCAATCAAATTTTGGGTAGAAGCTGTCAATACTACATGCTATGTGATCAACAGAGTTTACCTAAGACCAAGTTCAAGATAAACTCCATATGAATTATGGAACAGTAAAAAGCCAAAGGTGAAATACTTCTGAGTCTTCGGGAGTAAATGTTTCATCCTTAAGGATCGTGAATAATTGAAAAAATTTGACTCCTAGAGCGATGAAGGGATATTTCTTGGCTACTCAATTAATAGCTGTGCTTATTGTGTATATAATTTAAATACCTTAACTGACACTGAATCTGCTAATGTTGTGGTGGATGACTCAAGTTCACATAAGGTTGGAAATAACAATAATGAGCTAGATGTCATTATAAAATCTGTTGATGGTCAGTTACAAATGGAGAATGAAACAGGCTTAGAACAAGTTGAGGAAGACCAACTTGTTGAAACAATACCTATTCGTGTTGAAACTCCAAGAAAAAAAGAACCATCTTCTAGAGTCAAGTTAAATCATCCAATCACACAAGTTATCGATGAGGTGACTAGTAGGATGAAGACAATACGTCAGGTAAGAAATGAGGTAAATTTCACTTCCTATACATCTACTTGTGAACAAAAAAATGTTAAAGATGCCTTATGTGATGATCAATGGGTGGATGCAATGCAACAAGAATTGGAACAATTTGTTAGAAATGATGTCTGGTTCCTTATCCCTAGGCCTAGGAACACAAATGTTAGTGGTACCAAATGAATTTTCAAAAATAAAACTGATGAACGTGGTATTGTGGTTAGAAATAAAGCAAGACTTATGGCACAAGAGTACTCGCAAGTCGAAGGAATTGATTTTGATGAAACATTTGCTCCAATAGCAAAACTTGAGTCAATTAGAATAATGTTATCTGTGGCTTGATACTTACAATTCAAATTGTTTCAAATGGATGTCAAAAGTGTCTTTCTAAATGGTGTCCTACAAGAGAACAACCAAAGGATTCGAAAATCCTCATTTTTCAAACCCTGTTTTTAAATTGAAAAAAACTCTCTATGGTTTGAAACAAGCTCCCCATGCTTGGTATGAAAGACTCACGTCTTTTCTCTTGCAAAATGATTTTTTGCGAGGGGGAGTAAATAAAACATTGTTTATCAAAAGACAAGAAAAATATATTTTGATTGCTTAAATTTATATGGATGACATTATGTTTGGTTTCACATGTGCCCTCTTGTCTAAATCTTTTGCAACCTGAATGAGTATTGAATTTGAGATGAGTATGGTTGGAGAGTTGAATTATTTCTTCCGTTTTCAAATCAAACAACTAGATTTTGGTATTTTTATATCACAATCTAAATATGCCAAAGATTTGGTAAATAAGTTTGGAATGTTTTTAACAAAACATGCTAGAACCCCCATGAACACTAGTACTAAGTTAAGTAAAGATGAAGCTGGTAAGGAAGTTGAACACACATTGTTTATAAGCATGATTGGCTGTTTGGTATACTTGATAGCTAGTCGACCCAATATTGCTTTTAGTGTAGGTGTTTGTCCTAGATTTCAATCATATCCTAAAGAGTCTCATTTGAATGCTGCAAAAAGAATCATTAAGTATGTTAATGGAACTCTATGATATGGTATTTGGTTCTCTCTAGACACAAATACTAATCTTGTTAGCTTTTCTGATACAGACTGAGCAGGGTGTGTAGATGATAGAAAAAGCACTTTCGACGGGTGTTTTTACATAGGAAATAATCTTGTTGCTTGGCATAGCAACAAAACAAAATGCCATCTCATAGTCAATTACCGAAGCTAAGGATATTGCTGCTGGTAGTTATTGTACACAACCACTTTGGATGAAACAAATGTTGGCTGACTATGGTTTTGAATAGAGTACGATCACCCTGTTTTGTGATAATACGAGTGCAATCAACATTTCCAAAAATCATGTCCAACACTCTCGCACAAAACATATTGACATTCATCATCATTTCATTCGTGATCTTGTTAAAGACAAAGTTGTCTCTCTTGAGTACATTCACACAAATCACCAATGTGCTGACCTATTCACAAAATCTCTTAATGCTCTTCGATTTGAAAATTTTAGAAAAGCCATGGGAGTTTGTTGTCTAGAGTAATCTTTAATTCTTCTTGTGTATATTTGTATATTCATTCTCTTTGTTTTATTTTATTTTTGTGCATCTTTTGGTCTATCTATACTTGTCTTCATGTGATAGATTTGTACCGCATATTCAAGGGATAAGGCTGTAGCCCATGCTAAGTTTGAAGTGACTTTCTTGTTTGCCTTGAGTGTTGTTTCTTATTATTGATTTGTCTCTTGTGCACTCATCAAAGTGAAATACGTCAAACCTATTGCAAGTCTTAAAAAGAGTGGGTTCTTGAGTGGTGTTATGCATTTGAGGGGGAGCCTCTACATTATTGAATGTCAAGTTGTGATTGGTTCTTAATCGGTTCGATTTTCTTAATTATGGTCTCTTGCAGTTTTTTTCTTCTGAAGCCTTTTTTCATAATCGTTCCTTTCAAGACTTGACAATACTCTAATTGATACTCACACACTCACTTTTATTATCAATCATGAGGATCAACATCTTGATGATATTTCTAGGTTAATTGCTTCACCTTGGCATGTATTGCGTCCTGTTGTACTTGAAGAATGGTATAATATCTTGATACATGACACACTTATATAGATTCTTTAAAAATATGCTTCAAATAGTTATTTTGTTTTTGTGTCTTTATAGTTCTATGTCTTTCTCTTTCTTCATTTAAAAAAATAAAATAGAATAAAAATATAGCGCTCTAGCGAGGTTGAAGCCCGCTTTAGCGCGCTTAGCCTAGTGAGCTTAAAACCCACTTTCAAGCCCAATAGTATTTCATTACTTCATTTTCCCTCCTTCGGTTATTTCTCTCTCTCTTTCTCTCTTTGGCGATTGTGTTCCAGTGTAGGTTCGAAGCCCTTCTTCTCCATTTGGTCTTTTTTTCCTCCATCTTCCCTTCTCCGGTAAGGTTTCTCTCTTCCTTCCTTCGTTCTCTTGCTCTCTTTCCTTCCACGTAGGGTTTCCTTTGTTTTTCTATATCTTGTTCTTTCTCTCCGTTTTGGTTTGGGTAGTGTGTCCATGGCAGAACCCTCTAGGAAGAGAGTGCATCATCAATCGAAAAGTCAACCCCAACTCAATTTTGAGTGGTTCAAAAACCCTGATTTCAAAAAAACATTTCGATGATTTGTTTGCAACTCGCATTGTTCTTGGTGAACACGATATCTTGCTTTACCTTCTCCCTGAACTTGTAGATACCTTTCTTGCTATGGTCTTTCAAGATTGTGACTGGGTTCTTTTGCTTTATGTTGAGGGATAGATTGTCACGAACTTGGTCCATGAATTCTATGCTCACCTGTTCAAATCTTTGAATGGGGATTGGTCTTTCACTACTTTTGTCTGAGAGATTGATTTCCATATTTCAGAGGATGACCTTGTTGGGTTGTTCAATATTCCTCGCGTTGAGAACCCTCAATACCCTAATAATCTTCCTCCTTAGTTTCCCGACTACCTTTATTTTTAACATGATCTTACTGGTGGCTCATTTACACCAGGCCAAGGCATCACCCTTGCCTCCTGTCTTATTCTTGCTTTTCTTGGTCTCCATCTCATCCTCTCCACAAATTTTATTCCCAAGAGTCATACATCCTCTATTAATCAAGATCGTTCTCGGTTGATGTATGCTATTGCCCATGGGTATTCCATTGACCTTCCTTCTCTCATTTATAACCACATTGTTCGTGCTGTCAAGTCTAGGCTGAACAATCTTGCCCTTCCCTATGGTGTGACATTAACCCATTTTCTCAAGCAATCCGGGTGTCTTAGCATTCCTAAGGAACAAGTTCAATTAACTGCTCCCAAACTGAATTAGAAGTCTCATAGTAAGAGTGAATTTCGTGCTCTTCAGCGGCCTCATCCTCCACTTGTACCACCTCTTCCAGCTCTTGCCCCTACTGCTGTTCTTCCTCCACCTACTCCAGGTAGTGTTGACTTTTGTCCTATTCTTTAGGCCATTGCGGGCCTACAGACTTCCATTAATGTCATCCATTTTGACATCAAGCACCTGGATGAGCGAGTTGACGAGCTGTCTAACTTGGTTGGTGGGATACGACGTGATCTCGATACTTCGGTCGCTTATGTTCGTCATTTTACTCCGCACTGTCTTCAGGACCTGTCCCCGAGATCATTTTGTGTCAAAAAGGGGGAGATTCTATAGTTGTTCCTCCTTATTTTTTTGGTGACATTTGGTCGTAGGTAGTGAACTAAACTTGATGTATTGACATGATTTTGTCAAAATTGGTACATGACGTTTTGTCGCTTAATGCTTTGTTTATTTTGGATATCCTATCTTGGTACTTGAATGTACTGACTTATCTTTTGAAAAGTGTTTATGAAATGAAAGTCGGTTGTTTCTGTTACTTACCTTGATAGTCGTATTTTGACTTAATGCATTCGTTGAGGGGGAGTATGGCTTGTTACGTGTTTAGGTGTGTTTATAATGACATTGGTTGTCTTTGTTTCAATGCTTTCTATTGATGAGATAATGGGTTGATTTGTATATTGTTTATCTCATGCTTGTGTTGAGGGGGAGTGTGTTTTATTTGTATTTCATATCATAATTTGATCATGGTTTAAGCCTTGGTTACAAGTACAAGTCGAATGGTGCTTAGGATTGATTGTCCATCATGTGCAGTTATGGGGAATGAGAGACTTTCTATCTAATATGGGGTTTTATCACAAAATGGCCAAAAGGGGAGATTCTTAGGCAAATTGGTCATTTGTGCATTGTTTAGATAAGTTAAGTAAGGTTGAGTGTTTCTTAATGGATGTAATTATGCTCAAATCAAACTCCAAATCAACTTCCAAAGTCAAGAAAACAAAGATAAAACAACAAGGAGTTGCCAATTTCTAAAGGCCCCAAGCAACCCCACTCTAGCGGACTTCATCCCCTCAACCCAAAAAAACCCTTCCAATGCACCCCGCTGTCAGGCGGACTCTACCCTGCTTTAGTAGGGTTTGATGTTTCGACGAAAGCTCTCTACCAGTGAACCCCGCTCTCAGGCGAACCCCTACCCCACTCTAGCGCGGTACACTTCCCAAGAAAGCCTTGACAAAGTCGTACACTCTACGATGTAGACTTGGCAAAAGGTCTTTGCCATATAATGAAAGCTTGGCTGAGTGTCAAGCTGTGTGTATGACCTTGTGCTTCCAAAAAAGGAAGATTTTCTCCATTTCTCCAAGCAAGTTGAAGATCTTCTCTATTTTTTCAAGTATCTTCAAGATCTTCTCACCTACATTGCAGGACAATGATGATTCTATCAAGATAGTTGTGCCCTACTAGAAGCAAAGAGTTCTCTCTCTCTCCTTGAGATGATATAGATAAAAATGATAGTGTTCTCCATCTGATGGGTGAGAGAGTCTTCCATATTTATCTTCCAAGTGTTTGTAAATAGTCCCAAGAAGACTCCACTCCACTTCATTCCCCTACTTCAAGAAGCTATGGTGGCTTGAAGGAGTTCAAGTCATTGGAAGGATCATTGAGGATTTAATGAAGTGTCAAGTACTCTTGAACAAGCTTGTGGACTCGAATATGTACATGGTGTCGATTCAAACCTTGTGTTGAGGATTCAAAAAGTGTAAAGCGTTATAAGCTCTCTTGTACCATTTGATTATATTATAATGCTTGGTTGGAGTTGGGCTAGGCCCTATGGTTTTCTCCCACAAAGGTTTTCACATTAAAATTGCTCGTATCTTGTTTATTGTTTGTGATGTTGTGTATGGTTCAATTTAGAATTTAGTTTCTCTATCACTTGCACTTGCATGAAAAATGAGTAGAGACCTATTCACCCCGCTCTAGATCCACATTTTAAGCACAAGAACACTTGATTTCTCACTGTGTACTGCTTTATGGCCAGCCTTGCATACTGCTTGTGTTTGTCAATTACATTTCCTCCCAATTGGTCTAGAAGCAAAATTAATTGTTGGTTGAGTAGCCGTTGAAGTCCTGGACAAATAAAAAAGGGGATGCTGTTATGAGTCCTTTTGAGATATAGGGCTGCTACATTAAAAAGTGAGTTCAAGGAAAGAAACTAAATATGTTTTCCATAATAATTACGACCACGATTAATTTTACATTGGTCCAACAAAGGAAATACATGAGTTTTGTAGCAGCTATGAACAACCGACTTAGAAAAGCAGAATTACCAAGCGATGCATATTATTTTATACAGTGTTGTCTTCAATTTTTGAACTTCATGCAGTGGGGTATGAAGCCATCATTGCAATGCCACAAAGGCCTTCCTTGGCACCAATGTCTTTTTGCATCCTTATGTAACCTTCTTCACCCCATGATGCGCCCCATGAGTTTTTAATCAACCAGTACTTGGTGCCATCAGCGGTCCCATAACCAACAGCAGTGACGCCGTGATCTAGTGAAGTGCCGCACTGTCCTGTAAAGACTCCACTCGAGTAAAACTGGAAGTCAAATCCACTAGCATCAATGGCAACGGAGACTGGTTGATTAGCAACGGCCTTCATTAGTGCACTCTCGCTATTGGCCGGCACATCTTCATACCCAGTTATCTTGGCTGCATGGTTTGCTTCTTCATTTTTGTTGCAAGCGCCATCAGTTCCCTGGTACGGGTAGTTTGATTCAGTGGTGAGGCCTTTGTTTTGTTCGATGAATTTGAAGGCATCGTCCATGAGACCGCCCTCACAACCTTGATCTTCCGTAGCCTTGTCACAGTCAACTAGCTCTTGCTCAGACAGGGAGATCAACTTACCAGTTGACAATTTGTTAATTCCTTCCATGGCGGCCACAGCCGAAAACGCCCAACAACATCCTATATTTTGGCAACAAAAAAAAGGTCAGAAAACATCAATTTTTATATTTTCCTTGTTTATTATTATTATTTTTTTCTTGAGAAGTAGTTACTTACCGCACTGGCCTTGGTCCTTGACAGCAGTTACAGCACCATTCTTTCTCCAGTCCATGGTAGTTGGTACTGCAGTCATATTTTCATATTTGAAGGAAGCCGCAGCTGTGGAGCAGACATGGATCTTCAATCTATTGCGCACTTTGAACTCTTCATTTGTAAGATCTGCAAATTGATTGACCCCTAGCTTGTAAGGCTTGTTTGAGGCTTTATTAAAAGATTCCATCTGTTCCACGTTGGCCTTGAATATATTGTAACGTTTCTTCTTCTCTGAAGTATCCTTGTACACACGCCCATGAGTGGTCATCCATTGTTCATGCCTCTCATACATCGATGCCTCTTGAAGAGAGCGTGATGCTGCCTGAGAAGACAAAGTTCCCAATATGAATAGCAAAGCCAAGCAAATGCATTGGTAAAGGTTTTTGGAATCCATGGTTCTGCTAAGAGCTAGGAGGGATAGGCTGAGTTGGGAGGTACAGTGATTTCTGCATTGGTCTTTGGCTTTATATAGAAAACAGAATTTTGTCACAATGCATACCATTCATCGATTTTGTTTTTAAAAAAAAACTGCTGCTCTCTGCGTGCCTTATGAAAATGTCCTGACTTGGACTCACCAGATTAGTTGTATACTTCTTTAGAGGATTTCATTTAACTACTCTATATAATTATATATTTGTTCCTGTACTTATTTGTATGGATTATATGTGAATTTCTAAATCAATTATTGGTTAGCAATGGGTTTCATCTTTTATTTTTTAACCTATTTGCTTTCAACCTGCCGTTTCATCCATCTGGAAGAATTCACCATTAGACAAATTTTTTTAGCTTTATCTTGACATGACAAAAATTTCATAAGAATCTTTGAAGTAAAAGGTGGCTTTGGCTTCATGATCTGGAAGCATGATGATGATTTATTGTGTGTATTTTGTAAAGACAACTTAGAAGACACAGATCACCTCTTTCTCAAACGCAAGGTAGCTTGGTCTGTCTGGAGTAATATCCTAAACTAGTGGGGGGTGATATGGGTAAGCCCTGCTTCTATTGTGCAGCTCTGCTCCTGGTGGCTGGATCAGAAGCAGAAAAAAATGGGAAAACTGATCTGAGTTGTTTTATTTCTGTCCACAGTGTGGAATATCTGGAGGGCAAGAAATGATGAAATCTTCAATGACAACTCATCATCTTAGGAAGAAATTGTTGTATCAAATTTTAGAGTTCAAGTGTATTTAGTCATACTAAGTCATGGTGCAGAGAGTATTTTTGTAATTAATCCTCTAATATTAGGCTGTAGCAAAGATGGGGGGAGCCTGCAGGTTCTGAACGCAGAATTGCATTTACATACCGTCTATATTCTTTCAAGCTGCTTATCCTTATCTTAATTATCTCATTCGGACAAGTACTCCTAATTTTGTTGAACTGCTTGTTACTTGTTATAACATAATAGTATTGACCTGCACATTCACTTCATATAAATGAACTCCTGCACATGAGCAAGTCTGCAATCCTAGTTCCTATCAACAGTACAATTAAGCTATCTGATATTACTAACACATTCATACTTTTGCTCCTTTGGTTTAATTTTTTGTATTTTTAACTGTTATCACAGAGGATTAAAACCAAAAAAAATGATAATTGTGTTCAAGGATATGCATGTTCATGTCCCATATATAACCATCGGATTAGCAGACAAATCTTCAAATTTGGGGTTATGTTAGTGAAAGCATTGCTTAACTACGTGCCTGATAAAATGTTCAGATTTGACCCTTCTAATCAGCTGCGTTACTAAATGGTTTATTCTCTTCTTTTTTTTTTTTTTTTTTTTTGGGGGGGGGGGGGGGGGGGGGGGGGGGGGGGGGGGGGGGTGTTGGGTTATGGCGGTGTATATTTCTCTATTGTACTTCATTTCTGAAATGCTATAGTTTCTGTTGTTTAGTAAGGGCTTTGATCTTTTTTCTTTTGACTCCACAATTTCAATCAACAATGTGAAAACTGGATAAACAGGATCTATCTATTCATTAAAATAGATTTTCTTGACGATGACAAGAATGCACAAGGAGCTTTTAAGTGAAAACCAGGCTTGGATTAGTTGACAGGAAACACAGTTAGGACTTATCATTCTTCTTTTGGCAAAACAGATAGATGAGCAGAAGAGCAGCTGAATGAGAAGCACGGTCCATAAAATTAATAGATGTTCCATTGGCTCCTAAAATTATCTTTCCAATCGGGTCCAAGAATTGCTATAAACCTTTTATGAACATCATATCTGAAAGTAATTTGAAGTCTGTGGCAGACAAATTGCACAGTATACTTGTGGCCTGTCTGTCTATTTCATATAACCGAAAATCTACATAATTTGTGGGAGAATAACAAGGAAAATTTATTTCCAATGAATCTAGCAAATATGCAAACACTTTTATCAATTTTTATTCACTATGCAATTAATTTTTTTCATAATTTGGCTTTTGAACCTGCTAATCTTTAAAGGCGATAGAACTGCACAACAAGAGATATGAAAGTTATCCCCGAAGCCATTAAAGTGGCCTTTACACAACTACGTTAAGGTCATTTACTACAGATTCAAGTTCACGATACTATTTTGTACTTAGAGCATCTCCAATATTGCTATATAGAATATCTAGTCAAAATATACTTAAAAACTTCATTTTCTATTTTAGCTAGTCACTTTTTAAAAAGTCTTCGAATGATACTATTTATTATAGCTAGCCAAATCATAAATTATTTTTTTTTAACTCGCACCCCAAGAAAAGAAGGAAAAAAAAAAGGAGAGATAGAGATATTTGTAAAATAATAACATTTAACATTTAGATAGTCACTTTTGGCTCTTTACAATTGCAAGGTTAAAGTTAGGCTTTCTAAAATACAAAACCATATATAGAGTTTGTTGGAGGGTTATTTTTTAGATTTGACACTCTAAAATAGCTAACAGAGTCCATTGAAAATATTCTTATGTATGATATCTAACTACATTATTACACTTCCGCAGAATCAGTTTCCTCCACTAGTAGTTAAATTAGCATTATATAAAAGCTCCAGGAATTTTTTTTGTTAAGGTCATACAAAATCTTAAGCACAAATTTTAAAATAACAAATAAAAATCATAATATACACTGTTGATATATGTAATCAAATAATCGTTCATCCACTAATCTCCTATTTGGTTATGCAATTGATTTTTTATAAATTTCATTTCTAAAAAAAACTCTTTCTATTGTTACAGTCACAACTGATAATATTATTATTAATTTCACAAGTAAATAAACCAACAAATATACAATTCTCATAATCTTTAAACCAAGCAGGATCAAAACAATGTAACACTCTACCAATCTCTCTTTAATAGCTTGTTTGGAACTTAAAAGAGGTAAGAGAAGGGAGGGAAAGATTTTAACACCTTGTTTGATTTTACCTAAGAGAGAAAGGGGAGAGAAAGTGATGCAGATGGCATAGCATTAGATCACATGAAGTACTTAGACCTATCTAATGGCAAATTAGGCATCCAACAAAGGTATCTCGGAATCGCGTGAAATTTGACAAGTTAATGAAAAACACGATTCTAAAAAGAACTCATCGTGGCCTTGTTGCAATAATGAACGCTGAAATTCGATAAATTCCACAATTTAGAACCTCCAATAAGGGATTTTGCCTTTTTGGAAAGATTTTATTGTCCAATATCTTGGCCGATTTGAATTCGTTTTGGTCTAAGTTTTTTATAAGATGTTTCTTAAAGAGTTTAGTTGTAAAATTTGGGCTTAGCTCAATTTTACCCTTTTAGATAATTTTTCATATTTTTCTTAATTTTTGTTATTTCTAAAATCTATTAAGGTTAGGGTTTGTTTCCCCTATAAATATTATGTAAGGGCTTTGCCCTAAACAATTTTTAATTTGATTAATAGAATGTTTATTCAACAAAATTTTGTTCTCACTTTGTGTTATTGTATTTTGTTTTGAAAATATTATACTTGTTCACGTTATTCCTGAATAGGAAAGGAAAGAAAAAATTAATGAGAAAAGAACACACTCTCTTATTTTTTTCTGTCTTCTGTACAGGTCAATGGGATTAACTATTTCTTTTATGGGGTCAATCATATTTTTTTCAAATGTATAACATTAAAAAAAAATCTGTTTTTCAAATGGCTGAGGGGGTCAACTGACCCCACCAGCTTGCACTTGCCGCCGGCCCTGCATAAAAGATAGGCATTTTTATATCATAGGCATTCCTAAACCGACGTTAGTTGGTAGCTTTAATTTGCTTAACACCGTAGATGTGATCACGAGATCAACTGCACACGTAAGCCAATTTGTTTGACTATGCAACTACTTCTAGTCGAATTACAATTCCAGTGCAGTGCCTAACTTTCAAAGAAAATTGTCTTTATTGACTGATTTTTCAGAAGTGAGCTTGAACAATGAAACTAATTAACCACAACAAAACATGAATGAAACTGTGTATTAATAGAGAAATATGTGATTGGAAAAAATGAACAATTGGTTCTTAAGGCATAGATGTTCCAGAACAGAAAATAACATTAATTGAAACTATAATATGTGAGATTCCTAAAGTAAAATTGACACATGCACGTATTGAATTGTTTGAAATGCCTTCACTGCATTCATAGTAAACTTTCTTCCAAAGCTATGTAAACCATCTCTAGGAAGTCAAACATTGCCCCCATTGTTGTAAATAAATTCCCATAATTAGACCAAATGCTTCTTAATAATTTTGAATGGGATCTGTTCAGAATTTTTGTACAATAAAGTTATACAAAATAACGTGACAGCAGCTTTTTGTTTTGCAATGTGTGAAGGGATGTCTATAAACTATATGATTCTATATTAAAATTTGTATGTAAATTATATGCGTTTAGCATTACTTTTTCCATATATGTGCTTCACTTAATCAACCCAGTTGTCAGAACAATATTCTGCTCATATACCTGCATTTGGTAAATGTTAACTGTGTTACATTTAACATTCCATATCATCAACCAAAGCAGCTTTTACTTCCAAGATTCTTATGACATTTTTGTCACATCATGACAAAGATAAAAATATATATACAAAGACGGCTGATTTGCATGGCGAATTCTCTCGCATTAATGAATGAAACGGCACGTTGAAAGCATATGAATCATAAAATAAAATATAACCCCTCCCTAAACAACAGATGATTGAGTACCGTACCCATAACTGATACAAATTAGTATAGATAAAAAGGTCTGACATGATTATAAAGAGTAATTTAATGAAATCCTATGAAGCAACATAACTATATATCCGGTGACTCCCAGTCAGAACGTCTTATTAAGGCACGCCGAGAGCAGCATTTTTTTTTTTTTTTTCAAAACAAAATCCAAGAATAGTATGCATGTTGATAAAATTTTATTTCCCTATAAAGCCCAAGAACAATGCAGAGATCAGTGTACCTCCTAACTCACAAGCTTTCAGTTCTAGCTCTTAGGACAACCATGGATTCCAAAAACCAGTACCAGTGCATCTGCCTGGCTTTGCTATTCGTATTGGGAACATTGGCTTCTCAAGTTGCATCTCGCTCTCTTCAAAAGGCATCAATGTATGAGAGCCATGAGCAATGGATGATTCGTTATGGGCGTGTGTACAAGGATACTGCAGAGAAGGAGAAACGTTACAATATATTCAAGGCCAACGTGGAACAAATAGAATTCTTTAATAAAGCCTCAAACAAGCCTTACAAGCTAGGGGTCAATCAATTTGCAGATCTTACAAATGAAGAGTTCAAATTGCGCAATAGGTTCAAGAGCCATGTCTGCTCCACAACTGCAGCATCCTTCAAATATGAAAATGTGACCGCAGTGCCAGCTACAATGGACTGGAGAAAGAAAGGGGCTGTAACAGCTGTCAAGGATCAAGGCCAGTGTGGTAAGTTACTATTTCTTAAAGAAAAAATATATGTATAGCATCGATGTCTTCTGACCATCTTTCTGTCACCAACATATAGGATGTTGTTGGGCGTTCTCGGCTGTGGCAGCCATGGAAGGAATTAATCAATTAACAACTGGTAAGTTAATCTCCTTATCTGAGCAAGAGCTAGTTGACTGTGACAAGGCTACAGAAGATCAAGGCTGTGAGGGCGGTCTCATGGACGATGCCTTTAAATTCATCGAACAAAATAAAGGCCTCACCACTGAATCAAATTACCCATACCAGGGAACTGATGGCACTTGCAACAAAAACGAAGCAGCAAATCATGCAGCAAAGATAACTGGGTATGAAGATGTGCCAACCAATAGCGAGAGTGCACTAATGAAGGCTGTTGCTAGTCAACCAGTCTCTGTTGCAATTGATGCTAGTGGATTTGACTTCCAGTTCTACTCGAGTGGTGTCTTTGCAGGACAGTGCGGCACTTCACTAGACCACGGTGTCACTGCTGTTGGTTATGGGACCGCTGATGGCACCAAATACTGGTTGATTAAAAACTCATGGGGCCCATCATGGGGCGAAGAAGGTTACGTAAGGATGCAAAAAGACATTGGTGCCAAGGAAGGCCTGTGCGGCATTGCAATGATGGCTTCATACCCGACCGCGTGAAGTTCTAAAATCAAAGACAGTACCTATATATATATATATATATATTTATATCTCTCTTGTTGAATTTCGCAGCTCTTGTTTGTCCATATATAGCTGCCGTAAAACTCATGTATTTCCAGTACTGGACCAATGTAAAATCAGTCGTCGTCTTGATTAATATGGAAAACATATTGAGTTTCTTTGGTTGAACTTGCTTGTCGTGCCCTAGGCAACTGAGAATAAAAGCATCGGAAAACGTTCTTCATACCACCCTTTTTTTTTTTTTTTTGTCCTCAAATTCAACATCTAGACAGACAACAATTTCAATTAATGAGGCTAAATTGCCTGAAACGTACGGAAAACGCTGCCCTGGAATTGTAATATGACTAGAAGTATTGCTTTGTCAAACAAATTGGCTTCCTATTTCGCCCCATGTGTGGTTGATTTCATGATCATTTCTACAGTATTAAGCAATTAAAGTTCGGTTCACAAATGTCTAAAATATAAAGGAGTAAATCTTTTATATAAGGGCAATTTAACTAATAATGGCGGACATTGATTCTTCATAAATGAGATATCTACTCAGACATTCTACATAAGTATCATGGACTTGATCCGAAGTAAATGGCCTTAACTAGGCTGTCTATGTTCACTTTAGTTGCTTCTTCATTTTGCACTTCTGCAATTAACCGCATATTTCTTGTTGTGTTGCACTGTCGCCTTTGAATATTAGTAGATTAAAAGAATAATTATAAAATTACTCCTTAAATTATGACTTAGTATCACTATACCTCTAAACTCTAAAAGGTTATAAATTAACCTATTGAACTACTAATTTATATCAATCACTTGACTTGTACAGGTTCGCAAAGTATGAGTTATACATAAATTAACTTTTCCTTATTAGAATAATATTTTAATAACTTAAATGTTCCTTTGAATGACATATAAATATAATGGTAATTTAAGAGGAATTTAGTCATTAGACAATTATTACAAAAAGATAAAGTTAATTTAGATATAAAACCATACTTTTCTAAATATGTGTAAGTCACATAACAAATTCTCATCCATTTTCTAATAGATTACTAACATATTGCTAAAAAAAGGAGTTGATTGATAGTATAAGGGGTCAACGTATCAAGTTTTACAATATAGAAGAGTTTAGTAATACTGAGTTATAAATTATGGGTGTATTTGTAATTAATCCTAGATGACAATAATTTATGAATAATTAGGGTTAATTATAACACCACCTCCTAAATTATGGCTCAATATCATTATAGCTCTCGAAACTATAAAACACAACACATTGATCCCTTAAACTATCAATTTGTATTAATCAACTCTTTTTTTTATTACAAATATTTTAAATAAGGGGTATTTCTAAAATGGATGAATATTAGCCATTACTATAGATAATTATGCGTCTGCCGTAGACTTCACATCTTGCCTTTAGATATTGATACTTAATTATAAGAGATCGATTTACAGCAACTCTTTTAATCGGACTCGAAAAATAAATTTAGGAGCTACACTCTTATGCTAATCTTCTTTTTGTTTTCTTTTTTTCTTTCATTTTAAAATGGAACCCTTACAGAAGAGAAATTAGTCAGAATGACCGTCACACCAAGACAATTTATTCATGCGATGCTATGTGTCCATTATTTAAAAAAAAAAAAAAGATATTATCCTAGCTATATAGATTGGTATTCAAATTTAAAATACTAGTCATCAAATTTTTTTTTACAAGTGTCATAATTTAAATAAAATATCACACTATATAACCATAATTACATGGTGTGTAATTGACTCTCGATAATTACTACTCCAAGGGCTCTTTTGTTCCCATCCCTAAAGATTAAACCTCTGGTGTATTAGGGAGCCCCATCTCCACACACTAGTTCAGTCGGGGGTTTCGAGCTCTCATCAACTGTGGGGAGAGCACAGCCAACTCGAAGAGATGGACCCCGGGCCTCCTCATCTATTTTTTTTTTTATTTTTTTCCCCTAAAGGAAGGATTATGTGTGATAATTACGTTACGTGTCAATTAATCCTATCCTAGCTTTCACTTAGGCTCCTTGGGCATTTTTGTCATGTCATGAAAATATGTTGTATTGGGAAGCTGGATCTGTGTCTCCGGTAAAATAATTCTCATTGTTGAAGGATCGTCCAGGGGTGCATTTGAATATCCAAAAGAAAAAGAACAAAGCCCTTTTTAAACAAGAGAAACTTTAGCATTTCAGTATTAAATACAGTAAGTTTACATCAAAAGAGACGAGAATGGAAACTACTTAACGGAAACCATATTAGTAAAAAAGAGTCAAATCAGAACATATTATCAGGCACATAGTTACGCAATGCTTTCACTAACGTAACCCCGAATTTGTGGATTTGTCTGATATTTCAACATTTACGTATGATACAAGAATATGAATATCCTTAATACAACTATAATTTTAATTCGTAGTGAAGGCCACTAAAACTGACATACTACGACAGATGTGAAGAAAAATAGTTTTAGATGGATTAGGATTCTCTTCATTTCCTCTATTAAGGAGATGATATGTCAAGTAAATAAAATGAATAAATAGTTCGGATTAGTTGACTTAAAACTTACTTAAAAATAAATAAATTTGTAGGTATATATAATGAAATAAATTATAATATAAAACAATGTACACATCTAATATGGTATAATTTATTTCACTGGCTGATGAGATGGAGATTGTTCTAATATAGAATAATGTACACATCTGATATGGTTTCATCTATTCCATTGACTGGTGGAATAGAGATATCCAATGTAATTATGAAACGAAAAGGATCCAATTTCAATTAGATGATATTACTTGAGACTTTTAACTAATTATATCAGTCTATTAACTATGGTGGCACTTAATTTTTGAGTTTGTGGATGTAATTTAGTTTTGAGCAAATTACACGAGTAGTTCTTGTACTTTAAGTAAACGGAAAGTGAACACGTGACATGCATGTGAACACTTGTTAGGGGTAAATTAGTAAAAGCATTCCATTTCACTCTCTCTCAACTCCTTTTTCTTCTTCACCTGCTAACTTTCTACTAGCTAGAGATGTAAATTTAGCTCGCGGCTTGTTGGCTGTCTCAGCTCAACCTAAGCTCGACCCTAGCCCAACTTTCTTATTGGTGGGCCGGGGCTCCAATTCTAGTAGCCCTAGCCTGGCCCAAGAGACCAGCCCGAAGCTCTGCCCAATAGCTCAAAGCCCATGACTGGCGTTGAGACTTGGCTTGAATCCCAACCCTTGAACTCCCACAAGCGCCCCCGCACCGCTAATTTTTGAAACCCCACGTGTGATCCTTGCCCCTTCTGCCCCACTGACTTTAATAAAATTTTATTCCTTTGTTTGAATTTTTTTTAATTACTCTTAATCATTTTTGTTAATTTCATAAGTTTAATTGTATAATGAATTTACCTTATTAATCATTATTAAGTATATAAAATAATAAATGTAAGTGTAAAATTTTGACATAAGTTTAAAGACCCACCAAAAACAGGGGGTGAAGGAACAGCCACGGGTGATGGCCAGAGAAAAAAGAGGAAAAAGCAGAGAGAGACTGAGAGAGAGAGAAGACCCAGATGAAACTTGTTAGAAGCGTAATTGAGAATTGGCATAAAGTTAATACAATTAGAAGAATTGTAAGTTCGGTATGCAAAAATTGAGGATCCAGTAAAGAAATTTGTAAAAATGTAATAAATATTTTGTAAGAGAGTAATGAAAAGTAAGAAATTTAAAAGAGGAGACAATACATGTGTTGTTCGACCCCAAATCAGTTACCATGTTCTCGATGACCCATACAGTTCAAATTAAAAGGTGAAACGTGGAAACTCTGTGACTTGAGCAATTTCAAACTGGATGAGTGGCAAGGAGATTGAAATTTCAAACTGTAACTTACATGCCTTTGTGTCATGAGTCAGGACTCTAGAAAGATTGACAATTCACAACTAATGATAGAGAGTGAAACCAAGATAAGGCTCCTGAAAATTGATCCTCCAAATAGTTTTTAATTGTCATGTATGACTCATACACTAGGAATCTACTTTAAATAGGACCAAGAACCAGACGAAATCCAGTCAACATGAAAAAGGAAGGGAGGGAATGGCAAGAAACTAGGTTGTAGTCAGCAGAACAAATACAGGTAAAGTGGATTCATTGCTATGATCAATATTAAGTTGATTAATTTCTGCTACAAATTTTGTTCTGACCCTCCATCTCAGAAAAAAGTGGGTGAAGTAGGGATACCATGAGGGAAGGGCCTGGGCAGTGTGGGGTGACGAGGTGGGATGGGGGTGGGGAGAAGGTGGCTGGGCAGTCAGGTTGGGGGGTGGTTGGAGGCTTTGGAGTGGCGGGAGGCTGGTGGGGGCAAGGGGAAAACCAAAGAAGAGAATTAAGAAATAGAGAAGAGAGAGGAAAATATATGCTTTTGTTAAACGCACGCTAATAGCTGTCAATACTTACATTAAAGTCATATGTGAACAGTGATTTAATTGTTTCTATAACAGCTTTTATCATTTTGCCCCTAAAAAGTGGCATGGTTGTTTTCCATCCATTTTGATAACGTCCATTCTCAATTGGACCTACTAGATACTAATAATAAAATCAAAGAGCATTTTTGTTAAATTGAAACTATAATGACCAAATCTAGACTATACTCAAAGTATAGGTACTACTGGTGTAATTTGCCTCTTAGTTTTTCTGTTTTTATTCTTTTTGATCTTTCAACTTTTTCGTAGCAAATGTAAACAGTTAAAAGTATGAGAAAAAAATAAAAACAAGAAGTTCATTTATATGCAGTGAATTAATGGGCAGGTACAAGCTTTTATGTTATGAGAGGTAACAAGAAGTTTAACAAAATTAGGAGTACTTGTCGAAGAAGATATAAAAAGGTTGAAAGAAAATATGCACTAATTTTTAAAGGTAAATACTAACATATGTCCTAAGAGCATATTTTAAGGACCATTTATTTTATTGGTTTCTACTTCTACTCACGTCTTTTTATGTATTATTTTATGAAAATACCAATCACTTAAAACTTAATTACATCTATTCATTTAAATGACAAAACTAACCTTTTAAAACTAATAGAATCAATTACATTCGGTGAAATAGCTAAAGATGAAGTGGTATCGAATGCTTAGGTGCTTGAAAATGTAAATAGGCCCACAATAACTACTCACGTGCAGCTTCCTATAGATTATAAACAGTCAAACTACTACTCTTCATAACTAATAATTTTTTTCTAATTTTCCAATCGCAAATTATAGATACATAGAAAAAGTATAGTGTCATATAATTATTTCATTACATATGATTTCAATTTTTAGAATTAATTTCAAATTCTTATCTTATTTATCAAAAGATAAACAACACAAGAAAAAATATAAAATCAAAATCAAAAATAAAAAAAAGTAATCCAGCAACAGTAGTTGGTTGGCCGGATCTGTGGAGCTGATATCATCATGATGTCAAATGAATAGCTAAAGACAAAGTCTTTATGTGGGCCTTCAAGTACTATATTTGCATAAAACAATGCTATTCTTTTAGAATTTGTATATCAAAATATGTACAAGAATGATATGACGATGATAGTTTTATAATTAATAAGCATCTAGGTGAGTTTTTTATTTTAAAGTGATAAGCAAACAATTTAGCCACATCATTTTTTGTATAATTTTTTTGATTGTATAACATTACCCATCTATATATACGTAGATAAAATTGGATAAAGACTATTTTTATCCATTTGATAAGATAATTAGAAGCAATTAATATTTAGTTTTAAAGATTACTTTAAAAGTGTTAGAATTGATCAAAACATGGAGCCCATTGTATGAAAAGAATGTATTTCAACTACCTTAACATGTACCATTGTAAAGCACATGTTAGCACAACACGTTGTTAAATTAAGCTCCAGTTTCTAAATCATCCTTTGCTTGCCTTTGAATGGTTACAGCCTAATATTCAGTGCAATTCTGTTCAAGTTCCTGTGGTTCAAACTCCATTCAATTTGCTGATACTTAAATATATGGGCCTGTGGAAATTCTTCTCTTCCGATTACGCATCATTTTGAAGTGCGTGGCCAATCACAATAACCTTTCTCTTTTTGGGGGGCTAAAAGGGATTGTGCTAGGCTATGTAATAACCTCATCAGAGCGCTAGACTCCACATTAGCACGAAAGGAGAGACAGAGTTCTTACGTGAGATCCAGTCATAAGGCAAGCTAGGGGCACAAGGCTATAAATCTTCTATAGATCATGAAGTATGGATGACCCCAACAAGAGGTTATAGGCAGTCGAACCCAAACCTTGAGTGAGGAGGACGATAAACTCACCCACTGAACCAACCCCTTGTTACAAAGAAAAATGCAATTCTTACAGAAAATTTGTACAAAATGTCCAACCAGAATCACCAGAATAATATGACAGTGGCAGTGACAGTAACAGTAATATTTTTATAATTAAGAGTGATTGGTGTTTCTATTTTAAAATAAATGGCAATCATTTAACCACATTATTCTATTAATAAATTTTTTTACTAAATTTCTGTTTTAAAATATATTAACATTTCCCTAAATCAAATTGCAACCGGTAGTCCGAATGTTAACCTATTGAATTTTTGTACAAAGAACTCATACAAAATAATGTAATAATGGTATTTATGTAATTATGAAATTTAGCATGGGCTTTTGTTTTCCAAAGAATTGATGTTAATAAACTAGAATCGGCTTATCCATAAGGCAAGCAAAGCCTTCACATTAGGCTCTCGAACTTTTAAGGCTCCCAAATTTTGATGTTGTAGTCATGACCACAGTTAGTTTTTGCATTAGAGATATATATATATATATATATATTTGTTTTAAAACTCAATCTAGATGAGAAAAAAGACCCATGAAAAAATTTCAAAATCAATTATACTAATTAAATTTAGAAGAGTTAACAAAAATTAAATAGTAACTGCCATGACTTTTAGCTACATAAGGTAGATCAAAAGTCTTATATCTGTTAATTGATTTCCCTTTTATCAAAATATATTTAATCACTATTTAATTTTGTGGATTATGTATGGATGGGCCATTCTAAAATATGTTTTTTATCCACCAAAGTCCGTTCTGTCGTAGTTGCTTATTCTGGCAGTTTTTTTTTCTTTTTTTGTTTAAGCCTTTTTTTATTTATTATTTAGGCTTATTCTGATCAATTTTCGTTCATCAAAGCAACATTTTCAAAATAAAAATTAATGAAATCATACCTTAGATCGGCTATGTCACAATATACTATTGATCGAAAATAATGTCAGCAAAACCGGAATACAACAATTTAGTTTTTAAATTTACATCTCAACAAGCAAGAAAAATAAATTTTAAATAACAATTTTCTAGCAATATAATAAAAATATGAAAAGTCTCATTTAAAGTTTTTACCTTAACATCAAATTGGGTTGAACCAGACCTGAAATGGACCGTATCATTCTAAATGAAATTCATATATATAAATTATGTTTATATAACAGTACCCTTTGATATAATTTTTTGTTTCTCTTTGGTTTCTATTTGGTTAACCAAAGGCGAAACAAAAGTGACTTTTCTTTCTTGTTTGATTTGATAATATTTAATAAAAAAGTTGTATAATGTTCTTTTACTGTTTTTGTTTTATTTGACAATTTATACTATTCTAAAGCAAATACTGGAGTTTGGAGTGTGAAACCCTTGTGCGATACAATTGTAACTTAAACAAACATTTTCAATTAGTAGATCACTGGGGTGGTTAGTCGAATTTTCAAGTTAATGAAATTAGTAAGAGTAATGTGCACGTACGTATTTAATAAAGAAAAGAGAGGTGTATAATACTTTTTACTACTATATTTATTCTAATATATAAAAAGAGAATACCAGTTTGATGTCTCCCTTATTTGAAGTTGTGTAACGGTTGCATGACTCTTTTATTTTACAAATTCTCCAATGAAATATATTTTATTACTGCTTAAATTAGTTTGTTTTCCAACAACCATAAGGGCAAAGAAGTAAAACCAACAATAACCCAACTACTCCAACATAGTTCTCCTCATAAGTGCTTCAGTTATTAATGGATTTTGAACTCTGTATCACCTTCTTCGCCTTCTTAACTCTCTTCATCATGTCTGTTGATTCAAGAGGCTACAACAACAATTATCTTCAGCAATAATTGAAAATTGTACATCTATCCCTTGTGCCAACCCTCTAATATATATTATGTGTTAAACCCTAGTTTTTTTAGTAAAAAATTAATAAGTATAATTGATATTTAAAATAAAATAATAACAAACATTTCACTTCTTTATTTCCTTTCAATTTGAAGGGAGGGGAGGAGAAAAGAATTACTTGAAAAGTGGGTTCTCTCTCACTCAACAATCCCTCCATCTACTGTAATTGCCTCTTCAAAAACCTTCCCTTCTCCTCCAAACCCGTGTAAATGAAACCCATTTGTCATAATCATCAATATGCTGTTCACGTACCTACAATTAGTAAAAAGACATGTACGTGTTACCCTTAACATTCCGTATCATCAATCCAAAGCAAGCTTTCACTCCCAAGCTTCTTAATGAGATTTTTGCCATATCTTTATAAGAGTAATGTTATACAAATAAAAGTATTCATACAAAATTTATCACTAGAATAATGTAGTTGAATTAAAATTATTTATTCAAAAACATAACACCCATTATAATGGTTCTTATTTATAAAAATATCACTACCACATCATTTTGATAAATTTTCGGTATAAATTTTTTTAAAAGAATAATATTTCCCTCTTGATAAAGCTAAAAAAAACTGGTGTATTGAACACGTTCAATATTCTACGCATGGTGAATTTTTTCACATTGATGAACCAAACGGCACGTTTAAATCATATAAATCAAAAAATAAAACATGAAATCTCTCCATGACTGAGTATTTTACCCATAAACGGTACACATTAGTATAGATACAAAGATCTGAAATTATTGTAGGACAACAATTAAATGAAATCCTATGAAGCAGCATAACTGATGTGGTGAGTCCAAGTCCAGACATTTAGTTAAGGCAGGCAGAGAGCAGCAGTTTTTTAAAACAAAACACAAGATAGTATGCATTGTGACTAAGTTCTGTTTTCTATATAAGGTTCCCAAGCCCAATGCAGAAACCAGTCGACTTCCCAACTCAAAGTCTTATCACTCCAAGCTCTTAGCAGAACCATGGATTCCAAAAACCATTATCAATGCATCTGCCTGGCTTTGCAATTAATATTGGGAACTTTGGCTTCTCACGCTGCATCTCGCTCTCTTCAAAAGGCATCAATGTAGGAGAGGCATGAACAATGGATGACTAGTTATGGGCGTGTGTATAAGGATACTGCAGAGAAGGAGAGACATTACAATATATTCAAGTCCAATGACGAACAGATAGAATCTTTTAATAAAGCTTCAAACAAGCCTTACAAGTTAGGCGTCAATCAATTTGCAGATCTTACAAATGAAGAGTTCAAATTGCGCAACAGATTCAAAAGCCACGTCTGCTCCACAGCTGCAACATCCTTCAAATATGAAAATATGACTGCAGTACCATCTACCATGGACCGGAGAAAAAAAGGTGCCGTAACAGCTGTCAAGGACCAAGGCCAGTGTGGTAAGTAACTGTTTTTCAAGAAAAAAATATATAAAATTGAAGTTTACTAACCATCTTTCTATCTGTCACCACCATATAGGATGTTGTTGGGCGTTTTCGGCCGTGGCAGCTATGGAATGAATTAACCAATTAACGACTAGTAAGTTAATCTCCCTATCTGAGCAAGAGCTAGTTGACTGTGACAAGGCTACCGAAGATCATGACTGCGAGGGCGGTCTCATGGACGATGCCTTCAAATTCATCGAACAAAACAAAGGACTCACCATTGAATCAAACTACCCATACCTGGGAGCTGATGGCACTTGCAACAAAAACGAAGCAGCAAACCATGCAGCCAAGATAACTGGATATGAAGATTTGCCTGCCAATTGTGAGAGTGCTCTAATGAAGGCCGTTGCTAATCAACCCGTCTCTGTTGCCATTGATGGTGAAGGACTGGTTTTCCAGTTCGACTCGAGTGGTGTCTTTACTGGACCGTGCGACACTTCTCTAGACCACGGTGTCACTGCTGTTGGTTATGGGACCACTGATGATGGCACAAAGTACTGGCTGGTTAAAAACGCATGGGGCACATCATGGGGTGATGAAGGTTACATAAGGATGCAAAGAGACATTGCTGCCAAAGAAGGCCTATGTGGCATTGCAATGATGGCTTCGTACCCCACTGCATGAAGTTCAAAAATCAAAGAGAGTACCTATGTGAAATAATATATATGTATCGCTTGTTAATTTTGCATTTCGCAGCTCTTGATTGTACATAGCTGCTGCAAAACTCATGTATTTCCTGCATTAGGCCAATGTAAGATTAATCGTGTTCTTGATTAATATATATACAAAACATATCGAGTTACATTCCTTGCGCTCACTAGTTAATATAGCCGTACTATATCGATCACTCGACGACTCGTGCCCTGAGTAACTCAGAATAAAAGCATTGCAAACCATTTGTTCATCACATCACAGTTTTTTTTTTTTTTTGGTCCTGAACTTCAACAGCTAGTTAAATAACAATTAATGTTACAGAAGTCAGCCCTTTGCTTGGGGGGGATTAGGGGGAGGTTGAGGGGGAATATAATAAAAAAAAAAAAGGACACTGTGTGTCATCCAGAATAAATTATGGATTAAGAATGCAAAGTACACACCCAGAACATATATGCCTATCACTAAAGTTGCAAGACAATGCGATCCAGGCTCAAATTAAAAAGGAAAATAAGGGAATAAAATAAATGAAATGTAAACAACAAGATCAAAGACATCGCTAAGCATCGCACCCCCAAGTGGGTCTAACCATCTTCAGACAAGTCCAATTAAGAGAGGGAGATTTCTTCATCTGGGACTCTAATCCTCTAAATTACTAGAAAAAAAAGACCCCTAGGCATAGGCCTTTTCACTGATAAGTCCAATTCTACTTGCGCTCTACTACAAAGAGCTCCTCTACCATACACTGATTCAGAACTCATCCATTAACTCATTCAACAGTACTCCTGCATTTGTCTTCTCTCTCTCTCTCTCTCTCTCTCTCTCTCTCTTCTCTCTCTCTCTATAGATATATATATATATATATATATGGTTTTAACTGCTTCGTCGTTCAGACAACCCTCTCCTTCCTATTCCATTTGTTCGCAAAAATCTCTCTTTTTTTTTTTGTTGAACAGCAAAATTTATTAAGGAAGAAAGAGAGTACAAGAGAACAGGAGAAGCAAGGACTGAACTAGCACAAGATCTAGACAGAAAAGAGCCAACCAGACCTAAACCCAGAACAAGAGGGGGGAGATGACTAGAATTGGCAAGGAACCAATTCCAAAAACACCTAGGCCCAAGAACAGACCCCAACAATACAAAAAGGAAAACAAAGAGGCTAATGCTGCTTGAAAACACCTCACTTTGGACCAAAAAGCCTTGAAGATTGTGATGATCACTACCACTTCGGAGCAGAGAGCTTGAGCATCAAATCTTGAATATGCATTACTCTAGAAAAGGCAGACCTGCTAACGAATCACAAACCTTACACCAGAAAGCCAGAGAAGAGGGCAAGGCAAACTAGGCAACTATAGCATAGCAGGAAAGGACTGTTGACTCCATATCTTGATTTTGATGATAATTAAACATTGTGTTAGTTTGCTAATGATTTTAATTAGTGTACAGATCAATGAGTAAATATATTTTATACCTAAAGTATAATGAATGTCAAAATAGATGCTCAACAACTCAAGGATCGAGCAATACATCAAAACTGAGTAATGTACCAACATAAAGCAATGAACCAAAAAGTTTACTCATTTTTGGCATAAACAACAGAGCAATGAAGATGATATGATAAACAGAGCAATGTACCAAAAGGAGTATTCATTGCTCATTGAATTCACATTTTGAATTCATTGCCCATTTTTTGGTTCATTGCCGAGTGTGCTCATTGAATTCATGTAAATGTACCAACATGAATTCATTGCCCAGTGTTCTCATTGAATTCATTGCTCACATCATGAGTTTATCATCTTCATTCATATTAACAGAGCAATGTACCAACATAGAACATGTGTGCAAAGACTCTATGAAGAATCCAAGAAATGTTTTTGAAGAAATCAAAATGAATTCAATCCAAATCGAATTGAAGACTTTATTGAATAACTACACTTGATTGATAGCCTTGAAAAATCACTATACCCCAAAGAAGAAGATTCTTTGAAGTACTTGAAGTGTTTTTTAAGCCAAGCTTGATCAAGGATAACATAAGACATTTTCTAGGTGATGTGTCGACACATGAGGATAGAGGCCAATGCTTAAAGAATGAGTGATCAAGTGTCGACACATGGGTTTGATGTGTCGACACGTAGAGATAGAGAATAAATACTAGAGGATGCAGGCTTGATGTGTTGACACATGAAGTCAAGTGTCGACACATGGAGACTAACAGCTATATTTTTAAACATTGTCAAGGTCTGAACTCGCATTTAATGAAGCCCCAACTACCTCCAACGGGTGAAATCAATTCAGGGCCATATATACAAGTATCCAAATGCATTTATTGACAAGAGAAACAAGATTATTCTTTCCTTTGATCATCAAGAGCTGACAATTCTTACAATCACTGAAAATTCTCTTTGCCTTCAATACTTGGCATTTAATGAGCTATTAATTTTCTCATCTATTCTTCATAGAGAGTGTGTACTTCAATTGTAAATCCTTTATACACTTGTGAGTAAGAGTTTGAGTGTTCTCTTGTAAAAGAAAAACACTTGTAAATTTGAGAAAGCTTGGACAAAACTCTTGTAGCATTGAAGCTTACACCTAAGCTTTAAGGTGAGTGAGATAGGCACTTCAACTAGTCTCTACTTTGTAATTAGAGATTGTATAGTGGAAGAAGACTTCAAGGGAATCTTGGGGTGAGAATGTAGACCACAAGTTATGGTTGAACCTCGGTAATTCTTGATGTTTCTTTCTTGTGCTTTGTTTTCATTTCATACTTGATTTTATTGCATGACATATATCTTGAATCTTTGATTAATTGCTTAAATTTATTTTAAATAGTCATAATTGCAATTATTTTTAAGTAACCCAATTCAGCCCCCCTCTTGGGTTGCCTTTTGGGCCGACAATTGGTATCAGAGTTAGTATTCCTACATTTAGCTTAACATCTTAGGAATTGATCCATGGCAACCAACTTTGGAAGCTCTCTTAGTGAGGGTCAATCCACAAATAGACCACCTATGTTTAATGGCACAAATTACAATTACTGAAAGAATAGAATAAGGATATACATTCCTTCCGTTGATTATGAATTGTGAAGAATTATAGTAAAATGTCCTAAAACTCCAACTAAGAAAGTTGAAATAGTTGATGTTCCTAAGCCCAAATTCGAATGGGATGAGAATGATTTGAAAATATTGCAATCTAATGCTAAAGCCATGAATATTTTATATTGTGCCATTGATCCTAATGAATTTAATCATATTTTTACTTGTGAATTGGCCAAGGAAATATGGGATAAACTTGAGGTAACCCATGAAAGTACTAATTAAGTCAAGGAATCTAAAATCAATATTTTAGTTCATAGCTATGAATTGTTTAAGATGAAACTAGATGAATCCATTATCGAAATGTTCACAAGGTTTACCAATATTATTAAAGTTTGAAGTCTCTTGGAAAGGTTTGTCCTAACAGTGAACAGGTTAGAAAGATCTTGAGGTCGTTGCCAAAGACTTGCAAAGCTAAAGTCACTGCCATCTAAGAAGTAAAGGACCTCAACACATTACCTTTTGAAGAACTCTTGAGCTCTCTTATGACATATGAACTTACTCAAAAGCAACATGTCCAAGATGAGGAAGAAAAGAAAAAGAGGTCAGTGGCGTTTAAGTCCACCAAACAAGAAGATGAATTAGCGAGTGATGAGGATGATGATGAAATTATCCTTATCACACGAAAATTTAAAAGATTCATGAAGAGAAAATGAAAAGGTGAAAAGAAGTATGAAGCCAAATGAGATTCTAACAAAGAATCAACGATTATGTGCTATAAATGTAAGAAGCCCGGCCATATAAAGGCTGAGTACCCCATGCTCAAAAAGAAAGGAAAGAAAGATCAAAGGAAGAGGGCAATGGCTGTTATGACTTGGAGTGATGATGAAGAATCCAGCTCTGAAGAAGAAATCGAATCTCAATAAATGGTCAATCTATGCCTCATGGCTCATGGGGAAGAGAATGAGATATCGTCTCCTAACACTTCTCAATTTACTTTCAATAAACTACAAGATACTTTTGATGATTTAATTATTGAATTAAAAAATATAAAAATTAAAAATGGTCTTCTCAAAAAGATGATTTCTACTTTAACTAAAGATAATAAGGACTTACAAAAAGAAAATGAAGATTTGAATAATGAAATTTGTGTTTTGAAAGATAAAGTCAAGGGAAACTCATTTCAAAATGATTCCTCACTTTCAAAGGAAAATCAATCTTTAAAGGAAAGAAGTTAAACACTTGGAAACAACTCTTTTTAAATGTGTAAATGTAAAAGAGAAATTGGATACTATTCTTGAAAAACAAAAGTGTTCACTTGATACAACTGGACTTGATTTTAATCCCTTCAAAATGAGAAAATTTTCAAAAACTAGATTTGTTTCTTCTACTAGTAAACCACAAATTTTATGCTTTTATTGTCATAAACCAGGACACATTGCTAGTAAGTATTATGTTATGCAAAAGTCTATTGCTCCTAACAATACATGGGTCCCAAAAAGTCTATTGAGGACTAACTCCTAAGGACTCAAGATGGTTTGGGTATCTAAAGTCAAATAAAGTCTTGTGTAGGTGTGCCTTCAAGCTAAATCCAAGAAAGACCATTGGTACTTGGATAGTAGATGCTCAAGATATTTGACGGGAGATGAAGCATAATTCACATCTCTCTCACCAAAGGATGGAGGACTTGTCACATTTAGAGACAATAGCAAAGAAAAAATCATCGATATAGGTAGTGTTGGTAAGAACTCTTCCATCTCTATTGAAAATGTCTTGCTTGTTAAAGGACTCAAACACAATCTTTTGAGCATTAGTCAACTTTTTAACAAAGAATACAAGGTTGTCTTTTAATCCTATAAATGTGATGTGATTGGCATCAATAGTAACATGACTATTCTCACTGGGCATAGACAAGGTAATATATACATTTTCGATCTAAATGACTTGTCTTCTTACAAAGTTAAATTCCTTGTCACTATGAATAGTGATGAAAGTTGGCCATGGCATAGAAGACTTGGTCACATTAATATGAGCATACTTTCAAAGGTTTCTAAAAATGATTTGGTCAAAGGACTTCCAAAAATAAAGTTTGACAGAGATAGAATTTGTGATGCTTGTCAAATGGGTAAGCAAACTTGAATTTCTTTTAAATCTATAAATATGTTGATCACTTCTAAGCCATTACAATTATTGCATATGGACTTATATGAACCAACTAGGACTTTAAGTCTTGGTGAGAAATAATATGCACTTATTATTGCTAATGGTTGTTCTAGATTTACATGGACATTCTTCCTAACCTATAAAAATGAGACAATTGTTTCCTTTACAAAATTTTGTAAAAAAGTTCAAAATAAGAAAGGTTTTTCAATCACTTCTATAAGGACTGATCATGGAGAGGAATTTGATTGCAAACCCTTCGAACTATTTTGCGATAAAAATAGTTTTGACCACAACTTTTTAGCCCCTAAAACATCTCAACAAAATGAACTTGTTGAGAGAAAAAATAAAACTTTGGAAGAAATGGAAAGAACCATGCTTTGTGAAAATGGTTTGCCAAAGTATTTTTGGGCTGAAGCTGCCAACACAGCTTGCTACGATTTAAATCGAAATTTTATTTATAAAATTTTTAAACAAAACCCCCTATGAACTTTGGAAAGATAAGAAACTAAATGTCTCATACTTTCGAGCTTTTGGATGCAAATGCTTTGTGTTGAATAACAATAAAGACAATCTTGGCAAGTTTGATGCAAAATCTGACGAGGGTGTATTTCTTGGGTATTCAACATATAGCAAAGCATATAGAGTCTTTAATAAGAGGACTCTAGTAGTTGAGGAATTGGTCCATGTTACTTTGGATGAACATAACTCTCTTTTTAGAAATATTGCAAGTGATGATGTAGATGAAATAGATCAAAATATGAAAAAATTGGACATCCATCCAAGCTTAAAAAAAAATTTACAAAAGGAGAAGGAAGTACAAGGAGTCTTAACAAGCCTAGAAGAAATCAATGAAGGTCTACCTAAGGAATGGAAGTTTGTGCATGACCATCTAACCGAACAAATCTTTGGTGATCCTTCACAAGGGATAAAAACTAGATCCTTTGTTAGAAATGTATGTAATCATCTTGCATTTTTATCACAAATAGAACCTAAGTGTTTTAATGATGCTGAAAATGATGAGTTTTGGATTAATGCTATGCAAGAGGAATTGAATCAATTTAAAAGGAATGAGGTATGACACCTTGTTCCTAGGCCTAATGATCATCTAGTCATTGGAACTAAATGGGTTTTTAGAAATAAAATGGATGAACTTGGAGTTGTTGTGAGGAACAAGACAAGACTTGTTACTCAAGGATATAACCAAGAGGAAGGCATTGATTTTGATGAAACATATGCTCTTGAAGCTAAATTAGAAGCTATTAGATTGCTACTTGCAATCTTATGTTTTAAAGACTTTAAACTTTATCAAATAGACGTTAAAAGTGTGTTCCTAAATGGTTTTATTACCGAAGAAGTATATGTTGAGCAACTCCTCAGATTTGAAGATCCAAAATTTCCTAATCATGTTTTCAAATTTTAAAAAAAAAACTTTATATGGTTTGAAGCAAGTCCCAAGGGGCTTGGTATGAAAGATTAAGCAAGTTTTATTTATTTATTTATTGTAAAAGGCTTTTCAAGAGGAAAAATATACACTACTCTTTTTATCAAGATAAAAAACAATGATATGCTTTTAGTACAAATATATGTGGATGATATTATATTCGGTGCTACTAATGAGTTGCTTTGTAAGGAATTTGCTAAGTGTATGTAAGGAAAATTCAAAATGAGTATGATGGGTGAGCTTAATTGCTTCCTCGGTCTTCAAATAAAGCAATCAAAGGAAGGCATCTTTATTAACCAAGCCAAGTATATCAAGGAATTGATAAAGAAGTTTGGCATGGAAGATGCAAAGCCCATAAGTACTCCAATGAGTACTATAACAAAATTGGATAGCGATGAGAAAAATAAGTCAATAAACACTAAGCTTTATAGAAGTATGATAGGTTCTTTGTTATACCTTACTGCTAATAGGTCAGATATAATGTTCAGTGTTTGCTTATGTGCTCGATTTCAATCAAATCCTAAAGAATCTCATATGATTGCTATAAAAAGAATCTTTCGTTACCTAAAACACACACCTAACCTTGAATTATGGCATTCAAAGGGTACATCTTTTAATTTGATTGGATACACCGATGTTGACTATATGGGGAGTAGAGTTAATAGGAAGAGCACAAGTGGCTCTTACGAACTCTTAGGCAACATGATTGTGTCTTGGTGTAGTAAGAAACAAAATTCGGTTGCTCTCTCCATAGCTGAGGCTGAATATGTAGCAGCTGGTAGTTGTTATACTCAGGTATTGTGGATTAAATAACTATTAGAAGATTATGATGTCTCATTTGATCATATACCCATTAGATGTGACAATACTAACGCTATAAATTTGACTAAGAATCCCATCCAACACTCTCGCACAAGATACATTAAGATTAGATATCATTTCATAAGAGATCATGTGCAAAAAGGCAATATTGAACTTGACTTTATAAGTACAAACATGCAATTGGCTAATATTTTTACAAAACCAATAAGTGAGAATAGATTTTGTATGATAAGACAAGAATTGGAAATTAGTGATCCTTTGTCTTGATCATTGTTGAATCTGAATGGCATTCATGTTATTTGAGTTTTAAATACATTCAAATGAATTGATTATTTGTATAAAAGGCATTTACAATTCATTGCATGCTCATATAGTACGTATTACCATCTCTGAACCACAAGTCGACCCCTAAGTCCATAAATATCCTTTCTGGCATAATCTGGCCTAGTTTAGCTTCATGTGTCAACACAACATTTTCATGTGTCGATCCATCAGAACAGTGGGTTCAAAATGAATTGTTGATACCCATATGTCGACACATCAAGTTCATGTGTCGGCACTTGAGTCGGCCTTTTATATTTTAAAGCAGCCTAGTTTACGACATTTAAAGTAGCCCATAACTATTTCGCTCCTTCCTCGTACCAAACCAACCATCATGAACTGTCTATCTCAATCTCTCTTCCGAACACCTTATAAACCCTAAATCAATTTTTTTCCATCTTCTCACAACCCTTATTGATTCGACCATAGCTTCAAAAAACCTTAAACTGAAGAAAAGTTCAAAAGCCCCAAATACATCAACGTCCCCTGTCCCGAAGGGCTAGAAGTGGAAATCAAAGGGGGATTCGAGCAAAGACAAAGGGAAGAAGACGAAAAAAAGTAAGAAGGGAGAATAGGCATCTTTAACAGCCCTGGAGAGGAATGAACTCTATTTCAGTAAGGATAAACCCAAGAAAGGTACAATTTGAGTTTCTCTCTTAGGAAGGTCTATAATGGTCGATGGGCATGTTCTTGGAATCCGGTTGCGTGAAGAGATCTATCGATATAATATATCTCGGAAAGATCAATTGAAAATTCTTTATGGCAAGGAGGTGGATGAGCGTATTCAACCTATTGCCAATGACTTGCCTCTAGAATTAAGGCTGGTTCATCATTTCACTTGCACCATTTTTACCCCTAAAACTAAAAAATATGAATATGTGTCTGAGAAAGGGCTGTTTTTCTTGTGGGTATATCTGACTGATTCTCAAATAGACTTGCCTTTATTTATCTTGGATTATATGTACAAGGCTACTATTGTAAGAATTAGTCTACCCTATGACATTTTCTTGATGAAAGTTTTCAAGCTCTTCAAGGTTGATTTGAGCAGTGAGAAAAAGAGAACTCCTAAATCCATCAGCGATGAATATAATGAAAAGACACTTAAGAGAATAGGGTACACTCTGAAGAATAACAAGTGGACTCCTAAGAAAGCTGGTGAAGGCAGTGCTTCAAAGGAAAAAGGCTCCTTCTGGGAGTAGTTCAAGGTAGAGGAGTACCAAGAAAAGCTTGAATCAAGAACTTGAAGGAAGTGAAGGAGAAATGCAGGCATTCATGGCTCATGTATTGGACTCTCTCAAAAAACTGAACAAGAAGGTAGACATGGCTGCCACAAGAATATTTTTTGTGGAAAGGGAAGTAAGAGAACTGAAAAAGTAAGTAAAGATGTTGAGACATGGAACAGAAAAAATGATAGAGGAAGAGGAAGAAAATGAGGGAGAAGAGGAAGAAGAAGTAGAAGAAGAAAATGAAGGAAATGAAGAAGAAGAAGAAGAAGAAGAAGAAAATGAAGGAAATGAAGAAGAAGAAGAAGAAGAAGAAGAAGAAGAAGGAGCAAAAGAAGGAGAAGCAGAGAAAGAGGCTGAAGAAGAAAGAGCAGGAAGGGAGGAAGAAGCATAAGAAGCTAAAGAAGGGGAGATTGCTGAAAAAAGGATTTAAGCAGAGGAATGTCATTCCCAAATTTTTCGCACTCGAGGAATATCCACACAAGCGGAAAAAATAATGCATTCTCTCGTTAGAATTCATTGTCTTAGAAGAATGAGTGTAACTAGGTTTGAATTGAAAATTGATTTGAATAAAGGGCTTTTGAAAAACAATTTGGAGTCGTCATCTAACTTGATTAAGGTGAGTTAGGTCACCTAAAAATTAAGCACAATCCGAAGACTACACGTAGGGTTTTTGAAAACGATTTTGAAAACACTTCCTTAAGAAAGGGTTTTTAAGAAAATAAGTTGTTTGGCAACCTTTGGAAAATATTCAAGCCATTTTTTGAAAATAAACTCCATTTTGGTCTTTCGAAAACGGTGATCCTAAGTTCAGAGGTTAGTTACATGTAGGGAAAAGACACTAAGCCATCACCCTACCCCGCCCTTGTGGTACCTACATGTCTATTCACCCTAGATTCATCTATGAGAGTCTTCAATTAATATATGTCCAATACTATCCACTTTAGAAAAGAATTTTTAGAAAGGCATGACACATGATTTGTAAATGCAAGAAAAGAGAGTTTGAAAATAGATTTAGAAATAGATTTGAAAGGAAATATTAAAGTTTGAAATTGAAAAGAAAGTTTTGAAAATGGAAATTGAAAATTTGAAATAGATTTTTGGAATTGAAAACTTGGAAATAGATTATGAAATTGGAGATTTGAAAAAGGTTGTGGAATTGGATATTTGAAAGAAATTATGGAATTGAAGATTGGAAAAGGGCTGTGGAATTAGAAACTTGAAAAAGGTTGTGACCACACCCGTGAGGGTTGCCTACGCATCCTTTTTTAGGAATCAGGTCAGTCATAGTTCGGACAAGAGTCCGATAGAAAATAGAAGATTTGATTTGAAAAAGGAATTGAATTGGAATTTGGATTTGATTTGAATTTAGAATACAGGATTGGAAATTGAAATTTGGAATTGAAAAGATTAGACTTTGATTTGGAAAGATAGAAGTTTAGGAAACCTAGACTTAGGAAGATAGGATTTGGACTTGAGATTAAGAAAGAATTGACTTGAATGTTAGACTTGGAACATTAGGAAAGATTGGAATTTAGGAAAGATTCGAATTAGAAAAGCTTCATTTTAGGAAATTTTTGAATTAAGAAAGTGCTAATTTAGAAAAGTTTCATTTTAGGAAAGTGTCATTTTAGGAAAGTTCTGTTTTAGGAAAGTTTCGATTTGAGAAGGTTTTGAAATTGGAAAGGTTTCATTTTAAGAAAGTATTTGAATTGGAAAGTTCAGGATTTAGAAAGTTTCGAATTTAGAAAGTTTAGAAGTTTAGAAAGATTTGAAAAGTTAGATTTGGAAAGTTAAGATTTGGAAAGGTGTGAAATTAGGAAAGGTTTAGACTAGGTAGGATTTGGAAGTTTAAAGTTTAAGAAAAGATTTAAATGTTTAAGTTTTAGAAACCCAAGGTTTAGGAAGGTGTGAGATTAGGAAGGATTTGAATTAGGAAAGATTTAGATTTGGAAGGATTGAAATTCCTATTTCCTAAAACAAAGGATTGGATTTTGTTTCCAAAAAGAGATGGTTTGATTTTGTTTTCCAAAAACAGAGGATAGGAATTAGTTTCCAAGAGGGAGATTGGATTTAGTTTCCTAAGGAAAGATTGGATTTGGCATGGATTTGGAAGGATGATATTTTAGATATCCTAGATTTGGAAGACTATAGTTTTGACGTAGAAAAGAGGTCTTCGAAACCTAGGACTTAGATGTAAAGAAGGAGATTTCGGAAATCTAGGTTTTGAGGGAAGAGTTGAAATCATGTTTTGAGAAAGGAAAACTATGATTTCCTAATTGTTAGCTCTAGGGTTTAACTTGGACTCTAAGAAAAGAGATTTTGAAAAGTGAGCTTTTAGAAAAGGAGATTTTTGAAAGGCAATTCTAGAGAGGAGTTTTTAGAAAGTGAATTTTGAAAAGAAATTTTTTCGAAGGGGATTTTGGAAAGTAAAGCTTTGAGAGAGTTTTTAGAAAGAGAGGTATTGGAAGGAGATCTTAAAAGGAGTTTTTGGAAAGCGAATTTTGAAAAGAGAGTTTTTGGAAAGGAGTTTTTGGGAAAGTGTTTTTTGGGAAGGAGTTTAAGGAGTGCTTTTAGAAAAGAATTTTGAAGAGAGTTTTTTTGGAAAGAAATTCGAAAAGGAGTTTTGAAAAATAAATTTTTGGAGGGAGTTTTTAGAAAGTTCATAAAAATCTCACTTCCTTAAAGCGGTTCTAACTATAAGAAGATTAGGACCACTCTAAGATAGTGCTTTTGAAAATAACAAGGATTTGAAAATATGGACTGTATTGGTCACTTAAATGTAACACTTTCTTAAAGCGACCCTAGCTATTAAAAGGCTAAAACATCTTAGAATTGTGATTTTGAAAACAAGTTTTGAAATAGAAGATTTTGATGCAAGTTTTGAAAACAATTTTGATGCAAGATTTTGAAAACAAGTTTAAAACAAACTTTGGAGGAATGCAAGATCATGATATGCATAATGCAAATTGAGGTCGTGAACATATAAGGTTAAGGCTTCACAACATAATCAAGGGGGCCGAATTCACATGGTCTCCGGTTAGACTAAAAGAAGGCCCCTGACACAGTGACCTCCAATAGCCTAATCCTACATATAGACCGGGAAGTCCCTTATTTCAAGCATGCAAGAAATGGGGGGAAGAAGATGAGGGATTAAAATAGAATAAAACCCAAGTGGGTTTGGAGAGAGAAAAGAAAGGGGGGAGATGCGTAAAATTAAATCGAGAGCCCACCTTGTGTATTCTTTATTTGCTTTGCTTTGCACGCTTTTTGTTTCTTGCTTTGCTTTGGTCTTCGCTCCAGCCTTCGTCTTGATCTTCGGTAACTTGTCTTGATCTTCAAGAGCTTTGGGTTGCTGCACTTCAAGTCTTCAATGGAGGCTTTGGAGGCTAGTGTATGAGTCTATAGAGGCTAGGGTTTTTGTATGGAGGCTAAGGTTTGGAAAACCTAAAGGAGACTAGGATTTAGAGAGGCTACGAGCTTTGTATATCGAATAATAGGGTTGTCAGACTGAGTTTGTGAACTTCTTTCACACTGGAGAAGGTTCTGTATTTACAGAGAGAAGAATGACTTGGTGCCTCTTGCAGTGGCGCTAGGCCAAAAATCCTTCTAGTGGCGCCACTACTAGTGGTGCTAGCCATTTAGGAAAGTTTTAAGGTCGGCCAGTAACGTATCTTCAGAAGATTTGGGTGCTTGTACTAGTGACTACCATGCAATTTTTAGGGTTTGAAAAAACCTAAAGGAGACTAGGGTTTAGAGAGGCTATGAGCTCTGTATATCGAATAATAGGGTTGTTAGATTGAGTTTGCGGACCTCTTTCACGCTGGAGGAGGCTCTGTATTTATAGAGAGAAGAATGACCTAGTGCTTGTTACAGTGGCGCTAGGCCAAAAATCCTTCTAGTGGGGCCACTACTAGTGGCGCCAGCCACTTAGGAAAGTTTTAAGGTCGGCCAACAACGTATCTTCAAAAGATTTGGGTGCTTGTACTAGTGACTACCATGCAATTTTTAGCTTGACTTCACTAGAAGTGGCTCCAGAAGGTTCGAGAAGGATTTAAAGGACCGGGAATGGCCCGAAAGGCCAAAAAAGGGTAGGAACCCTTAGGATAGTGTTTCGAGGGTAACGAACTTGAAAAAGGATGTCAAGGTTTGTTAGAGGGGTTGACCGGGCCATTAAGGGCAAAACGGTCAACCGAGTCGGAAAGCTGCTAGGATGAACTTAGAATGTCCCATAAGAAGAGTCGAGATTTGGAAACATTATTTAGAATGTTCCCAAAGGTTACCAGTTTGATACCTAGAGCCGGTGTGGTCGAAAAAGGCAACCGGCTCACCAGGGGCAAAACTGTCATTTTGCACTGGGTTTGCTGGAATTGACTCAGAATGATCCAGAAACATGATGAAAAGCTGGAAATACTATAAAAATCATTCTTAGGAGGTCACCGATTTAATAATCAGAGCCGGTGTGGTCCTTGGGGCATTCGGATATCTAGGGGCAAAATGGTCATCTTGATTGGAAAGTCTTAGAATTGGCCCGAAACTGACTGGAAGGCACCTAATCATGCCGGATCGTCTCTGGAATGATCTTAGAAGGGTGGACTTACCGTTTTAAGGACTTAAGTACTATCTTGAGAAACGTGCCAGAAATTGGCCCTAGGGACAGTTTGGTTATTTTTCACCGAAGTGGGCTAGCAGACACTGGTGTTGACCTGGGTTTTGAGTGTTTTCGCCACTCTGACGGTGATCCCATGATATAGGGGTTTGTTGGCAATTCCCTATATCGACCTGTTTATGAGTATTTTCGCTACTCTGATGGTTGCGATGTTTACGAGTACTTCCGCTACTTTGACGATTCGCGATTATTCCCAATACTGTCTGATCTCGAGAAGCTACTAAATGGACTTAGCGCCTGAGAAATTAACTTTCTCAAAAGGCATTCCGAAATAGACATTTCTGCATTAGCGAGCTAGCAGGCGTAAAAGGTGGACCGTTCTACCATCTCGAGGACTTGGGGTCTCGTTAGGTTTGAAGGGACTTATCATTCCGAAGAGTTCACTCGGAAACATGCCAAACAGGATAGACTTACCACCTCGAGGAATCAACTTTCTCAATGGAGGGATTGGAATCGGAATTGGACTTGAAAAAGCGGACTTACCATCTTCGAGAAGACGTGCCTACTAGAACTTGACTGAACAATGCCCCCAAGGACATTTCGGTCATTTTACCTCTATTTGGGCCCTACGGCCCACGAAGCATTGTATTGGAAAAATTGAGTTGACTTAAAATATGTCCATATTGACTTGAATACAAGTCTGGACGGACTCGAGACTGCCGAGCGAGCAAAAATGGGGTGCTTACAGCTGCCCCTCTTTTTCTGTCTTTGCTTGTTGAAGATAGAAAATGATAGAGTAAGAGTCCCATGTTGACCATGAGGTGGTTGGAGGGACGGACTTTGAAAATTTTGGAAGATGAGAGTGTCGAAACGGATATTGGGCCCAAAAGGCCTTTGAAATCGAGTTTTGGCAGGAAAAAGGACAAAGTTGCCTGGAATTGGTAACTGGTGCCACTCCTTTGGAAGAAATGGCTTAGCGCCACTGCTAGTGGCGCCAGGCCTCGGATCAAAACTAGTATTTGCTGGTTCGACGTTGCTGTGGATATTGAAGGTTTTTTTGCAAAACCGAGAGGCATTGCGACAAAACCAGCTTAGACATTGAAGAAGAGCTTCTTGGAGACCACGGGGGATTGCCGGAAGTGAATGCCGTCGCCAGAAAAGTCGCCAGAAGAGAAGTTTTCGCCAGAGAACTCTAAGAGGTTAGTTTTCTATCTTATGTTGATTTAAAAGTGTAGAATTCTGTTTAAGTCGTGTGAACAGTGGAAATTGTTATTTTGATATGTTTTGAACACTGTGGTGATGTTATTTTTGCATTTTGATACTTGTTTGATTGAATTTGAGTGATTTTGCTTGATTATGTGAAGGGGGTTTCTACAGGAATTGGGGTTTGTTCCTACAAGCTTGGGTGTTGAGTTTTTCGATTAGATTTTTATACTGTGTACCTTAGAAAAATGTGTTTAACAGCCGTATGAAGTTTCGTGATTTTTTAAAAACTCGGTGAAATTTTGATTTTTTGAAAAATAGAAAAATACTTGAAAAAAAATTAAGAAAATTTAAGAAATTGATGAAATTTTAGAGTTTAAAATTTAGAAAAATTAGGGAATATTTTAGAAAACATTTGAGACGATTCTGTAGAATTTTAGGACATTTTTGAAAACCATTAACTTATTGAAAAAGAAAACATGTGTTATGAAAAATTCAAAAATGTGAAGATTATACGCGGGTGTTGATGTTATGCGATTATGACGTTGTGTGGTGCACGGATTGGGTTTGGTGTTGATGTTGTAGGCATGGTAGGGATCGTTTTCAAGCGGAACTCTGCCAAATTGTTTTTTGAAATTTAGGAAAGAGGTTGGAAAAGTTTTTGAAATAAAATCTTTTTGAAGGAAAAAGATAGAAAACCTTTAAAATTTTAGAAAACTTGTTTTGACTTGAAGTTGACAAATCAAAATGTGTAGGAAATTCATTTTGACGTAGAAGATTAAAAAAAAAATGTGTAGAAAATTCATTTTGATTTTGAATTGAATTTAGAATCAAAATGTATAGGAAATTCATTTTGACTTAGAAGTGGAATTTTTAAAAATCAAAATGTATAGGAAATTCACTTTGACTTATCAGTTGAAATCTTTTTTTTTTGGTTATTTATTTATTCTATTTTATTATTATTTTTAACTGCATGTACCGTATATTAACACCTCTTACCTTGCTTACCTTTCCAGGATGATAGATACGGGCAACGATAATTCTGAGAGGAGACGCCGCTCAAGGAAGGTGGCCAGGACAAATTTTGTTGGCGGCACCAGTCGTTCTAGGGGTAGTCATCGATCCACTGGACGGGCCTCTTCTAGTCAGAGCGGACGGGAGAGTAGACCACCTGTCGACCCCTTTCCTCTAGTTGAGCAGGACTTTACGAAGGAGATTGGGGCTGAGGAGGAGGTACCGGGTCTTGGTGACTAGGTGACTGGTTGTGGGAGAGCCTCCTCTAGTTATAGGCAGAGGATGCTGATATGGGTGACCTGGAGGTACCGAATATCCTATCGCTCGGGGATCTAGCTTATCACCCCAGTGTATATTTTAGACAACATTTACCCCCTCCGCGAGTATGCACAGCTTTTAGAGGGGCTGTTCATCCGGTATTCGTGACCAAGGAGCGGGCTGCTCCATCATATCATGGTTTCTTGGCTGAGATTGGATTCAGAGCTTTCATGAGATTACAGGCTAACCGCCTGAACCGACATCTGGTGCTGGCGCTTATCGAGAGATGGTTTGGAGAGATTAGGACTTTGCATTTTGTTGGCTTTGAGTTGGGTGCCACCCCCTTGGATTGGGCGATCATCACGGGGCTTTCCTTTGTTGGTCGGCGGATCACCTTGCAGCAAGTCAGCAAGGACGATGCATGCATTCTATTGGACTTGCTCCCTCCCGAGCGTTCTACCTTCCCAGTTTCCTGGCTCAGTCGGGATGACAGTACCTTTGTTGTTGAGCCATCACCTGCTCGGCGAGACATCATGAGTCGACGACTTGTTCTATACATCATCTGCAGCTACTTCTGCAACAACAAGTCGCTCATGCCTTTCCGATTGGTGAGTATAGTAGCTGATCTTGGGACTTTTTCTAAATTGGATTGGGGGTCCTTCTCCTTCGGCTGTTTCCTTCGATCGATGCGAGTTCGAACTTCTTCTCGTTAGGGCAGCATGACTAGTTTTTGGCCTTTTCTTGTTTGGTGGAGCTATGAGTACTTGCCTATTCGTTGCCCTGCAGTTATTGAGGATAACCTTTATCCTCGTGCTTTGAGGTGGGCTCGTGATCGGGTAGCCCAGCGATCGGAGCTTACTAATTTTTGTGACGCTCCGAGCTAACCTAGAGCTCATTGAGGCGAGGGACGTGACCTGGTGGCCCTTCATTGGATCAGTCCACTATGAGACGGTTTGGTGCTTGGTTCCATTGTCCCTATCAAGGGCTGCTTTTCTCAGCGACGATTCTTGGGAGTCCTATCTAGGAGAGGGATACTGGCGGCAGTTTTATGAGGAGTTCCGATCAGCAGGAGATCCGCTGGAGTATATGTTTGGAGCCTTGGTGGCGGGAGTTCCCATCCCTTATCAGGAGGGCCAACCGAGTGCCAGGTTCTTGCTTCCTCCAGATATGGATTATGCTGCGCACTTTGAGGCTCATTTTGTCGGTGCCTTCACCCGGTTTGAGGTAGTAGTCGACGGGTATGCTGTTGGCCAGGAGGTGGTTGACTTGTGGCACCGGGCGGGGGATACGTGCCCTAGGCTGAGTTTATTACAGTGAGAGACCAGAGGGACCAGTACCAGATGGAGCGGGATCAGTTCCAGACGGAGGTAGCTTCCCTGATCGCTCGGTTATCCCAAATGGGCGGTGGCAGGGTATGTTGGCTTTTTCCTTCTTCTTCTTTTTACTCTGCTACTGGTTAGTTATTTCCTTTACCCTACTAATTCCGGTCTTGTCTTTTTTTGCAGGATGTTGGTGCTTCTAGTAGTTATCCACCTCCTCTGGATCCAGGTTTCGGGGACTTCGACCCTGAGGACATTAACTTCCATCTTTGACGGATGCCCCTAGCCGTAGACCCTGATCTTCCTTTGCCCCTATTCCTGAGATGTATTCATATTAGACAGTTTTATTTTATTTTTACTTTTTGTTTTATTTTTATTTATTTTTATGTTTTTTGTAAATCTTGTACACAGATGGATGTTTATCGTAGTTAGATATATGGACATGCAAAGACAGTTATGATTTTGACAGCTAAGTATATAATTAAATGCATGTGATGGATGATGATGATGCATATTTATCACATGAGTTGATATTGAACTGTATTCGTGACTTTTGCTTCTTATAAGGAGTTATATCCTATACATGCAAAGCTCATGACATTTCTTTCTTTATTTATTTATTTTTAAGATGCATATTAGACATACACTGGTTAATGGAAAGACAAGGGATGCTGTCAAATTTAGTATCTATGGAATGGCAACTCCCTCTTTTTCGGGGGTTTGACGTCTCCTCTGGCTCAACCTTGCCTTGATTAGATGATAGCATTTTGTAACTTTCTCAACCTTTTGACCACCTCCAATTCTCTATTTCGGGGTTAGTGTTTAGGCATGTTAGGCTGAAACTCTCAACTCTCGAGGTTTTAGCAACAGTTTACCCGACATTTAGCAGAGCGATAAGTGGCTAGTATTTTCAATTTGAGGAGACTTTGTTTTAGGACCGTAAGGTAGGCTAGGTTATGGGGTTTCCGAAACAACGAGATATGCAGGCTCAAATTGATGTTGTCTTCAGCAGGGCTCAGATCCATACTGTCTTTGACTATTTTTCTTCCAGTAGGGCTAGCATCATTCTTTAACTTTGGTAGCGTGTCTAGCTCACTAGATCAAGTAATCCGTTTTAAATTAGAAGGGACTTTAGTAGGGTTGTAATGTAGGCCAAGGTTTCAAGGTTTTGCAAGAAAAGTGGTAAAGGCTCAAACCTATTATTTCTACTGGGTTTCTTTGTAACCTAGGATCACCTTTAAATTTCCTTCTTGTTCATAATATATACTTCTCATGTTTCTTGTCTTTCGACCTTCCCATATGCTTTCTGAGATAAACATGACTCACTTCTCTTTCGGCCTTTTTATTATGCTTTTCAAGATGACTCAATCATAGTTTTCTTCAAGCCGTTTCTTAGAATTTTTTTATCGCTTTTCTCTCAAATAATTCTACAACTCTTTCTTTCTTAGACCTTTTTGGCAGTTCGATCTAACCTAATGTGAGCGGTGATCCCTAGGTTGGGATTTTTTTAAAAAAGATAAATGGCTCAATGGGTTTGGCAAGGGGTTGTTTCTGACTGTATGGGAAATGAAATGAGGGCCTCTCTTCACTTTGAACTAGATTGCTTGATCCATAGAGCCTTCAACACTGCCTAAGCACGATAGTAAATGGACATCATTCCCAGAGTTCACAATTATTGTCTGCCCTAATGTGGGGAGGACGGTCATTGGATCGGGGTTGATAAGGAAAATTTTACTCGTTGCGAGGCACTAAGGGTTAAGCAAAGGAAATGTAAACATTTTTTCCTTTTATATGGAGAAATGAAAAATGGCTTCTCTTCATTTTGATAATCTGGCCACACATCGCTTAGATTCGGTATCTTGCAAGTGCTTCCTCTGGTTAGTTTCCTCACTCATCCTTATCCTCTCTCTTTTCAAAAAGTTGATTATTTAGCGAGTGGTTAACTTAAGCTATCATCCCTTCATGTCAGGTCATTCCATAAGATAAACCATGCCCCTTATGTAGGAAAAATTCACCATTCACAAGAGAAAATAAGATAACAGCAATGAATAAAAGGACTACCATTTGAGTATTATTATCATCATTTTTCATGAAAAAGCATGGAGTTCTTAAGCAATAAGAAAATGTAAACATCAATTTTAAAAACTAAAAATAAAAGGGATAAAAAGAAAGTGGGTGAAAACACCCCTCTCTTGTATGCTTTTGAAAGGATTCCTGTATTCTTCAATAGGGCTTTGGGACAATGCCCGTATCAACATTCCATCCGTGGTTGAGATCTTCAGCCAAGGCAGGACAGGTAGACGCTTCTCCCAGAGTTCCAAGTGAGTTGGCAATGATGATATAATTGTCAGCTTTCTTGACTGTCTTACCTTCCTTTGTTTGCTCATGAGTTTCTTCAATAAACCAGTTAGGTAGCTTGCCTTCTTCCAGCTTAATAGATCGAGCTCGAGGTTTTCTGTTCTGGGGTCTAACTCCCTCGGTATTACTCAGATACGCATAACGGCAGATTCTTATCACAGAGTTCGGACAGCTGCTAGTCAAACTTCTTGGCAGATTCATCTACAGATTCATTTTCGGGGACTGGCTCCTTATCGAGGTTACAACTCAACAAGGCATGACACTACTCTACATCTTCGCATTTTATTTCCTCCTCGTTCTTGTAATATACCTCTTGGCATGTGGCGAACCAAACCTTGTCGGTACCCAATTTTGTAATGACGTTGACAGTAGGGTCTGGTGAAGAGTTTGTAGTGGCTTTCAGAGGAGGATTCGCTGGTCGTAAGCCGATGATCTTGTTATCTATCAGGTCTTGAATCTTATGTTTGAGGGTCCAGCATTCTTTAGTGTCATGTCCCTGGCCACCTGAATGGTACTCACAGTATGCCATTAGGTTAAAATGAGGTGGCAAGGGATTGGGTCGAGGTCAAGGGGGTATAGGTTTCAGATATCCCGCGGCTAGAAGATTGAAGTAAGCTGTGGTTTGCGTACAAGTGAGTTTAGTGAAAGCTTAGTCTTTTGGTCTAATTCACCTCAGTATCCTAGATGGCCTAGAAGGACGGGGATCAAGTTCTGGTGCAACAACTACTGGGTCAGTGGAATTGGAGGAGCTTCGAGTTTTATGTTTCAAAGTGGGACAATTTTCGGTGTCAAGGCTAAGCAGATGGGCCTGGTACTCATAGTACAGATTATAGGATTCAGGGGTTTGGTTAAAGGTCGGCTTGAGAGATGCGGGAATACGGCAAATAACCTATGGAGGTTGTTAGTGAACAATGGTCGGGGTGTGATCTTGGTCTTCCCTCTTCATCCTTTTTCGTCCCTCATAGGTCTGGGCCTGCGAGGACTCTGCCTACTCATGGGTTGCACAGGGTAAGAGTGAAGAGAGTATGCCTTCCATTTTAGCCATCCTATGTGTGACTCCTCTCGCTTCTGCTAGTAGCAGAGTTAAGGCATCGAGTGTGAGTGACTCCATGGGTGTTCCTTAATTTTTGGTCTATAGTGGAAAGAACCCTGAAATCAGCAAAAGGGAAAAGTCAATGTCTTATTTTGACAAATTTTTTGTGCAATGCATGCCCTAGGGTGTCCCTATCATGGTGAATTGGCTCACTTTTGGAGATAGGGGATTTACCCCTGTATGCCGATACCTCACCGTCAAGGGGAGGGGGGGGGGAACCTTCATCCGTTCATGCCTCCACCCATCCATTCATTTGCAAAAAATAAAGAGATACATTTAACTTTGGATTTAATATGGAAATACATTTTCATAGGGGGAGGGGGAACATGTTTCTTTGGGATTTCTGCCTATCTAGTTTTACATAAGAAGTCCTAAACTACTCTTAAGTCTTCAGATTTGTCTTCCTTGGATTCGATGTCGATGAAGTTGCTGAGAAACCTTGTTGACTGATTGCCCCTTATCTTTTTGGCAACCCTATCTCCGTGTGCATAGAGGGATTGGGGCCCCTTTTATGGAATGAATTGATGTGCATATCATGAGTCCTTAGAGTTACATGGGAACCCTTAGGGTTTGGGTAGGTTTAATGCAAGGGAGAGTAAACTAGATGTCACTCTCTTTGGGTTGGTCATATGCATGAGAATGTAGTGACTTGAGTTATTTGGAACTCTTGTCTTGCCATGAAAAATGGAATGCACGAAAATGGATGCATAGAGTATAAGGAGAGAGAATACAGTTGAAGTAAATATGCATGCATGAGTAGTTAGACAGTCATTATAACAGTAAGAATATAGTCATTATAACAACAGGAATAAACAGGTATAAATGAAAGTAAGAGTAGTCGCCCTTTCCTCCATGATTTTGGAAAACGGTGCGCGTGTCTTAAATGCGGCAAAGGTTCGGCTATGCAAGGTGTCTATATGAGCATGAGGTTGAGGGTTGACTAACGCATCCTAAAAAGGCTCGGTCCTCGGACTTTAAACCTAGGCCCACTCCCCGAGATGGTGCCATGATCGGTTGGTGATCCGAGCGAGGGAACCATCAAGAGGCCGTAGGTGAAGAAACTGACATAGCATCTTACCCACAACCAATATACCATTCCCCCTTTCTAACTAGAAAAGTCATATCAGGGTAAAAATGCAAGTATATAGAATGCAAGTGTACGGGCAGTGTGTGTGTGATTTTTGAAAGTAGAGGAAAGAGCCCAACAACTCTCATTCATCTTGTTCATCAAATTCATGTATAACAGTTAATAAAAAATGGTAAACAAAAGCACGCCTGCAAAACAAAGATGCAAGAGTTAGTATGTGGATGACAAGCTTAATACAAGATAATATGAATGTAGTTAAATGCATGTTTTTGAAAATAACTTCGAAAATTTGATTTTGAAAATTAAAAGTGGATAGAAGCAGACAAGTTAATTGAAGACTCTACATAGGTGAAGGGTGAAAAGACATGATTATGGCCTAACCCTCTAAGTGCCCCCAGTGGAGTCGCTAGCTGTCGTGCCCAGATTTTTCGCACTCGAAGAATACACACACAAGCGGAAAAAATACTGTACTCTCTCGTTAGAACTCATCCTCCTAGAAGAATGAGTGCGACTAGGTTTGAATTGAAAATTGATTTGAATAAAGAGCTTTTGGAAAACAATTTGGAGTCGCCACCTAACTTGATTAAGGTGAGTTAGGTGACGTAAAAACTAAGCACAATCCGAAGATTACACTTAGGGTTTTTAAAAACGATTTTGAAAATACTTCCTTAAGAGAGGATTTTTTTAAGAAAACAAGTTATTTAGCAACCTTTGGAAAATAAACTCCATTTTGGTCTTTTGAAAATAGTGATCCTAGGATCGGAGGTTGGTTACGTGTAGGGAAGACGCACTAAGCCATCACCCTATCCCACCCTTGCAGTACCTACATATCTATTCACCCTAGATTCACCTATGAGAGTCTTCAATTAATATATATCCAATACTATCCACTTTAGAAAAGAATTTTTAGAAAAGCATGATGCATAATATGTAAATGCAAGAAAAGAGAGTTTGTAAATAGATTTAGAAATAGATTTGAAAAGAAAGATTGAAGTATGAAATTGGAAAGAAAGTTTTGAAAATGGAAATTGAAGATTTGAAATAGATTTTTGGAATTGAAAACTTGAAAATAGATTATGGAATTGAAGATTGGAAAAAGATTGTGGAATTAGAAACTTGAAAAAGGTTGTGACCGCACCCGTGAGAGTTGGCTACGTATCCTTTTTGAGGAATTAGTTCAGTAGTAGTTTGGACAAGAGTCCGATAGAAAATAAAAGATTTGATTTGAAAAAGGAATTGAATTGGGATTTGGATTTGATTTGAATTTAGAATAGAGGATTGGAAATTGGAATTTGGAATTGAAAAGATTAGACTTTGATTTGGAAAGATAGAAGTTTAGGAAACCTAGACTTAGGAAGATAAGATTTGGACTTGAGATTAGGAAAGATTTGACTCAAATGTTGGACTTGGAAGATTAGGAAAGACTAGAATTTAGGAAAGATTCGAATTAGAAAATATTCGAATTAGGAAACCTTCATTTTAGGAAAGTTTTGAATTAAGAAAGTGTTGATTTAAAAAAGTGCCATTTTAGGAAAGTTCCGCTCTAGAAAAGTTTCGATTTAGGAAGGTTTTGAAATTGGAAAGGTTTCATTTTAAGAAAGTATTGGAATTGGAAAGTTTAGGATTTAGAAAGTTTCGAATTTAGAAAGTTTAAAAATTTAGAAAGATTTGAAATTAAAAAGATTTGAAAAGTTAGATTAGGAAAGTTAAGATTTGGAAAAGTGTGGAATTAGGAAAGGTTTAGACTAGGTAGGATTTAGAAGTTTAAAGTTTAAGGAAAGATTTAAATGTTTAAGTTTTGGAAACCGAAGGTTTAGGAAGGTATGAGATTAGGAAGGATTTGAATTAGGAAAGATTTAGATTTAGAAGGATTGAAATTCCAATTTCCTAAAACAAAGTATTGGATTTTGTTTCTAAAAAGATATGGTTTGATTTTGTTTCTAAAAACGAAAGATAGGATCTAGTTTCCTAGAGGGAGATTGGATTTAGTTTCCTAAGGGAAGATTGGATTTGGCATGGATTTGGAAGGATGATATTTTAGAAATCCTAGATTTAGAAGACTAGTTTTAAGGTAGAAAAGAGGTTTGGGAAACCTAGGACTTAGATGTAAAGAAAGAGATTTCGAAAACCTAGGTTTTGAGGCAAGAGTGGAAATCATGTTTTGAGAAAGGAAAATTAGGGTTTCCTAATTGTTAGCTCTAGGGTTTAACTTGAACTCTAAGAAAAGAAATTGTGGAAAGTGAGCTTTTAGAAAGAGAGATATTTGGAAAGCAATCCTAGAGAGGAGTTTTTAGAATGTGATTTTTGAAAAGAAAGTTTTTTGAAGGGGATTTTGCAAAGTAAAGTTTTGAGGGAGTTTTTGGAAGGAGATCTTAAAAGGAGTTTTTGGAAAGCGAATTTTGAAAAGAGAGTTTTTGAAAAATAGTTTTTGGGAAAGTGCTTTTTGGGAAGGAGTTTAAGGAGCGTTTTTAGAAAAGAATTTTGAAGAGAGGTTTTTTGGAAAGGATTTCGAAAAGGAGTTTTGAAAAATAAATTTTTGGAGAGAGTTTTTAGAAAGTTCATAAAAATCTCACTTTCCTCAAGCGGTTCTAACCATAAGAAGATGAGAACCACTTTAAGATAGTGGTTTTGAAAACAACAAGAATTTGAAAATATAGACCATATTGGTCACTTAAATTTAACACTTTCTTAAAGTGACCCTGGTCATAGAAAGGCTAAAATCACCTTAGGATTGTGATTTTGAAAACAAGTTTTGAAAAAGAAGATTTTGATGCAAGTTTTGAAAACAATTTTGATGCAAGCTTTTGAAAACAAATTTAAAACAAACTTTGGAGGAATGCAATATTATGATATGCACAATGCAAATTGGGGTCGTGAACATACAAGGTTAATGCTTCACCACATAATCAAGGAGGCCAAACCCACGTGGTCTCTGGTTAGACTAAAAGAAAGCCCCCGACACGGTGACTTCCAATAGCCTAATTCTACACATGGACCGAGAAGTCCCTTATTTCAAGCATGCAAGAAGGGGGGGGGGGGGGCGGAAGAAGATGAGGGATTAAAATAGAAGAAAACCCAAGTGGGTTCGGAGAGAGAAGAGAGAGGGGGAAGATGCGTAAACTGAAATAGAGAGCCTACCTTGTGTCTTCTTTATTTGCTTTGTTTTGCACACTTTGTTTTTCTTACTTTGCTTCGGTTTTCACTCCAACCTTCGTCTTAATCTTTTGGAACTTGTCTTGATCTTCGAGAGTTTCAGGTTGCAGCACTTCAAGTCTTCAATAGAGGCTTTGGAGGAAAGTGTATAAGTGTATGAGAGTGTGTATGAGTGTATAGGAGGCTAAGGTTTGGAAAACCTAAAAGAGACTAGGGTTTAGAGAGGCTACGAGCTATGTATATCGAATAATAGGATTTTCAAATTAAGTTTGTGGACCTCTTTCATGCTGGAGGAGACTTTGTATTTATAGAAAGAAGAATGACTTGGCACCTGTTGCAGTGGTGCCAGGCCAAAAATCCTTCTAGTGGCGTCAGGCTAAATTTTGGCTTGGTGCCACTACTAGTGGTGCTAGCCACTTAGGAAAGTTTTAAGGTCGGCCAGCAACGTATCTTCAGAAGATTTAGGTGCCTGTACTAGTGACTACTACGAAATTTTTAGCCTAGCTTCACTAGGAGTGGCTCCGGAAGATCCAGGAAGGATTTAAAAGACTTGGAATGACCAGGAAGGCTAGAAAAGGGCAGGAACCCTTAGGATAGTGTTCCGGGGGTAACAAACTTGAAAAAGGATGTCAGGGTTTATTAAACTGGTCGACCGAGCCATTAGGGGCAAAACGGTTAACCAGGCTAGAAAGCTGCCAAGACGGACTCAGAATGTCCCGGAAGAAGACTCGAGATTTGAAAACATTATTTAGAATGTTCCCAAAGGTTACCGGTTTGATACCCAGAGCCGGTGTGGTCGAAAAAGGTGATCGGCCCACCAAGGGCAAAACGGTCATTTTGCACCGGGTTTGCTGGAATCGACTCGGAATGATCCAGAAACATAATGAAAACCCTGGAATACTATAAAAAGCATTCTTAGAAGGTTACCAGTTTAATACCCAGAGTCGGTGTAGTCCCCAGGGCGTTCGGATTCCTAGGGACAAAATGGTCATCTTGACCAGAAAGTCTTAGAATTGGCCCGAAACTGACTGGAAGGCACTTAATCATGCCGGATCGTCTCTGGGATGATCTTGGAATGGTGGACTTACCGTTTTGAGGACTTAGGTATTGTTTCGAGAAACGTGCCGAAAATTGGCCCTAGCTGTAGTTTGGTCATTTTTCACCGGAGTGGGCTAGCAGGCACTGGTGTTGACCTGGGTTTTGAGTGTTTCCGCCACTATGCCGGCGGTCCCGTGATGTAGGGGTTTGTTGGCAATTCCCTATATCGACTTGTTTACGAGTATTTCCACTACTCTAACGGTTGCAAAGTTTACCAGTACTTCCGCTACTCTGACGGTTCGCAATCATTCCCGAGACTGCCTGATCTTGGGAAGCTGCTAAATGGACTTAGTGCCTGAGGAATCAACTTTCTCAAAAGGCGTGCCAAAATGGACATTTCTGCATTGGCGAGCTAGCAAGCACCAAAGGTGGACCGTGCTACTATCTCGAGGACTTGGGGTCTCATTCCGGTCGACGGGTTTGAAGGGACTTACCATTCCGAAGAGTTCACTCAGAAGCGTGCCGGACAAGATAAACTTACCGCCTCGAGGAATTAACTTTCTCGAGGGAGGGATTGTAATTGAATTGGACTTGAAAAAGGGGACTTATCGTATTCGAGAAGACGTGCCTACTAGAACTGGACCGAACAATGCCCCTAATTGAAAAATTAGGGGCCTCTATTTGGGCCTCTATCGGTCATTTTGCCTCTATTTGGGCCCTGCGGGCCCACGAAGCAATGGATTGACTAGATTAGACTTGAAAATTTGAGTTGACTCAAAATATGTCCATATTAACTTGAATACAAGTTTGGACTGACTGGAGACTGCCGACCGGGCGAAAATGGGGTGCTTACAAGGAAGAGGATAGCTCATCTGCTACTGAATCTAATGCTTCTCCTTCCACTTCTGGTCACAAGTATAGGCTAAGGGATAGACCTAGCAAAAAGTTCTCCAACACCCCTGATGACCCCCTTGTCCTAACCCCCTCACCACCAGCCTCTCCCCACTAACATCTCCTCTCCATATCCCTTTTCTCTCTATCCCATTTGCATTTTTATTTTTGCATCTGTCTGCATTTTTATTGAAAGATGGCATGTCATCCTTAAAGACAATTTCTTTTGTAATATTTTGTGAGTGATCATTGACTCATCTTTTGTAATGAGTTTTGTAAATGAAATATAACCTTGTTGTTATAACTTAAGGCCTTGATAATTGAATGCTATGCTTGTTGCCCTGTTTTTACAAATTATCTTGTTATAAGATTTTTTGCTATTGTACCTGTCTCTGTTTTAAATATTTCTTTTTTTTTTTTGATGAATTGACAAAAAAAGAGGAGAAGAATGGGTGAAAGGTGAAATAAACTGGGGAGAAGAATGGACATAAAATGAGAATGGACTGCTAAAGACTTATATAAAGACTTATAAAGCATGTTCGTAGGGGGAGTAAAATGATAAAGGAAAATTCTCCCTCCATTTAATTTTGGAATTGCTTTGATAAAATAATATTTTAATAATAACTCTTCAAGGATTGTTTTTGAAAAAAGAATAAAAAGAAAGAATATTTGTTGGTAGCACCAGTTGCAAAGCAGAGGAGGAGCTTTTTCATGGTATGAAACTTGACTCTACTTATTTCATTTAATCTTACACCTATTTTTGCAAAAGGTTTTGTCTATTTTTGAAAAGGTTTTGTCATCATCAAAAAGGGGGAGATTGTTGACTCAACACCTTATTTTTTATGATAACTAAACCTTGTGTTAATTTGCTATTGATTTTAACTAGTGTACAGGTCAATGAGTAATTATATTTTACACCTACAGTATAATGAATGTCAAAATGGATGCTTAACAACTCAAGGATCGAGCAATGCACCAAAAACAGAGCAATGGCTCATATTCAAATGATAAACCAATGATGTGAATTTAAAGAGATTGAAGATGCTCTAAAGGAGAATTCATTAAGTCTATGAAGACTCTATGAAGATGATATGAATTTGAAGAAATTGAAAGTGTTCAAAAGAGAATTCAACATGTGTGCAAAGACTCTATGAAGAATCCAAGAAAAGTTTTTGAAGAAATCAAAATAAGTTCAATCTAAATTGAATTGAAGACTTTATTGAATAACCACGCTAGATTGATAGCCTTGAAAAATCACTATACCCCAAAGAAGAAGATTTCTTGAAGTACTTGAAGTGTTTTTGAAGCCAAGCTGGATCAAGGATAGCATAAGACATTTTCTGGGTGATGTGTCAGCACAAGGATTTGATGTGTCGACACATAAGGACAGAGGCCAATGCTTGAATAATGGATGATCAAATATCGACACATAAGTTTGATGTGTCGACACATGGAGACAGAGAACAAATACTGAAGGATGCAGACTTGATGTGTCGACACATGAAGCCAAGTGTCGACACATGGGGACTAACTGCTATATTTTTAAATGTTGTCAAGGTCTGAACTCGCATTTCATGAAGCCCCAATTACCTCCAACGGGTAAAATCAATTCAATGCCATATATATAAGCCTCCAAATGCATTTATGGATAAGAGAAACAAGATTATTCTATTCTTTGATCATCAAGAGCTAACAATTCTTACACTCACTGAAAATTCTCTTTGTCTTCAATACTTGGTATTTAGTGAGCTATTAATTTTCTCATCTACTCTTTATAGAGAGTGTGTACTTCAATTGTAAATCTTTTATATTCTTGTGAGTGAGAATTTGAGTGTTCTCTTGTAAGAAAAAAAACACATGTAAGTTTGAGAGAGTTTGGACAAAACTCTTGTAGCATTGAAGCTTAAGTGTAAACTTCAAGGAGAGTGAGCTAGGCACTTCAACTAGCCTTCACTTTGTAATTAGAGATTGTATAGTGAAAGAAGACTTCAAAGAGATCTTAGAGTGAGGACGTAGACCACAAGTTATGGTTGAACCTTAGTAATTCTTGGTATTTCTTTCTTGTGCTATGCCTTCATTTCATACTTGATTTTATTGCATTGCATATATCTTGAATCTTTGATTAATTGCTTAGATTTATTTTAAATAGTCTTAATTGCAATTATTTTTAAGTAACCCAATTCACCCCCCTCTTGGGTTGCCTTTTGGGCCAACAAGGACCAGCTTCAAAGGCATAGAGAGAATGAAATTGGCAAGGAGCCAACTTAAGAACCAAAGAACTAAGATTACCAACACACATCTGCAATGTTAAGGAAAAAGTCATTGATGTTGAAGTTTGCACTATGCACTCTAGCCTTGGTCCAGAAGGCCGTGATCAATTTAATATCCCCAACAACCTCAGAACACTCAAGGCCTACTTGGTTGAATATGAGATCATTCCTTGATAACAATAATTTTCAAATTGCTGCTATAAACAATGAGTTCCATATGAGTTTCTTCAAGTTCTTGAATCTAAAGGCAAACCACCAACCCATGTGAGTCTTAAGATCCCTAGGACAAACCCAATACAAACCCCACCACTTCAAAATAGCAGACCACACCTTCCATGAGAAGATGCATGATAGCAGTAGATGATCAAATGATTAAGGGAGCAGCTTGCAGAAAGAATAGAGTGAGTTAGAACTTGGAGCCAAACATGACCTTTCTGATACATCACCTTAGTTTTAATTCTCCCCAACAAAGATAACCAACAAAAGAATAGGACTTTTGGAGGAGCATTTATATTCCACAGGAAACTAAATTTGAAAGCTTGTACGCCCTTCCCTTCTTCAAAAGCTTTGTAGAAAGATTTGTAAGAAAAGATTCCATCTTTATCAGAAAGCTAAGAAATGGAGTCCTTGAGATTTGGGTCAAGGCTAGCATGATTAAGAATAATCCTTAAATCTGTAGCACTTTCAACTTCCCAAAGAAACAACAATCTTCTGAGTTATAGAGTCCAAGAACTGTTTGATGGATTGAATAAAGACTGAATGTTGGTATCTTTGTGAATTGACACAGAAAACAGTCTTGGGAATAAGAGCTTCAAAGGCTTGTTTCCCACCCATGCATCATGCCAAAATCATATTGAAACACCAGACCCCAGCTTAAGATGAATATTTGAGGACAGGATGGATAACAGGGCATCTTGGTTGTTATCTGTAGATAATATGTCAGACCAGATCCTTGAACATTTGTTTTGAGAGATGCCATTAGGGAATCGGTCCTCTGAGCATGAACCATACTTTGCACATATAAGCCTTCTCCATAAGGCCTGTTTTTCACTAACAAACCTCCACCACCATTTAGCAAGAAGAGAATAATTTATGGTTTTTAGGGATGGAATGCTCAAACCACCAAACTTGAAATTTGTTATGACTAGACTCCAATGCGCACACCTAATTTTTATTTTTTTTATCATTATCTCCCTATAGGAATTTTCTTTGAAGTTTCTCCCACTCCGTACAAACTTTCTGAGGCATCTTGAATAAAGACAGATAATAGATTGGAAGACTTGATAAGGTTGCTTTGATTAGGGTAATTCTCCCCCCAACTCCCCCCCCCCCCCCAACCCAAACAAACACCCCATGGAGAGATGATTCCTATTCTAGCACGACAACCCTTTTTTTTTAAAAAGATCAATCACTCCATCCCATGATTTTGCTAACCTTGAATTTACACCCAGCTGCAGCCCCAGGTAGCTCATGGGAAGTGAGACAGATTTGCATTTGAAAATGCTTGCTGCCTCAAATAGGAATAGATTATCCAACCCAATTCCACTTATTAGGCTTTTGCAAAAATTGATCTTGAGCCCTGAAAGCATTTCAAAACATCTTACACCTTCTTCTACTCTTTGAATCAAAATATTGAGGCCCTCTGCTTTAATGATAAAAAGGAAGGGGGAGATGGAATCACCTTGCCTAAGACCTTTTGAAGCTTTGAACTCCTTTGAAGCTGAACCATTTATAAGAACTGATATGAAGCTTGAGGAGAGGCATTCCTTGGTCCAGTTACACCAAATAGAGCCAAATACCATACCAATCATCATGTCATAAAGGAATACCCAATACACTAAGTCAAAAGTTTTTTCAAAATAAAGTTTTAGGATAATTCTAGCTTTCTTTATTCTGTTTTCAATCATTAATAATTTCGTTTGTCATTAACACCCCATCCAAAATTTGCCTTCCTTTGATAAAAGCAAATTGAGAGTTAGTGATGACTTTATGAATAACAATCTATAATCTCTTAGCTAGTGTTTTGGAGAGAATCTTGTACATGAATGAGATCAAGCTAATGGGCCTATAGTCTAATAAATTATCTAGGAACTCAGATTTAGGGATCAAGGTTAAGAAACAAGCATTGACACATTTAACCAGTTTGTCATTTGAGTGAAAATCCTCTATGAGCTTCATAATATCACGTTTTAGAATTGGCCTCCTTTAATGGGAGAAATAGAAGCTCGAGAAAGAATACCAAAACCTAGTTCACTCACTAGGCATCCGTAGTGTTAGAGAACTAGCAACTTTTAGACCGTCCTCCGGCAACCTTTTGACGACTTTTCGGCCAACTTCCGTCCATCCTTCAGCGTCTTTTTGGCCATCCTCTGTCAACCTTCCGGTAACTTTTTGGCCAACTTTTGGCTGTCCTCCAAAAACCGTCCGGTGACTTTCCAGCCAACTTTTGGCAACTTCCAACCAACTTCTGGTGACTTCCAACAACTTTTGGCGACTTTTTGGCCAATTTTTGATAACTTTTCGGCCAACTTTTGACAACTTTTTGGCCAACTTCTGACGACTTTCGGCCAACTTCTGGTGACCTTTGGCCAACTTTTCGATGAATTTTGGCAAACCTCCGAAGACTTTTGGCCAACCTCTAGTGAGTTTACGATGTCACTCTGGCAACCCTTCAGCATCTGCCCAGCCGTTTATATCTGGTTCCTGACTAATTCGAACCTTTTAAGTCTGATTCTGCTATGCTTACTATTACCATCTATGCTGGGGAGTCCGTCTACTGATCCTGCTCCTCCTACTAGTTCTTCCTTATCTGATCTTTTTCTGCCATCTTCTTTTAATGCTCCCACTGTTTGTCGTTCTACTTAGTCTATCTTGAGGAGTCCTCGTCTGTTGATCCTGCTCCTCCTGCTGAGTCTAATTTTGGCCTTTGTTTCCACTGTTTTTGTTATTATCGAATCTGATTCTGGCCTATGTCCTCTCTTACGTCTCTCAAGCCATTCTCCCGCCGATCTCCAACCATCATCTGGCTAACCTCCCCTCCAACCATTTTTCGACCGACCTTCGACGTCCCTCTGGCTATCCTCTGGCCGACCTCTATCATCCTTCTGGCCAACTTTCGGATGTCCTTCGACGACCTTCAAGCCGTCATCCTGCCAACTTCTGGCGACCTCCGATAATTTTTTGGCAAACTTCTGACAACTTCTCGGCCATCCTACGGTGTCTCTCCAACCATCCTCCTACCGATCTTTGGCGTCTCTCAGGGCATTCTCTGGCTGACCTAAACTGGCGTGCCTTTGGCCACCTTTGGCCAACCTCTAGCATCCCTCTGGCCATCCTCTAGCCGACCTGATTTCCTTCACTCTTTTCTTTGCTACTATTGTTGCTTGTCTTCTCCTTCTACTGTGACTGTTGTCCCTCCAACCATCCTGCAGCTAACTTGTGGTGTCCCTCTAGCCGTCCCCTAGCCGACCTCCGGCATCCCTTAGGCCAACCTCCAGGCTGATCTCCAGTGTCCTTTTGGCCATCTTACAACCTCCCTCCGGCTGACCTCCAATGTCTCTTCGGCCATTATTCGGCGTCCTTCCGACGTTTCTATCATATCTTCTCCAAACTCAAGTAGCTCTCTGTTTTTTCTACTTGAGTTTTAGGGAAAATATTAGAGAACTAGAAGTTTTCTAATCCCATATCAGTTAGGATAGAAAACTAGACTCCTCTCTCATTCTATAAATAGAGACTTAACCTTACTATTCCACTCACTACTTCAGTTACAATATTCTGTCTTGTAATCCTTCTTTGCTTTATAATATATTGTGATTATACATGAGTTTTGTCTTTTTTAACACACAACTCTATTAAGAATGGGGATAGATGCTCACTCATTGTAACTTTTTGGACTCGTCCTAGAGGTTATAAGCACGACAGCTCCAATAAGAATGGCCTCTCATTGGAAGTTTAAACACACTATATTTATATTTGTGTTCCATTCCTAGCCACCTTACCATAGTCTCTCCTTTTTGGAGGAAGATTCCGAATAGTCGAATAGTCAATTAAAACTGGTGACAAGGCACTCAGAGTCTCTTAATTCCTCATTCCTGCAGAGCATTTTCGCAATGCAGGTATAGAGGATAGTTAAGAATTACTTCGAAGGCTGAAGCAATTGTTGGTTGGACAAAATGATACTTGCAATGCCAATGCAGCAACGGAATTGACAGTGTCTTGGCGGCATCAAAATGTGGAAGCTTCGGATCGTGGGCATAAGAAATGACCTCATCCTCTAAATAGTTGATCTTGTCTTCCTCAATCAGTCACTTTCAGACTTTATTGTCCAGTATGTTTTATTATTACTGTTTCATTGTTAAATTACAAAAAAAAAAAAATAATAATAATAATGTTCTCTTATTTCTATTATTTTTTTTTAATTTTTATAAATTTTGCCCAATCTCCTTATTTTGCTTAATGCTCTAATTCTACTGGTATGCCACTTCATTTACTTGTTTGATTCAAAATATTAAAAGAAATTAAAGTTAAAAGTCTTAGAAGGGAAAAAAAAAAAAAGAAGAAAAAAGTTATTACTACTATACTGTATCTTATTGTATTTAATGGCATTTTTTTATTTGTTTGAACTGTGAATTTTTTGAATTTTTTGTTGATTGTGAATTAGGTTGTTACAACCACCTTGTACTACCAGTTAAAGCCATATTGTGTTATCTGATGGTTTTATTATTTTTATTAAACTGTAATTGTTTTTTGAATTTAAGTTGATTTATGAATTGAGTTGTTGCAGCCATCTTGTACTATCTTTTTGTAAATTAGTGTTATAAATTTGTAGAATTTGTTACATTAGTGATATATTTAAATAGAAAAAATATTTGCATATAGCTAATGAGGTTCCCATTTGACGATTCCCATATATGAAAACTCTTCGAGGGCAATTGTCAAAATACATATATTTAAATTTTTTAAGCCAAAAAAGCATCATTAATGTATTAAGATTTTTTTTATTTATTTATGATTTTAAAAGTAGTATTTAAATATTTGAACTACCCATCAACAAAAATTGCTGGAGCCTCCAATGACTAATGGTGGACACTGATTCTGCATAAGTGAGAGATTGACAATAGTATTATGGCCATGATATACAAATAAAATTTATTGTCTCACAAACTTGAATATTTCATTTTTGAAAGTTTATTTGTGTATCTTTCTTCATGGGAGCGCACTACTCTACAAAATAGTGTGGTAGACGTTTGCATTTTTATCTCAAAATTTTAATTTGATTGATTATTTGTGGTTATTTCAAAGACCAATGCATGCCAATCGGTCTCTGATTCATTATTCAATGCATGCCATTGGAATCCAAAAGAAAGGGACCAAAGCCCTTACTAAGCAACAGAATCTATAGTATTTAAAAAAGTGTAATACTATACAAATAGAAAATTCATATAGAATTTGTATACAGAATGACGTTTTTTTAATGAAAAATTGCTATTTTTTTTTATAAAATTTGTACAAAAAATTCTATTCAAATGATGTGATAATGACATTATCATAATTAAAAACCATCATGATGGGTATTTTTTTTGAAGTCAATAACTTTTATTCAATCACATTATTCTGGTAATAAATTTGATATGAAATTTTCTATTTATATAGTATTACCCTTCTCAATGAGAGTCTTTCACTTTAAAATAAAATATTTACAATAATGACTTTTAATTATAAAACTCTTATTACTACATTATTGTGATGAAAATTTTTATACAAATTTTCTGTAAAAATAATATTGTTCTTTCATAAATGAATTAAGTATAAAAGAATAGGATACATACAGAAAGACGAGAATAAACCATATTAGTGAAGCAGCTGATTGGAAACGTCAAATCAAGGCATTTATGGGCACATAGCTAGGCAATGCTTTCATTAACATAACCCCAAATTTGTAGATTGATCACATATAAAACAAATAAACAAAGTTTTGTAATTCATGGTATGCATGCTCACCGGTTGATATTTTAGATGTTAAATTTTTTGGTAGATATAAAATCAGGTGCATACTGAATGTGTCCTTTTTTCAAAACAAATGCACATTTGACATGATCATTTGAATGCCTTACCTCGATCCTCTAGATACTGTGCATTATGTCATCCCAACATGGGACGTTGAATGGGACGTGTATCTTCGAATGTTTAGAACGGCAAACAAAGACGACACTACTAAAAAATAATCTATTTGCGAAGACTCAAATACCATCGTAAATACTTATTATTTTCGACGACAATAACCATGACATGAAAATTATCAATTGTGATAGTTTTTTTGCAACGGCAAGTGTTCTGTTGTCAAAACTAATTGAAAATGATGCCGTTTAATTAAGGTAAAGACAACACCCTCAATTTACGACTCCATATTTGTGACAGGGATGAGCCGTCACAAAAACAAATTAGTGAAATGACGATGTTTTGATATTAAACAACATAGTTTCATGCCCAAATTCGTTTCCCCCCTTTTATTTTCATCTTCCCTCTAAGCCCTAGTAGGATCGATCAAATGAAAAAAAAAAAAAAAAATCTTCCCTCTTCCCTCTTCCCAATGACTGGTGAGGAATGTCACGCCGCTTCCGGCCAATCGTTCCCTAGGTGGGCCTCTCTCTCTCTCTCTCTCTCTCTCTCTCTCTCTCTCTCTCTCTCTCATGTGCCATTGTAGGCATCGTTTGAAAGCCGTCACTGTTGGAATTCCATTCCATTCTTTGCTTTTCATTGGAGGCCCTCGCCGGAATTCCTCACCTATTGGTTAGTATTTTGCAATCTCTCCGACTCTTTGCGTTTTCTCTGTCTCACTCTCTGTGATTGCCGAAATTGGTTTGTGGGTCCATACCTGTGTATATAGCTGTGTATAGATTTGTGTTGGTGGGTTTTATAATAAGAGTGTATTTGGTGATTCTACAATGGGTATAAGAGAAGAGATGACAAGCGATGCAGCGGCTATTGTTTTGTCACTGCAGAAAGATGGTGATTTTTCTCAAGACATTACAATTAATTTGTGGGACTACAAGAGACTATGTTCTATGTTCTATCAATGTGAGTTTTTATTTGTTCTTCATTTAGGAAATATGGCAACGCACGAATGTGCTTTTTTTTTTTTTCTATTTTTGCTGTTGAACATAGCACATGGGGTGCACAATTTCCCCCATGGTGTCTGGATTTGTTATAGCAGTCTTGTTGACCAATTGGTCATTAGTTTAATATCAATAAAATCCTTCTACTCTTTAAAAAAAAAAAAAAAAACCTCAGAAAACAATTGCTGGTGCAGATTCCCCTCCGACCCTGTTGTTGATAATAAGAACACTATCAAGGTAATACACAATTTGGCAGAAAACTATGGAGCACTACATTTTTTGAGGTGGTGTTTGAAAATCAAGTTACCATAGATTGGGGACGGGGAAACGCCACCTAAAATTTAGTCAAAAAGTACAGTACGAAAAGCTGATTAGAGCAACCAATCTCTCTACCAATAAGAGCCTTAGCCAAATGTATAATAGATGAAATAGAGGAAAACTGCCGATTCTTCCCTGAAAAATTCAATAAGGAACAAAAAATTGGAAAAAATAGAAAAATACGGAACATAATCTGCTAATTCTTTTTCTAAATGCAGGCTAATTGTAGAATCATTCTCTCGTCAAAAGAGCAGTTTTTGTTGGTTTAATGGTCAAATGTAATTAGATTGCCACAAAATTTTAATATATTAATTTCACAAAATTTTAATATATTGATTTTGATAATAATATATAATGATCCAACAAATTGGATATGATAGAATGTTTGTTCTAGATGTTATTAGCATAAAATAGTATTATTTGGCATATTAAGTACTTGGGGTGTACCATAAATTTACATAGTGATAAGTTAGTGCCTATTCTTTCAATGGTAGTGAAGTTTGATTATGTTATCTCATTCTACATTTGGTTGGTTTTCACATCATATAACTATTTCTCTACATGAAAGAAATGTTTTGATTTCAACTAAACTTACATGAATCTTGTTTTTTCTTGTGTTCGACTCATTCAAATACTATAATGTCAATTGAACATAGAAAATTTTGAATCATGAAGTTCTTGCTTCTTTTTTTTTTTTGCTCATAGAGCAAAAGTAAATAAACACAAATACAAGGAAAAAAAGATTTTCTCATTAAACAAATAAAAAAAATTGACCTAATATGTAGAAAGGGTTGTTAAATCAGTTAGAATAGTTTGGTTGGAGCACACAACCAAGGGCATATTCTAATGTCACAACTCATTCAATCACATGATGAAATCAAATATAATAGATTGCATGCATGAGTTAACTGAAATATAAACATATAACCTTAGAACCATCCAAGAATCCTCATCGTAGTTTGTAGATTCAACTGTGATGAGACGGTTCTTGAATGGTCCAGTTTCGAATAGTTTGGAAATGCATAAATCTATATAGTAGTCAGTGATTCACCGCTTTAAATTGTTCTTCTTTAATAGAGATTCTGTGTGGCAAACTCCATGTTCTCTAGGTACATATGGGATGCGGTGTATAGCAATACACTTCGTCTTCATCATGTACTTGAAGAACTACGAGAAGATGCTGCCGGATTTTCCTAAAAGATAGAGGGCATGGTTTGAGTTGCTTTCTATTATATAGATTATGCATTCTTGAATGGGATAAAATCACCTAACTGTTAGAGAAGAGTTGGATGGATAGGTTTCATGTTGCATGCACATGTAGATTGATATTTTAGCTAAGGTGGCTAATTAGTAATGTTTATATTGACAAGTACAAAAAGATGGACAAGAGTTGAATTGATTCTGGTGGTAGGCTGTCTAAGGAATATGTGGATGGTATTGACCAATTTCTTGTGTTTGCGTACACTAGTAAGAATGCAGATTCAACGATCTATTGTCCCTGTAAGAAGTGTGCGAATCGATACTATTTGCCACGAGAAACTGTGTGTGATCATCTTCTAAATAAGGGGATGTTAAAAAAATATAAGATTTGGACTAGTCATGTGGAACTATATCCTTCTAGTTCTAGTCACCCTATTAGTGAAGATAAAATATTGGGGGAATTGAACTTTGGGGATGATATAGTTGGAATGATACATGATGCTATTCCACATGTAGGTACATATTTTGAGAATGAAGAGGGGCAGATAGGAGCGAAAGAAGAAACTGTTAATTATTTCAAGCTTTTAGAAAATGCTCAAAGTGAATTGTATCTAAGATGTAAGAAATTTAGTAAATTGTCTTTCATTGTCCGACTCTTGCATTTAAAAGTGCTCAATCATTGGATAGACAAGTCCACAGATATGTTACTTGAGTTATTGAGCGAGACTTTCCCTGAGGGTGTGCAGCTTCTGAACAATTACTATAAAGCTCAAAAGAAAACTGAAGGTCTAGGCTTTACGTATATGACTTGGGATGCATGCCCTAACAGTTGTATGTTGTTCAAGAATGAGCACGCCAATCTTAATCAATGTGTCATATGTGGTAAATCTAGATGGAAAGAGAGTGCCAATACTTCAGAATTTCCTAGTAAACTAAAGCCAGCAAAACAGATGAGATATTTTCCTTTGAAGCCAAGACTACAAAGATTATTTATGTTGTCAAATACTTCTAAGTCAATGAGGTGGCATGCTGAGGAATGACCAAATAACGAGACTTTAAGGCATCCTGTTGACTCGGAGGCGTGGAAAGATTTTGATCGGTGAAACCCAGTCTTCACAAGTGATATATGTAATGTGAGGCTTGGGCTAGCATTGGATAGATTCAACCCATTTAGAACGATGAATATAGTTCATAGCACTTGACCTGAAGTGTTAATTCTATACAATCTACCACCTTGGATGTGCATAAAGTAGTCATTTTTTATCCTATTTGTGCTTATAGATGGATCAAAAGGACATGGCGACAAGATTGGTGTCTATTTGCAACCGTTAATTGAGGAGTTGATTGAGCTGTGGAATGAAGATGTACCTACTTTTGATGCGTCAACCAAACAAATGTTGCAGTTGTGCGCTTGTTTATTGTGGACAATTAGCGATTTTCTTGCATATGCCATGTTGTCGAGATGGAGTACCAAAGGTGAATATGCTTGCTCATATTGTAATATGCAAACTAAACCCATCAATTTGAAGCACGGTAAAAAGTTTTTTTATATGAGTCACCGTCGCTTTCTCCCTACTCGACATAAATTTTGAAGAGACAGAATGTCATTTGATAAAACCCAAGAATTGAGACCAAAACCTGAAGTGTTGTTTGGATCAGAGATATTGTTTTAGTTGGAATCAAAAGGTATTCATACCCAATACAAAATGGATGAACTCACAGTAAGGCACCAGAAATTTAAAAAAAAAGGAATCGGATAATGGTGAACCTAAAAATCATAATTGGAAAAAGAAAAGCATCTTTTACGAATTGTCGTACTAGAAGCACAATTTAGTAAGACACAATCTCAATGTGATGTATATAGAGAAGAATGTCTGTGACAATATATTATGGATAATACTAGGAGTTGTGGAAAAGTCAAAGGACAATGCAAATGTGCGTTGTGATCTAAAGGAAATGCAAATTAGAGAAGCATTGCACCTAGTAGAGAAGGTGAGGAATAAATTGTACTTGCCTCCTGCTTAGTTCACGATGACTAAGGAGGAAAAATATTTGTTTTTGAAATTGCTAAAGGAAGTTAGAGTGCCAGATGGGTATGCATCTAATACATCACGACATGTCTGTTTAGACAATAAAACTATTTAGGGTCTAAAGACCCACGACAATCATGTCTTGATGCAACAACTTATTCCTCTAGCTATACGACATTCTTTGCCCAAGAAAGTTATTGAACCAGTGATGGAATTGAGCAATTTCTTCAGACAAGTATGCTTGAAGGTGAATCGTCCTATTGACTTGCATTATATTCAAGATCATATTGTAGTAACTCTGTGTCATCTTGAGAAAATATTTCCTCCAGCCTTTTTTGATATAATGGACCACTTGCCCATTCATTTGGCTGATGAAACATTATTGTGTGGACTAGTTCAATACCGATGGATGTATTTAATTAAGAGGTATCTTCTGACATTGAAAGAATATGTTTGGAATTGAGCTTTTCTAGAGGGTTTAATAGCTAAAGGTTACTTGATGGAAGAGTGCATGAATTTCTGTGCCTGATATCTTGATGACATGGAAACCAAAAGTAATCGACCTATGTGGTACAAAGACAATGTAGGAGGAAATGGAAAATATGTTCGTCTTGATAAAAGTGTATTAATACAGGCTCATCGCTATGTCTGGTTTAACACTAAATCAGTAGCACCATTCATAAAGTAAGTAAAATTTATTTTTATACCATTTCATTATTTGTAAGTAAAATCATTTATATGCAGATATTTGAAATTTGATTGTACAACAATCACCTTGAATTCCTTAAGGAAAAATTGCCTAAAGTAGATAGTCATCAAATTCAGTGCGAGCAATTTCAAACATTCCACACTTGGTTTACCAACCATGTATGTTTTATTTTCACTTCTCCCAAACTTATGTATAGTTCATGAATACAAATATATACTTCTTTATATAACAGATTCAAACTCTATGAAGGACAACTAATATCATATTGTCTGATGAAATAAATTATTTGGCAAATGGTCCTAATGACATGGCATGGAGGTATAATGCTTATAACGTCAATTGGTTTTATTTTCGTATGAAGCATATGGATGACAATCAAATCACTCAAAATAGTGGTCCAAGTTTAAAGGCTGAGATATTGAGTTACGCTAGTCAAAAGGATAATAATCCTCACGTGGGGTCTGTGTGCTACTATGGATAGTTGATCGATATTATTCAAATTCGATACACTAATGACATGACATTTGTCATGTTTAAGTGTGATTGGATTGATAACATTCGCAGTAAAAAGGAAGATGCATTCAAATTTACATTGGTCAACTTCAACCATTTATTATACCAAGATGATCGAGAGACCAATGAGCAGGTTTGGTATGCTTCAGATCCTCTACAACTAGACTGGCATGTTGTTGTAAAGATGTCACAGAGGAGTTTGTTTGATATGCAATCCTCAGACACTCAAGCTGAACTATATGCAAGTCAACAATTGGAAGAAACTATTGTCCTCCGTGATGCGGACGTTCATTGGATTAGGGAAGGAACAGAAGGAGCAACAGTTGATGCTCTTATCGAATAATCGCACCCCCATGTGTCAATTTTAGTATAGGCCATCCATTTTGGACATCATGAACTGAATATGTATTGCAATGGTTAAATGAATTTGCAATGTTTTATGAAAAATCGTAATGACTTTGTACGGTTACATGTTTTTACTATTCTATATGTTGTTCATATCTTGTATTTATCATACCAGGTTATTATGACAAAGAGGAAGAGGTCTGCTAGTCAGATGTTAACTGATTTGCTACGATCGCGCAAATCAAGGTCTGTAAGTATTGAGCTAGTTCCACCCCAACAACCTATGTTGCAGCCTTCTCATCCTTCACTGATAGCCTCAACAGAGGCAGTGAGGGTAACACCATCATTAGATACATCGTTATAGTCTACTTCATCACAGCCACCCTTAACAGCTACATCTTCACAGCCGGTTCTCTCAGGTATAACTTAGGTTAATAAATATTGTCCTATTTATGTTGTCAATTAATAATCGTTTCAGTTGATTCATTTTATTATTTTAGATTCACTTGCTGTAGGCCCATAAGGTACTGAGACATTTTCGTCATGTTCAAAGAAAGGATGAGGCTTGGCGTTGGGCATTCGTGATTTTGGGAAGGTAAATTTCAAGTATCATGTGGAATTTGATAAGAGGTGGTGCCCAATAGAGAAGAACAAAAAGAACAAACTCTGAAGGCAGCTGGGTATCCTTGTGCATTGCATTGTACTGTTAACATATATTTATTGGCCACATGTACCGAAGATTTGATCAATCATATTTGGCAGGATGTTAAGGTTACAACTTTATTGTTTATCTAATTAATAAATACTTTATTATTTATCGATCAGTTGATGACTAAGGTTTTTTTTTTCCTTTTTCTTTTGTAGCATAACTTAGAACCATGTCCGGACGAGTACAAAACGGTTTGCCTTAACAAATGTAAAAAGTAGTGGAAGAGTCACAGGTATCATATCAAGAAAAATCATTTTATGCCATACCAAAACATTATTGCCCGGTATCCAGATTGTCCTTGTGGCATAAATCCAGATCACTGGAGAGAGCTTATGGATTATTGGAGGACTGAGGAGGCACAGGTTCAAGTACAATGCATCACAATCATTAACACTAACATATTTGTTTTTTGTCATATGCTAATTATGCCATTACTTGTAGGCAACCGCACAACAGAATTCACTGAATAGGGAGCTTCGTGGCCCACCTCATATAACTGGGAAGACACACTTCTCTGCAATACGTCATGAGGTATATATGTAAAAAAATTTAATATCTTTGCTGACTTTTTTCTATTACTCATTTTATATATATAGTAAATTAGATGGAGGCGGCTGGGGAAAGGACAGGCAAGATGAGTGTATACTTGAGGACTCGTCGAGCAAATGACCGAGATGTGATTAACATTATTGTAAGTAGTACTTATTAAAATTAGGTAGCTTGAACAATTTAGTACAATAATTTTTTTATGACTGTTAGTAATATGTATGTTTGGGAGTGCAGGCTGAATATAACCGACGTCTAGAGAAGGTACCTAAGGAGCTACAGACCGATGATGCTCGAGATAAAATATTCCATGAATTGCTCGGGTAATAAAATCCCGAAATGGCCTCAGAAGTCCTTTAAACTTGACACGTAGGAAGGTTTAGGCATGATTGATGGGTGGGAATAAATGGCACGGTCGCCGGACTCCCGGGGTGAGAGTTGTCACATTTTTTTCACTTAACCTTTAAAAAAAGACATTTTTTCCCGAGCCGTTTTTGTACTAAAATCCTGAAATGTGCTCGTGAGTTTGTCAAACTTGACAAGTATGAAGGTTTAAGCATGAGTGACATGTGGGAACAAATGGCACAGTCGCCGGACTCCCAGGGTGAGAGTTGTCACTTTTTTTCACTTAACCTTAAAAAAAAAACAGTTTTTCCCGAGTTGCTTAGGCACTAAAATCCCAAAACGGCCTTGGGAGTCTGCCTAACATGACACGTACAAAGGTTTAGGCACGAGTGACGTGTGGGAACAAACGGCACGGTGGTCGGACTCCCGGGTTGGGAGTTGTCATATTTTTTTATTTAACCTTTAAAAAAAAACATTGTTTTACGAGCTGTTTGGGTACTAAAATTTCAAAACGGTCTCAAAAGTTTGTCAAACTTGACACGTAGGATGGTTTAGGCACAAGTGATATATGGGAGCAAACGGCATGGTCACCGAACTCCCACGTTGAGAGTTGTCGCATTTTTTTTTATTTAACCTTTAAAAAAATATTTTTTTCGAGCCATTTGGGTACTAAAATCCTGAAACGGCCTTGAGAGTCTATCAAAATTAACACGTAGGAAGGTTTAGACACGAGTGACATGTGAGAACAAACGGTACGGTCACCGGACTCCCAGGTTGAGAGTTGTCATGTTTTTTCACTTAATCTTTAAAAAACACATTATTTTCTAAGCCATTTGGGTACTTAAATCCCGGAATGGCCTCGGGAGTTTGTCAAACTTGACACGTAGGAAGGTTTAAGCATGACTGACGCATTCGAACAAACGGTACGGTCACCGGACTCCTGAGGTGAGAGTTGTCATGTTTTTTCACTTAACCTTTAAAAAAAACATTGTTTTCCTAGTCATTTTGGTACTGAAATCCCGAAACGGCCTTCGGAGTCTGTCAAACTTGAAACATAGGAAGGTTTAGGCATGAGTGACATGTGGGAACAATCGGCATGATCGCCGGTCTTACGGGGTGAGAGTTGTCACTTTTGTTTCACTTAACCTTTAAAAAAAAACTTTCGAGCCATTTAGGTACTAAAATCCCGAAATGGCATCAGGAGTCCATCAAACTTGACACGTAGGAAGGTTTAGGCATGAGTGACATGTGGGAATAAATGGCACGGTCATCGGACTCCCGAGTTGTGAGTTGTCACGTTTTTTCACGTAACTTTAAAAAAAAAAACATTGTTTTTTGAGCCGTTTTGGTACTAAAATCTTGAAAGGGTGTTGGGAGTCCATCAAACTTGACATGTAGGATGGTTTAGGCATGAGTGACGTGTGGGAACAAACGGCACAGTCACCAGACTTTCGAGAGTTGTCACATTTTTTCACTTAACCTTTAAAAAAAGGCATTGTTTTCTAGCCGTTTGGGTACTAAAATCCCAAAAAGGCCTTAGGAGTCCGTCAAACTTGCCATGGAGGAAGGTTTAGGCACGAGTGATGTGTGGGAACAAACGACACAGTCGTCGAACCCCCGAGTTGAGAGGTTTCACATTGTTTCACTAACCTTTAAAAAAAACATTTTTTTCCAAGCCATTTGGGAACTAAAATCTCGAAACAGCCTCAGGAGTCAGTCAAACTTAACACGTAGGAAAGTTTGGGCATAAGTGACGTGTGGGAATAAACTGCACGGTCGCCGGACTCCCAGGGTAAGAGTTGTCATGTTTTTTCACTTAACTTTTTAAGAAAAACAATGTCTTCTGAGCCGTTTGTATACTAGAATTCTGAATTTTTCTTTCAATAAGCCTATTTATTTATATGCATATTTATTCATTGTCTCTGATGTGCTCATTATTTTATCTAATATTTATATATTTTTTTTCAGGCTATTCACAAGGAATAGATCCATCTATGGTGTTTATATATTGGCATATTTTCCAATAGAATTAAAACTCTCTTTTGGCCTATAGATTATGGATTTGTAATGTTATTTTGCGAGACACTATATATATTTTTATTTTATGAATTTTAATGGGAGATAATGTTTGTTTGTAGACAATGTTTAAAATATGTGTTAGTTTAATTTGTTACGCATATTCATAAATATTTGGATTTGAATGAATGCTTTAATTTTGTCATTTGTATAATGTTAAATGTACATTTTATCAGGTGAAAAAAAAGCTTCATAATTTTTCACTGATTTAATATGGAATTTTTTTTTAAAAAAGAGTAGTAGCGACGATTACATAATCTTCGCTAAAAGTGCCTAATGTGTCTGCCTAAAATGCTACAAATGTGTTGACCTTTTGTGACGGTTATGTTGCTGTTGCTAAAGCTATTACTTGCAATGGGTTCAAATTGTCGCTAATGATGGTGGTGAATGATTATTTGGGACGGCATTTATCCGTCGCTAATAGCCTATTAGCGTTAACATTGCAACGGCTGCAAATACTATTAACTAAGCGACTAGTATTTGCAACGGGGTTTTGCTGTCACTTGGTCATCACAAATAGTATTTGCGAAGCTCGTAGATTCGTCGTCGAAAATTCCGTCGCATTGCCGACGTTATTGAGTATTTGGAATGGCGTAACAATTTTTTGCGACGGTATAATGCTGTCGCAAATACTACAATTTTTAGTAGTGTGAGGAACAATGTGTTATAAGATTTTGCATAAAATACAACATGTAATTCTCATTAATATAAAAAAAGTCATAACTTAAGATAAACCAAATTACAATATAATAGTATTAACTTGATGAATAATAAAATATAGTTAAAAAAAATAGAAAAGTTGGCCTATGAGAATTAAGAAGCGTGGTATTATTGTCGTAAAGCAACTGTGCCTCCCTACGTGAAGATACAATCGGATATCAGCTACTCCAAGATTCAACCCAATTGCTCGCAGCCTATCTGCTTAGGAGTCACGTTGGTCGGGTGAACAGTGAACCGTCCCAGTCGTAGTTGCCCATAAAACACAATGTAGAAAGTGTAGATATAGTAGATAGAAGATGGTTGAGAATAAGAGTAAGCATATATTTTGCATTTCATGTATGTCTTTCTATATGTCACGCATTGTATATTTTTCAAACAAGGAAGTAGGAGTCTTATATAGATTCTATAAACTAGCCATTATAGATTATTAAGGTCTCAATGAATAGCTAATAAATATTGTAATACCCCATTAAATCTCATGTAACAAATGATGTAATAAACTGTGTAATAAAGACTTGTAACTGAATAATTAAATGATGTACATGAAGTTTTGAAATTAAATAAAATAATAATTTTATTCTAACACAATGCATCAAGAAGCAACAGCACTTGATGCGTGCTCTGGCCCATTGCGCCATTGGCTCACTGCATCATCTTAAGACCATAGTTATTAGAACTGTACCGGACATCAAACTGGTGAAAACACCAATTTTTGGTTCATTGATTCAACTGGTGGTAGCATTATATGTAGTTATATATTAGATACCTTTCATATATTGTGTTTGATAAAAATAAACACAACAACATCACTAGCATGGTGGATCAAATTTTATTACTTAGTCTCAGGTTCAACTCTTCAAAGCTTCATATTTTCAAGATTTTAAATCAGTCAACACATTGACTGTCCTCGGTCAACGCACACAATTAGGAAAATATAGGGTCTAGCCAATTTATTGCCCTTCCTATCTAAAGGGTTGAACCAAGCCGCCAGAACAGTCGGTTTCCAATTGAAATGATTCAACCGTCCGATCCGGTCCGATTCTGATAACTATTCTTAAAACTATAGGCAAGCCTAGCTATGCCCAACACCCCATTTGAAAAATACTGTGGGAGCTTTGGGGTCTTGTGGCTTTCTACATTTAGACAAAGATATCAACTATAGGCAAGCCTAAGTACACCCAACAGCCCATTTGGAAAATACCGGGGGAGCTTTGGGCTCATGTGGCTTTCTACTTTCAGACGAAGATATTGCCTTGGCATTACACCCTGTGCTAGTCTAGTTGACTTCACGTCAATCTAACTAAGGGCAGGAGACTTCTCCATTTGAGACTTTAATTTTGTTGCCTATTAGGAGAAGATTCTTACATATAGGTTTTATTACTAATGAGTGCAGTTCTACTTGGGCTCCTTCATATAAGGACCCTTGACTCCGTTGTGTGGCATACTTTGTCATCATACTACTATCCTAAGCTATTGCTCCTACTACCTCTCTCTATGGTCTCGGGATGCTTCATCTAGTCCTCTCCAAATTCCCTCCGGTATCATTCAAGTATTTTGCAGCTCCTCAATAACCTATTATAGCACTATACACCCTTATATATACAATCCTAACTTTAGACCATGATGGTCCATGGAATAACATAGATATGAGCAATATGCACCCCTATTCATAGTATGTTGCATGTGAGAAAACATGTCAAGAAAGTTTATTTTATGACCATGACAAGGCAACTTTATCTCTTACCAAGGCTGTTTAACCAATTTGGTGGTCTTTGTCCTCTGTCTTATTATATAGAAGGAGAATGCTACCCATAGCCCCACACTCTCTAGCTGATGGGTGTCACATTAGCTGAACCCACAACTGCATCTATGGGTAGCAGTCCTCTTCTACAAAAAAAAAAAAAAAAGCATTGGGAAAACCATTATTGTATTACTTTGAATGAAATTTTCATTGAAATACATAATGAATTACTGAATTTTGAATAAAAGAAACTGACAATATGGTTTGTTAATGCATGTTTTTGCCTCTATCAAATAATTCCAGAGAGAATAATGAGAACCCAATCCCCAGAAAAATAAATAAATATCAACATAAAGTTAAGGGCTAATTATACCAATAGTCCCTATAGTTTTTCCTTTATCTCGATTTGGTCTTCCTAGTTTCAACTGCAACAAATTTACCTTTTGATTTTACAATTAGTTTCTAATAAGTCTAACTATTAACAGACATCATCGAATTGGATGGAAAATGATCACGTGCATCGCACATGAGGGGTATAATTATAAATTTACAACATCTTCTTCTATTTTTATTTATAAATTCACTTGCTATTTATATATACATATATACAAACACGCAAACATATATACATATACAAAGCCAGAGTTGCAATAGTTTAATCTACCAATTCACTTGCCAATGAAACTCACTTCCCATTGCCTTAGCCTCCACCATTAGCCACCATTCAAGGATTTGTTGAATGAGTATTACCTTAAATGAATATACATAAGATAGGGCAAAAAAAATTATTCAGCAAACAAATCCAGTGAGATATAACACAATTCTTTTAAATTTTAAATTGCAAAGATTTGATCTCATTCTCTTCAATTCAAGAAAAAAAAAAAACATAAACAGTGAAAAAGTATTGGATTTAGATATACACTCCCACAAATTGAAGCATGGATTTAATAGATGTCAGAAATTAATAAACGAAACAAATGAAAAAGTCAAGAACAAATCATATAGGCACTACAATCTTAAGTACTTGACCAATATAAAAGCATTACATCACATTCACCTGAATGCATATATGTATGCGCATAATCTTTGTAGCAATAACAAAGTGCTTGAGCTTTGTTAATATCCTTGTTTAGTATGCATTTTGTTAAGAGATGTATATGTTGCTGTTGTTCTCTGTTTTTGTTTTGTTTTGTTTTGGTTTCTGAACTATGTTTTGTCTCTATCTTTTAGACTATATTTTATGATCATGATGCTCTTCTCATTTAAAAAATAAAATAAAACAAAACAGAGGACCATGGAAAACATATTAAACAAAACAAAATGCCCATGGTTATAAGTTCATACTGGAGTGTGGGATGCCACAAGGCCTTGGTGTTCTGGGTGAGGTGGTGGGGGAGGGGCTTGCTTGTCTTTTCTAATCACGGTGCTAAAAATTGCTTGACAATGCTCTGATGGTGAGAATTTAAACACCCAAGTGCAAGTACTGCAAAGTAGCAGTTAAAATAATCTGGTAAGAACGGGATTGATCCACAGGAAACGAAATTCTAAATTATGTGAAATCTCACAGTTGTGAATGGTAGGTGTCATAATTCATCCTAGGTAATGGGTTAGATACCTACTAAGCCATGCTAGACATAAAAACGTCACAGATGGCTTGAGTTGCAAGTTAGACTAACCGGTTCGAATTTCACCTCTTGCTGACAAGATTTGGACAAAAATTGCAGAAATAGTATCCAAAAAAAAAATATTTTGTTTTTGAGAGATTTGATGGTTGTTAAACTAGACTTCAAAAAGAAACAGATCAAAAATAGCCTCGGAATTCAATTGATACAATTACGTGATTTTCTTGGGGTTGATCAATATAGGTTTACCATCTGTCAATCGTTTGGCCCCCTTGAACCTCATAAACCAGCAAATGGGAATATTTAATGATAACCAAATAATAGATATTATGTTAAAATCATGACCTATCACCATTGACTCATAAACACTAAGTAATGTTCTGTCAGAGTATAAGTGTAACAAGCATAATTAAAAGCACATGTTTTTAAAGGTTCTAGCTAGATACTTATTAAATTATTATCAAATAACCTTACCATCGATTTGCATATATTGCTTGTTTTGTCAAGGCAGAAAGTATTACAAATATAATTAAATGTCTAAGTTTTCAAAAGGATCTAGATTTTAATTCCCAAAAATATAAAATCATTCCATTCCAGATTATGATTAAAAGTTTTAGGTCCCTACCATAGGTTTATATATAAAAACATAGTAGATAGAGGACCTGTATAGAATATAAGTAAACCAGCATATACTTTATTTTTACACTACTTCTAATTTAAACTTGTTTACAAAACACAAAACCATTACGTGCATAAAATATACGAACCCGTGTTCAAGCATGCAATATATCGAACATGTGCCAAAACTCTAAGTTTTAGAATAAATCTAAAATGGAAAGACAAATCTTAATTGATTATACAAATACTGTCATGTGATCTTCATAATTAGTTCCAAGAATAAAACTAATTACTCATGATAATAAAAAGACATAATTTAAAAGAAAATGACTTTGTAAATAAAAAAAAAGTTTATTACAGTAGAATAACGATAAAAAAAAATACTAAAAGTTGACTGAAAAACACTAACAAATTAACTAAAAATCTATATCTAAAAATAAAATAACTGAATGTGGAGCTCCATGGCTTTGAAATTCCTCTTCGATGGCCTCCCTCTCTAGTTCTCTTCTGATGCTTCCATTTTTCTTTCCCTATTTATAGAAGATGAAAAGAATTTTATTTATTTATTTATTTATTTTACTTATTTTTATTTTTTGAAAATTTATTTTTATTATTTTTTTAATTACACCACTAACTTATATATATATTTATAATATTATACCACTAATTTATAAATATATATAATGTTATACCACTAATTTATAAATATATATATAATATTATGCCCACTAATTTTATATATATATAATATCCATTAATATATATATATATATATAATATTATACCCACTAAGTTATATATATAATATATCCATTAATATATATAATATATATCCACTATATATATATATATATATATAATATTCACTAATATATATATACCATAATATATCAAATTAACACTTGAATAAATGTTTGTGTGCCTACCAATTTCATTTTGCTCGTTTTAGCTTCAAATCTGGACAAGACATTAAAAAATATATAAATAAATACTAACAATATCTTACAATTAGAGACTTTGATTCTACTTTTTAGAGTTCAATCACACTCCCTAACTAAACTTTTGCTGATCCCTAGCAAACTAATAAACACACTTAAAAAAATAGGCTCCACTTTTGTGGGGATCATGAGTGCATTTAGCGTACGTACCAAGCCTTTAAACTTCTAGGTTACCCTTAGTGGACGAGTAGTGTCTCGTGAGGGTTTCTAATGATGGTATCCACAAATATCAAAATATGGCCTACAAATGAGAATAATAAGAAAAAATATTACATGTATCAAAACATAAACATATTCTGCATATCCTCCTCGTTAATATACAAGAAAGATAATGTCTTAAAACAACATATGAGAGGCTTTGTGTGTATGTGATCATTATATGATAAGAAAAGTATTACAACATAAAAACACAGATACATCCTTTAAGCTTTGATTCAACCTCACTGGTATTTGTCGCGTCCAAATTTTTTGCACTCGAGGAATACACACGTAAGTAAAAAAAATATTGTACTCTCTTGTTAGAATTCATCCTCCTAGAAGAATGAGTGCGACTAGGTTTGAATCGAAAATTTAATTTGAATTAAGTGCTTTTAGATAACAATTTGGAGTCATCACCTAACTTGATTAAGGTGAGTTAGGTCACATAAAATCTAAGCACAATCCGAAGATTACACTTAGGGTTTTTGAAAAAGGTTTTTTTTTTTTAAAATACTTCCTCAAGAGAGGGTTTTAAGAAAAGATGTTGTTTGATAACCTTTGAAAAGACACAAGCCCTTTTTTGAAAATAACTCCATTTGGTCTTTCAAAAACAATGTTCCTAAGTTCGTAGGTTGGTTACGTGTAGGGAAGACGCATTAAGCCATTACCCTACCCCACATGTCTATTCATCGTAGATTCACTGATTAGAGTTCTCGATTCATAAATGTCCAATACTATCCACTTTGGAAAAGAATTTTGAAAAAAGAAGTTTAACTTGATGCATGATATGCAAGTGTCAGAAAAGATTTTGATTTTGAAAATAGATTTGAAAAGAAGGTCTGATTTTGAAAATGGACTTGGAAAGAACTTGATTTTGATTTTGAAATAAAGATTTGGAAATAGAATTCTGGAATTGGAAGTTTAAAAAAGATTGTGGAAATAGAAACTTGAAAAATGTTGTGGAATTATAAATTTGAAACAAAAGAAGTTATGATAGCACCCATGAGGGTTGCCTACGTATCTCTTTTGAGAAATCATGTCAGTCGTAGTTCGGACATGAGTCCTATAGAAAATAGAAGGTTTGATTTGAAAAAGAGATTTTGACTTGAAAAAGGGTTTAATTTGAACTTAGAATAGAATATTTGAAATTGAAATCTGGAATTAAAAAGGTTGGTCTTTGATTTGGAAAGATAGAACTTGGAAGAAGAATTTGGACTTGTTTTAGAAAGATTGAGATTAGGAAACCTAGATTTAAGAAAGATAGGATCTAGGAGGGACTTGAGATTAAGAAGGATTTGATTTGGAAACTTCATTTAGAAAACATGGAGAGTTGGAGTTTAAGAAAGATTGAATTTAGAAAATCTTAAAATTAAGAAAGTTTTAAAATAGGAAAGTTGCTTTTTAGGAAAGTTTCGAATTAGGAAAGTTTCATTTTATGAAAGATTTCGAATTAGGAAAGTTGAAAAATAGGAAAGGTTTTGAAATTGGAAAGTTTTGAATTTAGAAAGTTTTAACTTAAGAAAGTTTCGAATTTAGAAAGCTTTGATTTTAGAAAGTTTTGAATTTGGAAATATTTGAATTTAGAAAGTTTTGGATTTAGAAATATTCAAAGTTTGAGTTTTAAAAATACTTGAAATTAGGAAAAGTTTGAGTTTAAGAAAGATTTGAAAATTTAGATTTGAAAAGTTGGAATTTGGAAAGGTATGGAATTAGGAAAAATTGGAATTAGGAAAGATTTGGATTTCTATTTCTTAAAACAAAAGATTGGATTTTGTTTCTAAAAAAGAAATGATTTGATTTTGTTTTCCAAAAATGGAGGGTTAGATCTAGTTTCCTAAATGGGGAGATTAAATTTTGTTTCCTAACGGAAAGATTGGATTTGGCATGGAATTCGAAGGTAAAGTTTTAAAAATCCTAGATTTGGAAGTCTATGATTTGATGCAGAAAATTAGTTTTGAAAATTGATGTTTTTGATATAAAAAAAGGAGGTTTAGAAACCTAGGTTTTAAGGCAAGATTGAAAATCATGTTTTAGGAAAGAAAACTAGGGTTTCCTAATCATTGGCTCTAGGGCTTGACTTGGGCTTCAAGGTAAAGTGTTTTTTGGAAAGTAAAACTTTTTGGAAAGGAAGATTTTTGGAAGGAGATCCTAGCAAAGAGTTTTTAGAAAGTAAACTTGAGAAGAGTTTTAGAAAGGAGATTTTGGAAGGTAAAACATTGAGAGAGTTTTTGGAAAGAGAAGTTTTGAAAAGAAGGCTTTTTAGGAAAGGAATTTTTTAAGAGAGTTTTTGAAAAAGGGACTTAAGGAGAGTTTTTAGAAAGTGAATTTTAAAAAGAGCTTTTTGAAAAGGAGTTTAAAAAGAAGTTTTGAAAAATAGATTTTTGAAGGAAATATTTAGAAAGCAGTTTTTAGAAAGCTACTTTGAAAAAGAGATTGGAGAGAGATTATAGAAAGCATGTTGGAAAAGAGATTTTAGAAAAAGAGATTTTTAGAAAGTGAGTTTAAAAAATAGGCTTTGGAGAGGATTTGAATGTGGACTTTTGCAAGCCTCTAAAAAATATCTCAGTTTCCTAAAACGATTCTAACCATAAGAAGATTAGAACCATTTTAAGATTGTGATTGTAAAAACAAGAAGGATTTGAAAATATGAATCATATTGGTCACTTTAAATATAACACTTTTCTAAAACAAATTATGGACCAAAGAAAGGCTAGAATCACCTTAGGATTGTGATTTCAAAAAAAGTTTTGAAGGAGAAGATTTTAACACATGTTTTGAAAACAATTTTCGATGCAAGTTTTGAAAATTTTTTTTGGAGAGATGCATGATTATGATATGCACAATGCAAATTAGGGTCGTAGACATTTAAGGTTAAAGGCTTCACCACATAATCAAGGGGGCCGAACCCACGTGGTCTCCAATTAGACTAAAAGAAAGCCCCCCAACACGGAATGATTTAAAAAGGTAATGGAAGTCCAGGGATACTATCAAAAGCATCCCCGGGAGGTTACCGATTTGATACCCAGAGCCAGTATGGTTCCCGGGGCGCTCAAATGCCTAGGGGCAAAATGATCATTTTAACCAGAGGGTCTCAGAATTGGCCCGAAACTGACTGGAAGGCACCTAGTCATGTCAGATTGTCTTTGGGATGGTGTTGGAAGGGTTGACTTACCGTTTTGAGGACTTAGGTACTTTCTCAAGAAACGTGCCAAAAAATGGCACTAAGGGCAATTCGATTATTTTTCAGCAGAGTGGGCTAGCAAGCACTGGTGTTGACCTAGGTTTTGAGTGATTTCGCCACTCTGACAGCGGTCCCGTGACATAGGGATTGGTTGGTAATTCCCTATATCAACCTGTTTATGAGTGTTTCCGCCACTCTGACAATTGCGATGTTTACGAGTATTTTCGTTACTCTAACGGGTCGCGAATATTCAGAGACTGCCTGATCTCGAAAAGCTGTTAGGTGGACTTAGCACCTGAGGAATCAACTTTGTCGAAAGGCATATCAAAACGGATATTTCTTCATTGGCGGGCTAGTAGGCACCAAAAGTAGACGTTCTACCATCTCGGAGACTTGGGATCTCGTCCTGGTTGACAGGTTTAAAGGGACTTATCGTTCCGAAGATTTTTCTCAAAAAACATGCTGGATTGGACGGTATTACCACCTTGAGGAGTCATTTTTCTTGAAAGGCGTGCCAGATTTAATTGAAATTGAAATTGGACTTGAAATTGGATTTGAGATTAAAACGGGAACTTACCGTCTTTGAAAAGACATGCCCATTGGAATTGGACCGAACAATGCCCCCAAGGGCATTTTGGTCATTTTGGTCATTTTGCTGCTATTTGAGCCCAGTGGGCCTGCGAAGCGATGGATTGACTGATTTAAGTTTGAAAAATTGATTTAAATTGGAATATGTTCGTATTAGGTTGAACTCAAGTCTGGACGGATTGGAGATTGTCGAGCGGGCAAAAATAGGGTGCTTACAGCTACTCCACTTTTTTTGTCTTTACTTGTCGAAGATAGAAAACGATAGGGTAAGAGTCCCATGTTGACCGTGAAGCGGTTAGAGGGACGGACTTTGGAAATTTTTGAAAATTGGAGTTTGGAAACGGATATCGGGCCCAAAAGGCCTTTGAAATCAAGTTTTGGCTGGAAAGGGAAAAATTGCCGGGAATTTGACATTGGCGCCACTACTAGTGGCGCCTGGCTTAAAATTGCCTTGGCGCCACGCTTGGGAACAAAACTAGAAAAAATTTTGGTTTGAACACTTGCGGGATTAGAAGAGTTTTCAAAAAACTAAGAGTCTTTGTGAGGATATCGACTTGGACATTAAAGGAGTGCTCCCTAGGGACCACGAAGAATTTTCGGAAGTAGACACTGTCGCTGGAAGAGAAGATTTCGCAGGAGAACTCCAAGAGGTGAGTTTTTGATTTTATGTTAATTTTGATGTGTAGAATTCCGTTTGAATCATGTGAATAGTGAGAATTGATATTTTGATATGTTTTGAACACTTTGGTAAAGTTATTTTTGCATTTTAGTGCTTGGTTGATTGAATGTGAGTAATTTTGCATGATTATGTGAGGGAGGTTTCTATAGGAATTGAGGGTTTATCTCTACAGCTTTGGGTATTGAGTTTTTCTGCCAGATTTCTATACTATGTATCTTAGAAAAATATGTTTAACAGCCGTGTGAAGTTTCGTGATTTTTTGAAAACTTAGTGAATTTTTGATTTTTTAAAAAATAAAAAAATACTTGAAAAATGAAGAAAATTAAGAAAATTTAAGAAATTGATGAAATTATTAGAGTTTAAAATTTAGAAAAATTTGAGAATATTTTAGGAAATATTTGAAATGATTCTAAGAAATTGTAGGACAACTTTAAAAACCATTGATTTATTTAAAAATAAAACAAGTTTTTTGAAAAATCTGAACAATTGAAGAGTGTGCGCATGTGTTGATGTTATGTGATTGTGACGTTGTGCAGTGCATGGTTTGTGTTTTGTGTTGATGTTGTGGGCATTGTAGGGACCATTTTTAATTGGAACTTTGCTAAAATTTTTGAAATTAGGGAATAAGTTAAAAAAGTTTTGGAATAAAATCTTTTTGAAGGAAAAAGACAGAAAACCCTAGAGGTTTAGAAAATCCATTTTGACTCGAAGTTAAAAAAATCAAAATGTGTAGGAAATTCATTATGACTTAGAAGCAGAATTTTTAATTCAAAATGTGTGGGAAATTCATTTTGACTTTGAAGATTGGATTTTTGAAGACAAACGAAAAAAATTTGAAATTTGACAGAAATTTTGGAACAAGAATTTTTTTTATCAAAACCTTGAAAACTTTTTAAGGAATAATTTTTTGAAAAACTTGGAATATTGATATACACAAGATTAGAAAAGCTTTGAGATGGATTGAGGAACTCTGAGATTTTATTTTGAAGAATTTGAGATTATGACTCCTACAATGAATTTTTGGGAAGAAAAATATTTTAGAATTTGACTTTCGAGAATTAGTTTTGAATTATAAAGGAATTTAGAAAGTCTTTTGGAATCTTTGGAGGAAAGAGTTTTTTTGAAAAATTTGAAGAAAAAGGTTAAGAAACCCTTTAAGAAGTTGAATTTAAAAAACTTTTTGAGAGTTGAGTTTTAAAAACCTCTTGAATTGGCTAGAGCAAGATCTACCGACAACTATGTCATTTTTATATCTTTGGTTATCATTATTACTATTTTTTCCTTCTGCTTTATTTCTTATCTGCATATACTGTATATTAACACCTCTTACCTTGGCTTACCATTTTAGGATGGCAGATGCGGGCGATGATGGTTCAGAGAGGAGACACCGCTCCGGGAAGGAGGCCCGGACAGATTCTGTCGGCAGTTCCAGTCGATCCAGGAGTAGTTGACGATCTACAAGACATGTATCTTCCAGCCAAAGCGGATGGGGGAGTAGACCTCTAGTCGACCCCTTCCTTTCAGTCAATCTACCCTTAGGATGGCTGACGCTACTTTGAGTCAACTACGGATTTGGTATGACGGGTATCCTCCATATGAGCAGGACATATTTCGTTGGTCCTTTGGTTGTACGACTTCTCTTCTATCGGTGTAACTTATTTTCAGCAATGGTTCCCTTTTGGCCGCCTGACTTGTCTTTCTTTCGTGAGCTCGCCCCCTCTTACCACGAGTATGGTTTCTGCCTGGGTCTTTGAAAGGATTTGGCTTACATTGTGGGACCTATTTTTCCTAATGGTTGCATCACAGTTGTCTTGTCTCAACTTGGGCTCCGTCGTGTAATCCTTTCTTCTAATTTATTGCGAGTTTGCGACGGATAGGAGAGCTCACTCGAGGGATTGGCATACTTCTCAAGATTGATCCATTTATCACATGGTAGCCTTAACTTTGCTTCTCCTGAACTTGTTGATGTTTTTGTGGGGGAATAACTTGGTCGACTGTCGGTTATGTGCATTGCTTGACACGATTTGTAAGGGGCACTCATATGCTCCTACTTCGTGAGCCTTTCTAAACTCCAGCAGGGGGCCGATGCTCATTTTTGGGGATATGCTTCACTATTCCAGCTTTGGGCCATCGGAGACTTATTCGTTACTCCTCTTTTTTAGTATATATGATATCCCGAGTTAGAAGTCATTTGATTAGGGAGGTCGAGGGTAGGTTATTGCCCTATTCTCTACTTCTTATCGGCCATGGAAATCTAAGCTTTCTGAGGTGGGTGCCGGTGCTGGAGATGTCTGAGGGGTGGCTTTAGCTCCTTTTTGTGTTTTACCTTGTTCCCTATTTTCTATTTGAGAGAGAGAGAGAGAAAGACATAAAGTTAGTTTTTGTACAAAAACAATTTACTTATGCCAATTCTAAAAATACACAGGTAAATGGGTGAATGCATGTTATACTTTTTATTTATTTATTTATTATTTTTTATGAATGCACATGGAATTAGATGTATGACTTATTTTGCATGTCCTACTTTTTTTTATATATATATTTTTTATGAATGCACAGGTTCATACAGGAATGGAATTTAATGCGTGTTATACTTTTTGAATGTACATACAAGAATGGAATTGAATGCACGCTATGTTTTTTGATGAATGCATGAATAGATACAAATTATACATGAATTTAAATAGATGTACAAGTTATACATATCATGGATGCATTAGTACTACATGTATATAAGCTATTTATAAATAATGTCCTAAGATTGCCCCAGAGCCTATACTCTCAAGATTCTGTTTCCTTTCTAGGATTCTGCCCCATTCAAATTTGTCCTATTCTCATTGGGGTGTGATAGCATTTGCACAATTCTCTAGGGGTCTTGATCTTTTGGTTTGCTATCCTATCCCTACTTTCTACAGAGTTGTTGTTTGGGGTTTTTCTTAGCTCACTTGATTTTCTCTCATAGATTCTCAAAATGCCACCGTGGCTTAAAACTCGCATGCCCTTTGCCGAGCGATAAATAGCTAGGCCCTCAATCCGAGAAGACTTCTTTTAGGACTGTAATATAGGCTGGGTTTAGGAGTTGTAAGAAATGAAGGGATATTTAGACTCAAAGATCTTCTTTCAGTGGGTTGTTTAAACCAAAACCATTTGAGCACACTTTGGAGCACAAGATTGCCCCTGCATTCCTCCTCAGTTCTCCTTTCTCATCCTACTTGTCTTGGTATTGTTCAAGCTTATTTGGACTAAGCAATTTTCTTTGATCAGAGAGAACTTTAATTTGGACCGTAACGTAGGCTAGGTTAAGGGGTTTATGAATGAAAAGGATATACAGGCTCAAGTTTGATGTTGTTTCTAGTAGGGTTTAGATCCGCACCATCCTTGGTTGGTCTTCCAACGGGTTTTCATCCCCTGATATCCTCCTCTAGCTTCAGTAACACGTCTAGCTCATTTAGATCAAACAATCTTTTTTCAATCGGAGAGGACTTTAACAGGGTCGTAATGTAGGCCACAGTTTCAGGTTTTTACAAGAAAGGGTAAAGGCTGGAACCTATTGCTTCTACTGGGCTTCTTTGTTACCTAGGATCACTTTTGAATAACTATATATTCTTCAAGAAGTTCACCTTTCTTATAGTTTGATCCCTGATCTTCTAACGGAGTTACCCTTTCATTTTTTTTTTGTTTTTTTATTACTTGCCCCATGGTAGCTTTTTCTCTTTGCTTTTTTGTTTCATCCCTTTCTTTTTGATTTCTGCAAAACAAACATTTCCATAACTTTTTTTTCTCTTAGATCCTTTTCTTCGCATTTCAATTTAACCCATTGTGGGCAGTGATCCCTAGGTTGGGGTTTCATTCTAGAGAAAAAGGTAACTGGCTCAATAGGTTTGACAAGGGTTGCTTTTAACTGTATCGAAAATGAAATGAGGGCCTCTCTTCATTTTGAACAAGATTTGCTTGATCCATAGAGCTTTCACGTTTCTTCAACTTGATGGTCGATAACATTCTCTGCTAGATCTTCTGCTGCCTGTTTGCCCCAGTGTGGGGGGATGGTTTCAGCTCGAGGTTGACAAAAAAAAACTTCCGCTTTCTGCAAGGCACTAGTGGTTTAAGCAAAAGGGATATTTTTGTGTATGGTAGCAGAATTGGGGGCCTCTTATCATTTAAATTAAATTGCTTAGTCCATAAAGCCTTTATACTAAATTTTTGACAATATTCCTAAAGATGATTTGTTTATGCCAGTTAACCACTATATATTCTACCCAATCAACTACTCTATGCTTACCCTAGTGTGGGGGATAGTTATTGGTTTGAGGATATCTGAAAAGAAATCATGTACGACTCTAGTGGGCTGACCAAAGGATAGTGTTTATTTGGGATAAACAAAACAATGGCTTCTCATCATTTTGAGGACTCGACTGCCCATCGCTTAGCCAGGATATCATGCAAGTGTCACCTCTTCAATGAACTCCACACCTCTTGTTAAGACTGTTTTCTTCTTATTTCTCACTCTCTCTTTGTCTCTCAAAGGTTTTAACCCCCCTTTGAATGGGTTGCTCATGCTATCTCATCCTTCAAGTTGAGTCATTACTGAATGGAAAAGAATCCCTAAAAGTAATAATAATCCACGAGAGTATGAGGCAAAAGGGATGAATTGAAAACTACATCTTTATCATTTCAAAACATGATTGCATGGCATGTAGTGTTCATTTAAATAAGATATGCAAGAAATGAAAAGATATAAAGGAAACAGAAAAATTTTATGAAAACCTCCCTTTTCTTGTGGGCCTTTTGGTGAGAACCCTTAATAGGGTTTTGAGACTACGCGAACCTCCTTGGTGCTTCATTCACCGGGTGTATCAACGGAGGGCGAGTTCATGACATTTGGCATGCATTTGGAAGTTAAAGGATTATGTTGTTATTATGCACGGGTCTGACAAGACTTTACAAATAGTGAAGTCCTCTTCTGCATGGTTGTTGATTGTCTTGGCATGGCACGAGGGTAGTTGCATGAAGGTAATGTCTTGCAGATGGATGGTTAATTCTTCTTACTTCTTCATGTAGGTTCGGCCACTTTCAATAGCTGGGATTATCCTTGCGTGAGTTTGAATTGGGCATGATGCTAGAACGGTTTTTATGAGTTCGGTTGTGCTCTTTGACCTGAAAAAGGAAAAGAAAAACAAAATATATTCAGCATGTGCAGTTGGAGGTTTTATGTAATGCGTGTCCTATGGAGGTCCCTTCTTTAAGGGAATCTAGGCATGATGCCGAGTTCGTTTTGGAGGTGGGGTTTTGCTCCTTATGCAATACAATACCTCTTCAGCATGGGTCGGTTGATGTTTTTTGTTTAAGCAATCCTGCCGCTATGGATTGAGAGAGATTTGGGCCTCTCTCGAGATATGATTCTATGTATGCCATGTCTCATTAGGGTTGAAGAACCCTCAAGAGTTTTGGTAGGTTCGATTAATATGAGATTGGATTGCTCCTTTCTCTCTACGGTTAATTAGATACATGAGAATGTAATGACTTGAGTTTCTTGAAACTCTTGTCTCGGAATGGATATGGATGCATAAGCATAATAAAAGTGAACATATGAGTAGTATGATAATAATAAATGAATGGCTTGGAAAACCCTCTTCTTGTCTTGTTTCTGCCTTCAATTCTCTGGTACTTGGAGATGAGGAGGGGGAGGATAAAAGACAATAAATAAAAGAGAAGTTAGTGCCTTGATTTGAAGATTTTTATGCAATGCATGCTGTAGGGGGCCCCTACTTGAGAGAAACTAAACATGATGTATTTGCTCACTTTTGGAGATAGGGGGTTTGCCCCTGTATGCAGATACCTTACCATCGAGTGGGAACCTTCATCCATTCATACATTCATCCATCCATTCATTCATGAAAAATAAAAAAGTATATTGAACTTTGGGTTTAAGATATAAAAGAATTGAAATACATTTCAATAGGGGGGAGGGGAAACATTTTCCTTTGGACTTTCACCTATCTACTTTTACATTAGAAATCCTAAACTACTGTTGAGTCTTCGGATTTGCCTTCTTCGAGTTTGACGTTGAGGAGGTCGTTGAGTGACCTCGTTGATTGATTGCCCCTTGTCTTCTTGGCAACCCTATCTCCATGAGCATACAGGGATTGGGGCCCCTCTTTATAGAATGAACATGCATGCTATGAATCCTTAGGGTTACATGGGAGCCTTAGGGTTTGTGTAGGTTTAATGCAAGGGAGAGTGACCATGGTGTCACTCTTAATGGATTGATCATATGCATGAGAATGCAGTGACTTGAGTTACTTTGGAACTCTCGTCTTGACATGGAATATTGAATGCATGAACGTGGATGCAAAGAGCATAAGGAGAGAGAATGCAATCGTAAAGTAAATGTGCATGCATAAACAGTTAGACAAGCATTATAACAGTAAGAATACAGTTATTATAACAACAGGAATAAACAGATATAGAGAAAAGTAAAAGCAGTCACCCTTTCCTCCATGGTTTTGGAAAACGGTGTGAGTGTCCTAAATTTGGCAAAGATTCGGCTATGCATGGTGTCTATATGGGCATGAGGTTGAGGGTTTACAAATACATCCTTAAAAGGTTCGGTTCTCAGATCTTCAAACCTAGGCCCACTCCCCGGGGTGGTGCCATGATCGGTTGGTGATCCGAGCAGGGGTACTATCAAGCGGCTGTAGGCGAAGAAACTGATACAGCATCTTACCCATAACCAATATACCGTTCCCCCCTCTAACTAGAAGGACAGATCAAGGTAAAGAATGCAAGTATGCAGAATGCAAGTGCACGTGCAGTGCGTGTGTGATTTTTAAAAGTAGAGGAAAGAGCCCAACAACTCCCATCCATCATGTTCATGTCATTCATTCATACATAGCAGTTAGTATGACATAAAACAATAATGCAAAAAAAAGCCCACCTACAAAACAAAGATGTAATAGTTAGTATGTGGATGACAAACTTAATGCAAGATAATATAAATGGAGTTAAAGGCATGTTTTTTTGAAAACAACTTTGAAAATTTGACTTTAAAAATTGAAAGTGGATAGAATTGGACAAGTTAATTGAAGACCCTACATGGGTGATGGGTAAAGAGATATGACTATGGCCTAACCCTCTAAGTGTCTCCAGTGGAGTCGCTAGCTATCGTGCCCAAATTTTTCGCACTCAAGGAATACACACACAAGCGGGAAAAACAGTGTACTCTCTCGTTAGAATTCATCCTCCTAGAAGAATGAGTGCGACTAGGTTTGAATTGAAAATTTGATTTGAATTAAGGGCTTTTAGAAAATAGTTTGGAGTTGCCACCTAACTTAATTAAGATGAGTTAGGTCACCTAAAAACTAAGCACAATCCAAAGATTACACTTGGGGTTTTTGAAAAAGTTTTTTTTTAAAATACTTCCTCAAGAGAGGGTTTTTAAGAAAAGAAGTTGTTTGGCAACCTTTGGAAAAGCGCAAGCTCTTTTTTGAAAATAACTCCATTTGGTATTTTGAAAATAGTGTTCCTAAGTTCGGAAGTTGGTTACGTGCAGAGAAAACGCACTAAGCCATCACCCTACCCTGCCCTTGCAGTACCTACATGTCTATTCACCCTAGATTCACTTATTAGAGTCTTCGATGAATAAATGTCCAATACTATCCACTTAAGAAAAGAATTTTAAACAAAGAAGTTTAACATGATGCATGATATGCAAGTGTAAGAAAAAATTTTGATTTTGAAAATAAATTTAAAAAGAAGGTCTGATTTTGAAAATGGATTTGGAAAGAACTTGATTTTGACTTTGAAAGAAAGATTTGGAAATAGAAACTTGGAATTGGAAGTTTGAAAAAGATTGTGAAAATAGAAACTTAAAAAAGGTTGTGGAATTATAGATTTGAAAAAAAAAGTTATGACCGCACCCATGAGGGTTACCTACGTATCCCTTTTGAGGAATTAGGTCAGTTGTAATTTGGACAGGAGTCCAATAGAAAATATAAGTTTGATTGAAAATATACATTTTGATTTGAAAATGGTTTGATTTGAACTTAGAATAGAAGATTTGAAATTGAAATTTGGAATTGAAAATATTGGACTTTGATTTGGAAAGATAGAACTTGGAAGAAGGATTTAGACTTGTTTTAGAAAGATTGCGATTTAAGAAACCTATACTTAAGAAAGATAGGATCTAGGAGGGACTTGAGATTAAGAAGGATTTGATTAGGAAGTTTCATTTAGAAAACATGGAGAGCTGGAGTTTAAGAAAGATTGAGTTTAGAAAATCTTGAAATTAAGAAAGTTTCAAAATAGGAAAGTTCCATTTTAGGAAAGTTTTGATTTAGGAAAGTTTCATTTTTGAAAAGTTGTAAATTAAGAAAATTTTATTTTAAGAAAGATTTCAAATTAGGAAAGTTTAAAAATAGGAAAAGTTCTGAAATTGGAAAGTTTTGAATTTAGAAAGTTTTAATTTAAGAAAGCTTCGAATTTAGAAAGCTTTGACTTAAGAAAGTTTTGAATTTAGAAAGTTTTGAATTTAGAAAGATTTGAATTTAGAAAGTTTTGGATTTAGAAAGTTTCAAAGCTTGAGTTTTAGAAATACTTGAAATTAGGAAATGTTTGAGTTTAAGAAAGATTTGAAAATTTATATTTGGAAAGTTGAAATTTAGAAAGGTATGGAATTAGGAGAGGTTGAAATTTGGAAAGATTTGGATTTCTATTTCCTAAAACAAAATATTGGATTTTGTTTCTAAAAAAGAAATGATTTGATTTTGTTTCCCAAAAACAAAGGGTTAGATCTAGTTTCCTAAATGAGAAGATTAGATTTGGTTTCCTAAAGGGAAGATTGGATTTGACGTGGAATTGGAAGGTGAAGTTTTAAAAATCCTAGATTTGGAAGTCTATGATTTGATGCTTTTGATATATAAAAAAATGAGGTTTTGGAAACCTAGGTTTTAAGGCAAGATTGAAAATCATGGTTTAGGAAAGAAAACTAAGGTTTTCTAATCGTTGGCTCTAGGGCTTGACTTGGGCTCCAAGGTAAAGAGTTGTTTGGAAAGTAAAACTTTTTGGAACGGAAGATTTTTGGAAGGAGATCCTAGCAAAGAGTTTTTAGAAAGTAAACTTAAGAAGGGTTTTAGAAAGGAGATTTTGGAAGGTAAACTTTGAGAGAGTTTTTGGAAAGCGAAGTTTTGAAAATTAGGCTTTTTAGGAAAGGAATTTGAAGAGAGTTTTTGGGAAAGGGACTTAAGGAGCGTTTTTAGAAAGTAAATTTTGAAGAGAGCTTTTTGGAAAAGAGTTTAAAAAAAAGTTTTGGAAAATAGATTTTTGAAGGGAGTTTTTAGAAAGCAATTTTTAGAAAGCTACTTTGAAAAAGAGATTGGAGAGAGTTTTTAGAAAGCATGTTGGAAAAGCGATTTTAGGAAAAGAGATTTTTAGAAAGTGAGTTTAAAAAAGAGATTTTGGAAAGGATTTGAATGTGGACTTTTGCGAACCTCTAAAAAATATCTCAATTTCCTAAAACGATTCTAACCCTAAGAAGATTAGAACCATTCTAAGATTGTGGTTTTGAAAACAACAAGGATTTGAAAATATGGACTATATTGGTCACTTTAAATGTAATACTTTCCTAAAGCAATCCTAACGATGGGAAGGCTAGAATCACCTTAGAATTGTGATTTCGAAAACAAGTTTTGAAAACGATTTTCCCCGCAAGTTTTGAAAATAAGTTTGAAAACAATTTTTAGAGAGATGCATGATCATGATATGCACAATGTAAATTTGGGTCATGAACATACAAGGTTAAAGGCTTCACCACATAATCAAGGCCGAACCCACGTGGTCTTCAATTAGACCAAAAGAAAGCCCCCAACATGGTGACCTTCAATAGCTTAATCCTACACATGGACTGGGGAGTCCCTTCTTTCAAACATGCAAGAAGGGGGGTAAGAAGATACGGGATTAAAATAGAAAAAAATCCAAGTGGATTAAGAGTGAGAAGAGAGAGGGAAAAATTTGCAGAAACGTAAAAGAAAACTTGCCTTGTGTCTTCTTTTATTTGCTTGCTCGGTTTGCTTTCTTCACTTCGATCTTTGCTTTGCTTCATGTCGGTCTTTGAGAGCTAGCTCTGATCTTCAGAAGTTTCGGAGTTGCAGCACTTCAAGTCTTCAATGGAGACTTTGGAGGCTAGTATATGGGTGTATTCGAGTGTATGAGAGTGTATGTATACTATGGTTTAGTGTATGGGGGTTAGGATTATGAAAACCTAAAGAGAATTAGGGTTTGGAGAGGCTTCAAGCTTTGTCTATCAAAGAGGAGAGTTTTTAGACTGCATTTGCGGACCCTTTTTACACTAAAAGAGGCTCTGTATTTATAGACTGAAGAGTGCACTGGCGCTAGGCTATTTTTTGGCTTGGCACCACTACTAGTGGCGCCAGCCATTTAGGAAATGTTTAAGGTCGGCAAGCAACGTATCTTTAGAAGATTTGGACGCCTGTACTAGTGACTGCCATGCAATTTTTAGCCTAGCTTCACTAGAAGTGACTTCGGGAGGTCTGGGAGTAGTAGACTTGAAAAATGATGACAAGATGTGTTGGAGAGGTTAATCGGGCCATTAGGGGCAAAACGGTTAATTGGACCAAAAAACTAAGGGGATAGACTTGGAATGTCCCAGAAAAAGACTAGGGACTTGGAAACATCACTTAGAATGTTCCAAGAGGTTACCGGTTTGATTCCTAAAGCCGGTGTGGTTAGAAAAGATGACCGACCCATCAGGGGCAAAACGGTTATTTTGCATCAAGTTTGCCAGAACTAACTCGGAATGATCTGAAAAGGTGAGGAAAGTCTGGGGATACTATCAAAAGCATCCCTAGGAGGTTACCAATTTGATACCTAAAGCCGGTGTTGTTCCCTGGGCGCTCGGATGCCTAAGGGCAAAAGTGGTTATTTTGACCGAAGGTCTCGGAATTGGCCCGAAACTTACTGGAAGGCACCTAATCATGCTTGATCATCTTTGTGATGATTTTGGAAGGGTGGACTTACTGTTCTGAGGACTTAGGTACTTTATCAAGAAACGTGCCAAAAAATGGCCTAAGGGCAGTTTGGTCATTTTTCACTAGAGTGGGTTAGCAAGCACTGGTGTTAACCTGGGTTTTGAGTGTTTTCGTCACTCTAACTGTGGTCCCATGACACAGGGGTTTGTTGGCAATTCCCTATATCAACTTGTTTACGAGTGTTCCCGCCACTCTGACAATTGCGATGTTTACGAGTATTTTCGTTACTCTAACGGGTCGCGATCATTCTAGAGATGGCCTGATCTTGGGAAGCTGCTAGGTGGACTTAGCGTATGAGAAACCAACTTTCTCGAAAGGTGTGCCAAAACAGATATTTCTTCATTAGCGTCCTAACAGGCGCCAAAGGTGGACCGTTCTACCATCTCGGGGACTTAGGGTCTCATCCCAATCGATGGGTTTAAAGGGACTTACTGTTCTGAAGTTTTTTTTTTGAAAAACATGCCGGATTGGATGGTCTTACCACCTTGAGGAATCAATTTTCTCAAAAGGCGTGCCAAATTTAATTTGAATTGGAATTAGACTTGAAATTGGATTTGAGATTAAAATGGGAACTTACCGTCTTCGAAAAGACATGCCCATTAGAATTGGATAGAACAATGCCCCTAAGGGCATTTTGGTCATTTTGCTTCTATTTGGGCCCGGTAGGCCCGCGAAGCGATGGATTGACTAATTTAAGTTTGGAAAACTGATTTAAATTGGAATATATCCGTATTAACTTGAACTCAAGTCTGGACAAACTGAAGACTGCCGAGCGAGCAAAAATGGGGTGCTTACAGTATTCTCTGCAAAAGAAAAAACATACACATCTTACACTGGTTGTCCTCGTAAAAGAGTAAATGTAATGTAAAATCAAAAGAGACAATCATAAAAAAATGACGTGAATATATAAAGTGAGCGACAACTTGGCATAACTCCATGAAAGAATACTTAATTTTAAAATCACACAAGTAACTGATAAGTGAATTCTTTACGAAGTGAATGAACAAGTAATATACACATCAAATTATAGAGTACTTTGTTCAGGTTGTAACTTGGCCATGAGATTTAAGGTTGAGAGAAAAAAAGGATAGACGGCTCAAAGCAAATGTGATTAGGACTCAAAATGATTAATGAATATTTACATTTAATTTTTTAATTTCATTTGATTTGATATGAATGTTGTTTTTTACTTCTTCTTCTTCTTCTTCTTTATTTATTTATTTTTTATACTTCCCTTCTTTCTTACTTTCTTTTTTAATTTTATTTATTCATTATATTGCAAGTAGATCACTCCTTTTTCAATTCAACATGCACAAGTGAATATACTTGTGTTGTCATATTTAAGAATGATACTTTAGCAATGATATATGTAACAAGAGACAAAGAAATAGATTTAAAGATGGTTCCAAGGGAATTATATCAACAAAGAAATCTGTGGCTCAAAAGATCAAAGATGGCCTCGATTCATTTTTAAAATTGTACAATAGCTCAAAGTTCTAAGAATTTAACATATTTAATTACTGTAGCAATTCAAACAATTGAGTCAAATACAAGTATAATAGAGCTATTGAAAGAGTGATGTAGAAGAAATTCATCAAGAGTAATGTAAACACTCCAAAAGGCATGATTGGCTTTAAAGCTCACTTGGTGAAAAATCTCCACTTTTATAAGGATAAAACTATACAATATGTAAAAAATACTAAACTTATCATGATATAATAACAGGTGATATAAAACAACCTCTTTCTATGTGTTAAGATAAAATCTTGCAATTGTGTTAAAAAGAAAGGATAAAACAAAAATTATGCTAAAGTGAAGGAAAACATGTTTCAACAAATTTTCAAAATCTACATTTACATTTCACATAAAATTATACAAAATTATAAAAGATATACAAACCGCTTTTGTAGATCTTAAGTGCATTCAAATTGGATGCTTCTCGACCTTTCAAGATTTTAAATTAGTCAACACATTGATTGTCCTCAGTCAATGCACATGGTTAGGAAAATATAGGGTCCAGCCAGTTTATTGCCCTTCGTATCCAAAGGGCTGAACCGAACTGCCAGACCAGTCAATTCCCAGTTGAACTGGTTCAACCGTCCTATTCAGTCCGATTCTAATAATAATGCTTAAGACTATAGGTGCGCCCATCACCCCATTTGAAAAATATTGTGGTGTTTGACTAAGAGTGCAACCCAAAAGGGGGGTAAATTGGGTTTCAAAAATAATCACAAATAATTTTAAATAAAAACTTATTAATCAATCTAATTGCAGAATCAAAAGTGTGTGTGCAATGTGTTCAAGAAATCTCAAACAATAAATGAAAAACAGAGCACAAAAGAAACACAATAATTTACTGAGGTTCAACCACAACTTGTGACCTACGTCCTCACCCTCAAGACCCCCTTGAAAGCTCTTCACTATGCAATAAGGATTACAAAGTAGGCGCTAGTTGACCAAGTGCCTAGCTCACTTCTTACAAGAGCTCTTGCCAAGCTCTCAAATCTCAAGTAATTTTGTCCAAGTGTCACTCAAACTTACAAGTCTTTTTAATAAGAACACTCAAACTCACAGGTTTACAAACCCACCCAAATGGAGTAAATGAGATTTACACGAATATCTCTCTCAAAGAGTGGATAGAATAAGTGTAAGATCTATAAATCCCTAATATCTCAACAGAGCAATAGTAGCAACTAGGTTTTATGCCTTCAAATTCGATTATGCACTTGAATGTATGTCATCTCTATGTATAAACGCTGTGGGGATCTTGTATATATGTCATCTCTATGTATAAACGCTGTGGGGATCTTGTATATTTGTCTTAGCTTTGATTCTAGCTATTGGAGATAGTTGGGGTTGCATTAAATGCAATATTAGAGTTGTAGAATGTTTAAAAATGTAACTATTACAGTAGCATGGGTCAAACTTTCAGCTGCATGTGTCGACTCCTTCCTGTTCTGATCACTACTCTTTAAGCAATTTCCCTCCATAGGTTGACTCTTGATGAACATAGTGTTGACTCTTTTAAGTTTTAGCATATATCTCTATGGTACTGTCTCAATGTGTCGACTCTTGTAGGCTCATGTTTCACCTCTTTTAACGATATTTTCAAAGTTATGCAATCTATCTCCATATGTCGACTCTTTTAAGAACATTTTCAAAGTCATGCAATCTGTTTCCATGTGTCGACTCCTAATGAACTAAGTGTTGACTCTTGGAATGGATGTGTCGACTCTTGCCAATTCCTTATTGTCGCGCTCAGATTTTTTGCACTCGAGGAATACTCACACAAGCGGAAAAAATGCTGTACTCTCTCGTTAGAACTCACCCTCCTAGAAGAATGAGTGCGACTAGGTTTGAATTGAAAATTGGGTTTGAATAAAGGGCTTTTGAAAACAATTTGGAGTCGCCACCTAACTTGATTAAGGTGAGTTAGGTCACGTAAAAACTAAGAATAATCCGAAGACTACACTTAGGGTTTTTGGAAAAAGGTTTTTGAAAATACCTCCTCAAGAGAGGGTTTTTAGGAAAACAGGTTGTTTGGCAACCTTTGGAAAACATTTAGCCCTTTTTGAAAAATAACTTCGTTTTGGTCTTTGAAAACAGTGTTATAGGTTCGGAGGTTAGTTACGTGTAGGGAAGACGCACTAAACCATCACCCTACCCCGCAATTTCGGTACCTACATGTCAATCTACCCTAGATTCACCTATGAGAGTCTTTAACTAACTAATGTTCAATCCTATCCACTTTTAAAAGATAATGTTTAAAAGGAAACTAACATGATGCATGATATGCAAGTGCAAGAAAAGAGAATTGAAAAATAGATTTGGAAAAAGATTGATTTGAAATTGATTGGATTTGAAAATAGATTTGAAATTGGAAAGTTTGAGAAATTAGAAATAGAAATAGAAATTTGGAAATAGAATTTTGAAATTGAAATTTTGAAAATAGATTAGAGATTTGAAAAGATTGTAGAATTTGAGATTTGGAAAATGTGATGGAATTTGAAAGAAGTTGTGACCGCACCCATGAGGGTGGAATTGAAAGTTTGAAAAGTGTTATGACCGCACCTATAAAGGTTGCCTACGTATCCCTTTGAGGGAAATCAGGTTAGTCGTAGTTCAGACCGGAGCCCGATTGAAAATAGAAGAGTCAATTTGAAGAAGGAGATTGAATTGGAAAGAGGATTTGATTTTGAACTTAGAATAGAAGATGGGAAATTGGAATTGTTTTGGAAATATTGAGGTTTAGGAAACCTAAACTTAAGAAAGATGAGACTTAAGAAAGACTCGAGAGTTTAGGAAAGGTTCGAATTAGGAAAGGTCTGATTTAGGAAAGTTTTGAATTAAGAAAGTTTTCAAGTTAAGAAAGTTTTGAAATTAGGAAAGTTTCGAATTAAGAAAATTTCAACTTAGGAAAGTTTTGAAGTTAAGAAAGTTTCGAAATTAGGAAAGTTTCGAATTAAGAAAATTTCAACTTAGGAAAGTTTTGAATTAGGAAAGTTTTCCAATTAAGAAAGTTTTGAATTTAGGAAAGTTTTAGAAAAACAAGGAAGTTTTGAAAATAAGAAAGTTTCATTTTAGGAAAGGTTTGAAAAAGGAAAGTTTTCAATTTAGGAAATGTTTGAATTAAGAAAGTTTCAACTTAAGAAAATCCTGAATTAAGAAAGTTTTTGAGTTTAGAAAAGTTTTAGATTTGAAAAGATTTTAAAGTTTTGGAAAGTTTTGAATTTGGAAAGATTTAGGTTAAGAAAGATTTAACTTAAAAAAGTGTTGTTTTAGGAAAGGTTTTGAAAATAGGAAGTTTGGAAAGTTGGAAAGTTTAGAATTTGAAAAGTTTAAGATTTAGAAAGTTTTAAAGTTTGAATTTTAGAAAATCTTGAGATTAAGAAATGTTGAGTTTAGGAAAGATTTGGAAAACTTGAATTTGGAAAGTTAAGATTTGGAAAGGAGGTTGAATTAGGAAAGATGTGGAAGTTGAAAGTTTAGGAAACTTATGGTTTAGGAAGGTAGGAAATTTGGAAAGATTTGAATTAGGAAAGATTTAGATTTTGAGTTTTAAAATTTAGGAAAGATTGTTATGTTCAAGTTTTGGAAACTTAAGACCTAGGAAAGTGGAAGATTAGGAAGGAGTTGGATTTGGTTTCTAAAAGCAAAGGTTTGATTTCGTTTTCAAAAACGGAAGACGGGATCTAGTTTCCTAAACAGGGAGATTAGATTTGGTTTCCTAAAGGAAAGATTTGATTTGACAAGGATTTGGAAAGGGAACGTTCTAGAAACCCTAGATTTGGAAAATTACAGTTTCGACGTAGAAAATAGGTTTTGGAAACATGTATAGTTTGGATGTGAAAACAAGAGGTTTTGGAAACCTAGGTTTGGGGCAAAGTTTGAAAATCATGTTTTTGGAAAGAAAATTAGGGTTTTCTAATTGCGAGTTCTAGGGCTTGATTTGGGCTCTAAAGAGGTAGGATTTTTGGAAAGTGCGTTTTTGGAAAAGAAGGTTTTCTAGAAGGGAATCCTAGGGAGGAGTTTTTGGAAGGTGAATTTGAAGATAGAGTTTTTGAAAAAAGATTTTAAAGAATAAGGAGTTTTTGGAAAGTGTGTTTTTGGAAACGTAGATTTTATAAGGAAAATCCTAGAGGGGAATTTCTAGAAGGAAGATTTTGAAAAGAGAGTTTTTGGAAAGATTTTTGGAGAGAGTTTTTCTAGGAAGGTTTTTGGTAAAAGATTGTTGAAGAGAGTTTTTGGAAAGATTTTTGGGGAACGTTTTTAGAAAGTGGATTTCGAGGAGAGGATTTTGGAAAAGAATTGAAAAAAGGTAGTTTTGAAAAATAGATTTTGGGAGGGAGTTTTTGAAAACAATTTTGGAAAGAAGAGTTTTTAGGAAAATATATTGAAAAAGAAGATTTTTAGGAAGAGATTTTTGAAAAGGGAGTTTTTAGAAGGTGTAAAAACATCTCACTTTCCTAAAACGATTCTAACCATAAAAAGGCTAGAACCACTTTAGGAAAATGGTTTTGAAAACAATAAGATTTAAAAATATGGACCACATTGGTCGCTTTTAATGTAACACTTTCCTAAAACAACCCTAGCCATGGAAAGGCTAGAATCACCCTAGGATTGTGACCTTGAAAACATGTTTTTGAAAAAGAGGATTTTGATGTAATTTTGAAAACGAGTTTGAAAACGATTTTGAAAACGATTTTGAAAATAACTTTTGGAAGATGCAAGATCATGATATGTACAATGCAAATTTGGGGTCGTCAACATACAAGGCTAAAGTTTCACCACATAATAAATGGGGCCAGACCCACGTGGTCTCTGGTTAGACTAGAAAAAAGCCCCTGACACGGTGTCTCTCCAATAGCCCAATCCTATACATGGACCGGAAATCCCCTTGTTTCAAGCATGGAAAGAAGGGGGGGGGGGGAAAGAGATGGGGATTAAAATAGAGAAAACCCAAGTGGGTTGGAGAGAGAAGAGAGAGGGGGAAGTGTGGAAATTTAAATAGAGAACCTACCTTGTATCTTGTTTATTTTGTGCGCCTTGCTTGTCTTCAATCTTCGGTCTTCGTCTTGATCTTCGTCTTCAATCTTCAAGAGTTGTCTTCAAGCTTTAGATGACAGCTCTTCAAGTCTTTGAAGGAGGGTTGAAGGTTAGTGTATGAGTGTATGGGGGTGTGTAAGAGTGTATAGGAGGCTAGGGTTTGTGTATGGTGGCTAGGGTTTGGAAAACCTAAGGAGGCTAGGTTTTAGGGAGTGCTCGAGCTCTGTATATCGAATTATATGATTTTTAGACTGAGTTGATGGACCCTTTTCACGTTGGAGGAGGCTCTGTATTTATAGAGGTTAGACAACACTAGCGCCTGTTGTAGTGGCGCCAGGCCAAATTTTACACTGGCACCACTAGGAGTGGCGCCAGGCCAATATTTGTCTTGGCACCACTACTAGTGGCGTTAGCCATTTAGGAAATATTTAAGATAGGCAAGCAACATATCTTTGACTAGATTTTGGCGCTTGTACTAGTGACTATCATGCAATTTTTAGCTTGGCTTCACTAGGAGTGGCTCCGAAAAGTCCGAGAATGATTTTGGAGCACCGGGATGACCCGGAAGGCTAGAAAAGAGCAGGAACACTTAGAATAGTGTCCCGAAGGTACTTGACTTGAAAAGTGAGAATAGGATGTGTCGGAAGGGTTGACCAGGCCTTTAGGGGCAAAACGGTCAATCGGATCGAGAAGCTGCCGGGACGGACTTGGACTGTCCCGGAAGAAGACTTGGGATTTGGAAACATTATTTAGAATGTTCCCAAAGGTTGCTGGTTTGATACCCAGAGCCGGTGTGGTCGGAAAAGGAGACCGGCCCACTAGGGGCAAAACGGTCATTTTATACTGGGTTTGCCGGAACTGACTCAGAATGATCCGGAAAGGTAAAAGGAGGTTGAGAACACTATAAAAAGTAGTCTCAGGAGGTTACCGGTTTGATACCTAGAGTCGGTATGGTCAGAAAATGTGACCGGCCCACTAGGGGCAAAACGGTCATTTCGCATTGGGTTGGCCAGAACTGACTCGGAATGATCCGGAAAGATAAGGAAAGGTTGAGAATACTATAAAAAGCAATCTCAGGAGATTACCGGTTTGATACCCAGAGTCGGTGTGGTCCCCGGGGCATTCGGATGCTTAGGGGCAAAATGGTCATCTTGACCAGAAAGTCTCGGAAAAGGTCCTAGGGGCAGTGTGGTCATTTTTCACCGAAGTGGGCTAACAGACACTAGTGTTGACCTGGGTTTTGAGTGTTTCCACCACTCTAACGGCAATTGTCGTGACACAGGGGTATGTTGGCAATTCCCTATATCGACCTATTTGTGAGTATTTCCGCTACTCTAACGGTTTTATGAGTAATTTCGCTACTCGGACCGTCTCGAGGAATAAACTGTCTCGAGAGAGGGATTGGAAAGGGGACTTACCGTCTTCGAAAGACGTGCCTGGATTGGAACCGTCTCGAGGAATAAACTGTCTCAAGAGAGGGGTTGGAAAGGGGACTTACCATCTCCGAAAAGACGTGCCTAGATTGGAACCGTCTCGAGGAATAAACTATCTCGAGAGTGGGATTGGAAAGGGGACTTACCATCTTCGATAAGATGTGCCTGGATTGGAACTGTCTCGAGGAATAAACTGTCTTGAGAGTGGGATTGGAAAGGGGACTTACCGTCTCCAAAAAGATGTGCCTGGATTGGAACCGTCTCAAGGAATAAACTGTCTCGAGAGTGGGATTAGAAAGGGGACTTACCGTCTTCGAAAAGTCATGCCTGGATTGGAACCGTTTCGAGGAATAAACTGTCTCGAGAGTGGAATTGGAAAGGGGACTTATCGTCTCCGAGGAGACGTGCCGGGAGTGGAACCGTCTCGAGGAATAAACTGTCTCGAGAGAGGGGTTGGAAAGGAAAGGACAATGCCTCTAAGGGCATTTTGGTCATTTTGCCTCTATTTGGGCCTGGTGGGCCCGCGAAGCGATGGACAGATGGGATTTGGACTTAGAAAATCGATTTCGATTGGAATATGCCCACAATGACTTGAAAACAAGTCTGGGCGGAGTGTAGACTGCCGAGCGGTCAAAAATGGGGTGCTTACACTTATGCTTAGGTTCAAGCCATTGTCTTCATGTGTTAACTCCTAGAGTGGATGTGTTGACTCTTGCCAATTCCATAGGCTTCATTTTGCAATACTTCTTCAACCTTTTTCCAACGCTTCAGGTACTTTAATGATGTTCTAGATTAAGCTTCTAAGACTTTGAAATGTCTCTTTCATGTGTGTTATTTTTCAAGAACTTCTTCAATCTGTCATGGCTTCACTTGATTTGTTGAGACTTCATCAAATCTTCCAAGACTTGTGATATTCATTTCATTTGATCCTTAGCACCTTCAATCTCTTTGAGATGGAATCATTTCAATTTGATTGCATCTAGGACTCTTCAATCCATATAGCTTCTTCCATCTTCTTCAAGGTTTCAACACATTCTTCAAATCTTCTTGAAAAGCTTCATAAATTCTTCAATACATTCAAGGTATTAAGCTCCTAGTCATAGTCTAATTAATGTATAATATAATCTACACACCAAGTAAAGTATTTAGACATTGAACAAAGTTTTATTATCATCAAAATCAAGGCATAGAGTCAACAATATCTCCCTTTTTGATGATTGACAAAACTTTTCAAAACATGAATGATAAGCTTAAGTATGTGTGTGTTGGTGCAAGAGTATAGAAATTCATACCTAAATTTGCTCTCACTTATTTAACGAATTTGTTGCTCCCCCTTGCTTAAGAAATTTAAGCTCCTCCTTTCTTAAGGAGTTCAAGCGCTTGGTGCATGTGAATCCATATAAAGCAAGCAAGTCCATATAAAGAAAGTAACAATAATACTTCTACCCCTTTGCGACAATCAATAAAAAGGAACTAAAAACATAAGTAAAAGACAGGTATAATAGCAAAAATTCTTAAAACATGATTAATGTTTCAAATATGTGAGCAAGCAGAGTAGATTAATCAACCAATCAATCAGCAAATTGCACACAGTCACATTGAAGATGTTATACATCAATAATATGTATAAATTAGGCATCAGTAGGTGTTAAAACATTCAAACATCCATCATATTACATATCAAATGTCTTAAGGATGACATACCATCATTTTAAACTAATAAAGTTAAGAAAATAAACATGTTAAAGTGAGAGATGCAGATGAGAATGTAGATTTGAGGTTGGTTCAAGTGTCTTTAGGAGAGGATGAAGATGATGGTGTGAGTTCAACTGAATTTTCTAGAGTGTTGGAAGAACTCTTCCTAGGTATGGGTCTCAACCTATATCTGTGATAGGTTTTGGTTGGAGCAGGGGATTTGGGGATTGGAGAAGCTCCAACAATCTTGCCTCCCTCAGTGGCCTCTTTGTCCTTTTCTCCAAGAACTAGTTCTTATTCCTTTATTTCCTCACCTCCTCCTTCTTCTCCTTCTTCTTCCTCTTCTTTTGCTTCTTCTCCTTCATCTTTTTCTTCTTCTTCATTATCCTCTTATTCTGCAAATTCTGCTGCTAGTGAGTTAATGGGTTGGTAATCTATGCCAATTACTCTCTTGATATACTTTCCCAAACGTTCAGTGGAGAGATTAATGGCTTGCAACAGATCATTCTTCATTTTCTGCCCATCACTGACATTAGCTCTCACTTTGGTCTCTAAAACCTTTAGCCTCATAGCTTTATTGTCAACTTTTGAATCTATTTTGGCAAACATTTTCTCATTATATGTCTACATTCCTTTCAAGATTGCCAAAAGTAAAGACATGTCCACAAACCTATTTGATGGAATAAGGCCCATGGGAAAAAGTTTTCTTGGGGCATCCTTTGTCTTAGCACAAGAGGGCTCACCTTCTTTAACTTGTTTGCCCTTTGTCGATGCAGAGCCTTCACCCTTCTCCTTCATAAAGAACCAAACCTTGTTCACTTTATAATAACCCATTCTCTTAAGGGTTTTCTCATTGTATTTATCACACAAAGGTTTAGGAGCCTTCTTCTTCTCTCCTATCAAGTCAGCCTTAAAGTGCCTAAACACTTTGGTTAGAAACATCCAATAAGGTATACCCATTTTCCTTTGGGGGGCCTTCAAGATATGATCCTTAATGAACATGGCCAAGTGAATTTTGGTATTGTTAATGCAAGCCCAAAGAAAGAACAATTCTTTTTCAAAAATAAACTTAAACTTTCCACCTTCAGGAATCAAAATCCTGTGAATGAAAAGATCGACAAGTCTAAGGTCCAATGGTAGGTCCTTGGCTAGGGATTGAATGCTTGCAGTAGTTTCTTCTTCATAGAGAGCAGTCAATTGAGTTTCTCTATCTATCTCCTTCCTTTGAACTTCACCACCACTACCAATTCCTAAAATATGGCAAATCACATCTTTGGTGATGGTGAATGGTACTCCCTTTACCTAATTATCAATGTCTTGAGTGCCAAACCCTCTGTTGGCAAGGGCATAAAACTGCCCAACTAATTCAGGATACACATCTTCCCTAATTTTTGTCAATGATTTCCAACCAAGGGCATCTAATTTAGACTCAAATTCAAAGTTCTCCTTAGCAAAAAATTGGAAATTTATCCATCTACCATTCAAATTGGCTTCAAAGAAAATATAGAGTAATACTTAGCTTCGATCTCATTGCTAGAGAAGTAGGTTTTGTTCTTTTCAATCTGCCCTTCATCTTGAGTAGTTTCCTTTGATTTCTTCTTCTTCCTATGTCTCGTAAAAGATTACCCATGATTCGTTCTCTTTTTGCTTCCAGCCACCTTGGGTGTCGACCCTTCTAGGGTCTTCTTCCCTTTTTTCGACTTGTCAGATTTTGGTGCCACAGGAGATGGATCAAAGGATGGAGGTTGCGAATATGTTTGAAGGATCGAAATAAGTGTATAGTGGGAGTTGAGAGTGATTTGTGGAGAGGTTTGATGGTTCTTGACAGTTGGAGAGGCAGTTTGTCGAGAGAGAATGAGAAAAAGGGAAAATTTGATTTTTTCAAATAAACAAGAGTATTTAAAGTCACTGAGTAATAGCATAGAAGGGTCGACTCTTTTCTTGCAAAATTGCTTCTGAGCCCTCTGTTAAAATGGGTCGACACTTGGTGTTATAGGGGTCGACTCTTTTCAATAGAGGCTAAAATAAGCTTTTCTCAAGGAACAGGGGTCAACTCCTCGAGGTTAGGGGTCGATTCTTCTTTCATGAAATGTAGAATATGACTCATGAATAGCATGTAAGGCATAAAATAAGTATTTCATCAATTATAAAGATTCAATAGCATTATTGAACATAAAGATCATACAAATTAATCAAGATATTGGATTACTCATTCCTAATTCTCTTCTAATCATGCAAAACCTATCCTCACTCAACGGTTTTGTGAATATATCAGTAAATTGACTCTCAGTGCATACAAAGTCAAGTTTAATATCACATTTTTGCACATGATCTTGTATAAAATAATGTCTAATTTCATTGTGTTTTATGTGAGAGTGATTAATGGGGTTCTTAGTCAAATTCATAGCACTTGTGTTATCACATCTGATTGGGATGTGTTCAAACGTCAGTCCAAAGTCTTCTGGTTGGTGTTTGATCATAAGGACTTGAACACAATAGCTTCCAGTTGTAATGTACTCTACCTCACATGTAGAAAGTGTAACTGAATTTTGTTTCTTACTAAACCATGAAACAAGCTTATTACCAAGAAATTGACAAGAGTCGCTTGTGCTCTTTCTATCAACTTTATTACCAACATAATCAGCATCAAAATAGCCTATCAAGTTTAAAGATGTGCCCTTAGGATATCATAATCCAAGGTTAGGTGTGTACTTGAGATATCTAAAAATTCTTTTAACAACTACAACATATGATTCCTTAGGATTATATTAAAATCTAACACATAGGCATACACTAAACATGATATGAGGTCTATTAGCAGTTAGATAGAGTAATGAGCCAATCATACTACTATATAATTTGGTATCTACAGAAATACATTTCTCATCTTTGTCAAGCTTTGTTGAAGTATTCATGGGAGTGCTCAATGGCCTTGCATCCTCTATATCAAACTTCTTGAGTAAGTCTTTGATGTACTTAGCTTGGTTTATGAAGATGCCTTCCGTTGATTGTTTGATTTGAAGTCCAAGAAAAAAGTTGAGTTCTCCCATTATGCTCATTTCAAATTTACCCTGCATACACTTAGCAAATTACTTGCAAAACTTCTCATTAGTAGAGCCAAATATGATGTCATCCATATAAATTTGCACAATAAGCATATCATGGTCTCTAATCTTTATAAAAAGTGTGGTATCAACCATTCCTCTTGTGAAATCATTTTCAATCAAGAATTTGCTTAACCTTTCATCTCAAGCCCTTAGGGCTTGCTTTAAACCATAAAATGCTTCTGTAAGTTTGAAAACATGGTTTGAAAATTTTGGATTTTCAAACTGGGAGGTTCTTCAACATAAACCTCTTTATAAATAAAATCATTCAAAAATACACTTTTTACATCCATTTGATAAAGCTTGAAATTTTTAAAACATGAAAGTGCAAGCAACATTCTAATATCCTCTAATCTAGCTATAAGTCTCATCAAAATCAATTTCTTCTTCTTAACTATAGTCTTGAGCTACAAGTCTTGCCTTATTTCTCACAACACTTTTAGATTCATTTATTTTGTTTCTAAACACTCTTTTGGTTCTAATTACAGAATAATCTTCAGGCCTAGGAACAAGGTTCTAAACTTTATTCCTTTCAAATTGATTTAATTCATCTTGCATGACCATAATCCAAAATTCATCATTTTCAGCTTCTTGAAAGCATTTTGGTTCAATTTGTGATAGAAAAGCAAGATGGTTATATATATTTCTATGGAATGATCTTGTTCTTACCCTTATGATGGATCACCTAGTATTTGTTCTGTTGGATAGTTGTAGACAAACTTTCATTCCTTGGGCATCCCTTCATTCACATCTTATTTGTTTGAAGGAATGTCTTGGTTCCTTTCTTTTGTAGTGGAGCTTCACTTTGAGTTAGATTAATGTTCAACTTTTCCAAGCTTTGTTTCATATCATCTACATCATTACTCACAATATTCTTTGGCAAAGAATTTAGTTTATCAAAGGTAACATGTACTGATTCTTCAACAACTAAAGCTTTCTTATTAAAAACTCTATAGACCTTGTTGTAACGAACCAAATTTTTGGACTGTTAATAAATAAAATAAATAACCTCAAATAAGATCTAATCACACTATAACTTCAAATGTAAAGCTTATAATTGATTCCCAAATTTATCCTTGAGATAAAATTACAACTTCAAGTGTCTCAAAAGAATAAATAATTCTTTCTAGCTTCCAATTACATAGCTTTCAAAATTATATCTCCAAAGTACTTCATAGCTCCAAGTGATAATTTATTTTAATCAATCCATCAGCACCCTATATGCTCCTCGGATCTCTAATAGATATGTCCATTCCTAAAAAGTGTCCCATGAAATAAGAATGAGCTATGAGGCTCAGTAGGGACTTTACAGTTCACAAAGTACATAGGTTTAAGTAGGGTAATGCTATGAAATAGCAATGCAAACATAACAGTAATGCAATTATATAATAAAATAACATGCATATGATCTCTATAGTATTTTCTCAATTCTCTAGGATCTTGCGGGAATGTCCTGCCCTGGTCAATTCAAGCCAATGGGCTCACCCATCATACTTCTCCGTCATCAAATCAATGAGACCCACCCATGATCATCTAGCCCGTATCAAGTCAATGAATGCTAACTTGTGGTAGCCCCGTATACTAACTGGTCAGGTTCACCCATGATACATACAAACTCGGAAATCTTTTAACATTTTGCTTGTTCCACCCTTATTCCTCCACAGTGATGTAGAATGATGTAATTCATGATATAAACTAAAATTAGGCACCCATTTTGCATAATTCCATAAAATAGTAGAACACCCATTTGCAACAAATTTAATAAAAGAAAATAGGCATGTGTTCTAAAGGACATGTAATTCCCTACCCTTTCTTTGCTATTTTAAGGATCTTCCCCCGTCCTTGGTTTAACTGCTCAAAATAAATCATTTCTCCCCAGTTTCTTTGTAATATGCTATTTTGGCATTATGATAATTCAAGCATTTGTACCTACTATATATATATATATATACATACACATAGGCTTTAAAGAGCTAAAATTAGAACTTAAGTTAGGGATAGAGGTAGAGGCTAAAATTTTGTAGAGTCCCTCTTTGAAATATTTATAATTTATGAAAAATATAAAATGGCAGAGTCCCTTGGGTTCTTTTCCTTCTGGCATTAGCCAAAGACAATCAAAAGGGTTTCAAGGGAAAAATGTTAAAAAATTGTGAAATTGATGAGGTTTCCACCACAATCTCCTAGAAATATCTTCCTCCTATTTTTCTGGTGTTTTCCACAAACTCCCAGAATTTTCTCCTTTCTAATTTAATTTCTATGAATTTCTTTCTCAGAATGAACAAATAATACACAAAAATTCATATAAATTAAGAAAATTACTGAAATTAATATGAGAGGGTGTCATTGGAGAGGGGAGGCCACCAGTAAAATTTTACTAGAATCTGGCTAGCGACGCACCCTCACGTGTCACCATCCACATGCGGGAGGAGGTGGGAGTAATGTTTATCTCCTTCAACCTCTAGCCCGCGCAACCATCAATCCTTTTGATCATTTTCAACGAAAGTACCCAACATGAAATTTGTTCCTTTCTTCAAAAGAAAGAGAACCCAATTCGAATAAAAAGGAAAGATGCAAAGATGAATTAGATATGAATTTTAGAAGTGTCCTCGTCAGAATTCGCAATAATGGAGTTGATCGGCATACCTCAGGTGTTCTGGACCTCGTTAGAGCATAACGTGATGTTCCTGAGAGATCCAAGTACCTCTAAGATAACCTCCCTTCCCCCGGTTTTCTCTTGTGTATAAGACCTCTCCCTCATTTTTTTTTTCTCTTTTCTTTCTTTTATTCTCTTTCTTTTCTTTCCCTCTTGCTACGGCTTCCACTCTCTCTTCTTCCTATTGCATCTGAAAGCAAGAAAGCGGGGAAGGGGAAGGCGTTATATAGGCAATTCTAATAGGTGCATGGTCGACACTTGTCAACCAAAGGGTGCATGGTTGAATTGGTTTCCTTTGCCTTAGCCGAATTGGTTTCCTCCTCTCTAGATGATTCTTATATATATATAAATGGGTAGATACCTACATATCTTTATTACTAATAATTTCATAGGAAAATATTGAATTTTTATTTGGTAAAAACATACTACCTAACTTCTTAATTTTTGTAGGAAGAATAAAATATGATAACTTAAATGTAGCAATCATGTTTTTAAAATTAACACCTTAAAAATTTTATAATATGCAATTTAACACCTGTCATGAGTCCAAGACTCCTAAACCCAAGTTTAATTTCTTTCAAATAAATATATATTTGTTTCTCTTCAAATTTCACTCCCTACCAAAGTTTATTTTATCATTATTTTAATTTTCTCTGGGGAATTATCTATGGCAAGTTTTTTCTATTGGTATGATTGAGAAGGTAAGTTTCTCTTTGTAGACATATATGTCTTTACAAAATTTTGCATGTCAATTGTCATAGGTGGACATTCCTCAACCTTGCCATGTTTTGAGAATGCCATACATAGCACGTATGGAAGTATTGCTAAGTGAATGAAATCTCAAATTTTTAATTATAATTATGTTATTATACATATTTACCATATATTACACTTTCTCCACCTATATTCAAGATGTATTACACATCCTCCCTAGTATGTAATTGGATATTTCACGTGGATCCCTAACTTATTTACATACTAACCCCCATCTTTTGCTAAACATTGTGTATAGTTAAATATTTGGTATGTTATGTACTCGTGTATAGGTGTGTTAAACAGTATGGCACTAGGGGTTATTCAAAAATTTTTGTAGTTATTACATTCTTACTTCCTTAAGAAATTTTGTCCTCAAAATTTAGTATCTTAAATTCGAGTCACCAAACGATGTAAATCTGCACTTTTGCTTTGTGCTGTGGTTATTTCCTTAGATATGAAATTTTCTCACTCCCAAAAGCCTTATGTGAGGCTATCACAATACTCAATTGATAACTATTATTAAATACTCATTCATAACGTCTTAAAACCTGAGTTATACGCTCATGACATATCTTTTAACATGCATATCACCTTTTCAGAATATTCCAGTCAAGCTCAATGAGTAAATCAATTTCAATCAATCTAACGATAATAATAATAATTATTAGGGCCCAATAAAATTCACAAAAAATTCATGCTGGTATAATAATCAATTCTTATATTTCCATTACACCCCATACCCGACCCTTCTTAGTGTCATGCCAAACGCCACCCGTGCCACTTAACAATTTTAGATTTCATATCCAAAACCTTGTAGGGTCATCCTTCCATAACTAACACCCCATAGGGTCATCCTTCCATAATTAACACCCTGTAGGGTCATCATTTATAATCATTTTTCACTACCACGAAAATGGGTGCATTTGTACATGTACTAATCAGTTCCACGGCAGATCACCCAAAACATATTCTACCAATTTTCAAAAATATAATTTTATTAGCGAATCAACGAGCATGATAATCAAGGATGTGCCAGAAGAATTTTAACAGAGCCAACAATGTAATCAGGAATTTAAACAATGAGCACAAATATTCAAAAGGAATGCAATTTAGGAATAGTACGAACAAACTCTTTGCAAAGAGATTTAAACAAAAGCATATTGTATGCAACCCGATACCTTGGTGATCATCTATTTGAGGATGCTCCAGAATTGAGACACAGAATAAGGGTCTCTATCAGATACTGTCTATTGGGTACTCCTATACAAATTTAACAACCTATAAACACCTTATTACGTCATCATAAAATCATCATAAAACACTGACTTGATCAAACGATTAATAATCACTGATATAGGAGCGCTAGCAATTCTTACTATGAGGTCCATAGTTATATGATTTATTACCATTCTGCTAGGGTAACTATTGTAATAATCCTCCTAAGATGTTAGTGTTCTGCCCTCATCCTAACTCTCTAGAAAGAAAGTTTTCTGAACTCACTCCAATTGGCCATGTAATATCTATCAAATGAATAATAACTTTATACCTTGATATGATTCCTAGATAACAATTGATCTTGTACACTTCAATAGAATGAAGCCAATCAACTATAATCTATTTCCAAGGTATAAACTTGTAATAAACTCTCCGCATATGCTTTCAGGATTAATCAAACCACTGTAATCTAAAATCATTTCTGGTATTTCCTAACAAATGAGATGCTAAGCCAAAAATTTAGAAACATCATTCCTCTTTAATCATATTGATACATTTCATGTTGTCTTAGGAATAAAAGTCAACCTTAAATAATATGCTATCTCTAAAACCTCATTCTTCAAATCATCATCACTGATTACTTGTAGCTTTTCTTGATATTTAAAACCCCTATCAAGTGACACAATCCACCTTTCTTTTTTATTTACTTAGCCTTGATACCTATTTTTTTCAGTATCCTTGACTTACTTCTCTAACCCTAACAATGTCGTTTGCATTATCAAGCTTGTTAGCACCCCATTTTGGCCACTCGGCGATCTCTATCCCAATCGGAAGCACTTACAAGCTAACATAAGCATACTCAAGCCTAAACCGACTTTCCAAATCGGCTTTCCAAGTCCAATCTAATTTGTCAACCACTTTGCAGGCCTATTGGGGCCAATAGAGACAAAATGACTAGAATACCCCACGTGCATTAGTCAATCCAATCTAACCCGGCACGTCTTCCATAAGACGATAGGTCCACTCAAATTCAAAGTCAAATCTAATAGTCTCGTCATTCGAGAAAGTTGATCCCTCATTGACAATAGGACCGTTCAATCTAGTACGACATGATCACCGAGAAAGTTTATTCCCCAGATCGGTAAAACCTTTTTCACGCTCATCTCTAAAAAGTACCTAAGTCCCCAAAATGAAAGAGCGGTTCACTTCTGGCTCTTGCTAGCTCATTAATATAGAATGTCCAGTAATTCAGCATGTTCTTTGAGAAAGCACAAACCTGTTAAGAACGGAAGACCGTCCTAGTCCGGCACGTTCATTGAGAAAGCACAAACCTTTTAAGAATGGAAGATCGTCACAGTCTGGCACAACCTTCAAGAAAGTTTATCCCTTAAGGCAGTAAGACACTTTCAAACATGTCCACCAAGAAAGTACCAATTCCTTGGACAAAAGTTTAAACCGGTCAACACTAATGCCTACTAGCCCGTCCTTGTGAAAAATGACCATTTGGCCCCCAGCGGGCCCAATTCGTTCTTCAAGAAAGTACTAAGTCCTCAAAATGGTATGACCACCTTTCTAGGCCATCCTTAGATGGTCTGACATGTCTAGTGCCATCCAGTCAACCCCGGTCCTTTCCCGGAGGTTTTCTAGTTAAAATGACCATTTTGTCCCTAGCATCCAAATGCCCTAGGAAACTACACCGGCTCTGGGTATCAAACCGATAACCCCTCAGTCAACCTTGGTCAACTCCAGTCAACTCCGGTCATCCCAGTCAACTCTAGTCAATTCTAGTCAATCTCAGCCAACCTCAATCCACTCTGGTCAATCTAGTCAACTCTGGTCAATCTTAGATAACACTAGAGCTCCCGGGATGAGGTGACCGCGATTCAGTCACTCTCTTCAACCTCACCAGCTCTGGGAACCAAACCGACAACCTCCAGGTCATTTTATAGAGTATTCCTTTTCATTTTTGGCAAGGCCCCGCCGTCTAACACTTTCCTTTTTGAACCAAAACCTCCCTGCTTCACTTCGAGTGAAGCATGACATTTTTTTAGTCTTGAGCCACTTATAGAGGTGCACACCAACCCCCCAGGCTGTCAAAAGCGGTTACAAATCAGCCAGCAACAAACAAGCCCCGTATCTAGCCTTTTCTTCAGCCCTCATTAATGCCTTAGCGCCACTCTTAGTGGCGTATGGCTAAAGTTAAGGTGTGCGCCATTATGAGTGGTGCACAGTCTCCCTAATTTTGCACTATAAATACAGACCTCTCCCCTCACTGTTTTAGGTCAAAAAATCTCTCCAGAAACTCTCTCTTTACCAAGACAGCTCCTAGATCTCTTTCTCTCTAGAAGTCCCAGCGGCCGAGCCCTAGTTCGAAGCTTCGAAACCTTAGCTCCCGAGCTCCATTAAAGGCCATCCTCTGCTACCTGAAAGCTCCCGAAGTATTCCCAAGTCCAAGGCCCAAGCCTATATCAAAGAAAGAAGAAAGGAAATAAGGTAAATCCTCCATTTACCTTCCGTACTCCCCCACTCTCTCTTCTCCCTTCGAACCCACTTGGGTTCTTCTCTTTTTTAACCTCCTATCTCTAAACCCCCCTTTCTTGTATGCTTGGAACAAGAGGACACTAAGTCCATGTCTAGAGTGGATGAGAGGGGACTGCTAATCGAGACTCCTTATTTGACTTTCACTCGCCTCACGGCATGGCATTAGGGCCCTCTTGCAATGTAGTGATATCTAGCCTTTTATGATTCATGCTATTATTATCGTTGTCATACATTTGCATTTTTGTCATCTCTTTATCCCTAAAAATGATTCAAAGTTATTTTCTAAAAATTCCAATTCTAAGTTGATTCAAACCCTTTTATGGTTAGTATTTTTCTAGAAAAGTGTGACATTTGAAATGGCTTCTAATAGCCTATATAGTTTTCTTTTCAAAAAACATAATCCCAAAATGATCATAGTTATTTCATGACTAAGTTTGTCTTGGGGAATGTGTGACATTCAAAATGACCTGAAAAGGTCTACATTTTTTACCTTGTGCTTTTGTTGTTTTTCGAGCCACAAGCCTAAAGCGATTCTAACCTTTCAATGACTAGAATGGCTTTAGGCAAAGTGTAATATTCATTTAGATGTCTAAAATCCAAGTTAAGGCCTCGGGCCCTAAAACATGTTTTCAAAAGACTCGGTTTTCGAACCATGTACCCAACTCGCATTTGTTAAACCCTAGAAGTCCAATCCTATGAAAATCTTGTTTTTGCCAATTTGGAAACCTTCCATGTTTAAACAAAAATCATACCTTTTTCAAACCTTCAAAATCCTCAGTTTCCAAAGTAATCAAATCTTTCCTTTTTAAAATCAATCAAATCAAAACCTTCCATTTCAAATTTCTCAAATCGCTCCTTTTTCAAACTTTCCAAATTTAAATCCAAAATCAACTCCTCCCATTTTGGAAACAATTGAAACTAAACTTTTTCACGCAAATTAAATCTTTTTCAAAAAGAAAATAATACCTTTTCAAATCTTTTCAAAGCCTCTCAAACCTTCCGAATCTTTTCAAATCTTTCTGAAAGGAAACAAATCAAATCTTTTTCGAAAAGGAAATAAAATCTTTTTAAAATTCTCAAATTGAATCCTTTTTAAATTTAATCATTTCAAAATCAAATCAAATCAAATCAAATCTAGTCTTCCTAAAAAGGAAACGTTTCATTTCAAATGCAATCTTCCTAAAAAGGAAACATTTCAAAACTAAATCAAATCTTCTTAAAAAGAAAACATTTTCAAAATCCAATCTTCCTGAAAAAGAAATCTCTCAAAGTCAAACTTTTCTGAAAATGAAACACTTTCAAACTCAAACTTTCCTGAAAAGTAAACTTTCTAAAAATATAAACCCATTTCAAAATTCCAACTCTTTCGGACTACGGTTGACCTGATCCTCTATAAGGACGTACGTAGGCAACCCTTCATAGGGTGCAATCACAACCCTTTTCAAATTTTCAATTCCATAATCATTTTTCAAACTCAATTCCATCTTTCAAACTCTTTTTCAAACTTTGTTTTCAAATATTTTCTCAGTGGATAGCATTAAACACAGGTAACCAATGAGTCGTAATTAGGTGAGTAAAAGGTTAATAGACATATAGGTACCACAAGGGCAGCGTAGGGTGATAGTCTTAGGACATCTTCCGTACATGTAACTAACCCCTAGACTTAAGAATTTCTATTTCAAAGACCAAAACCGGAGTCAATTTTCAAAAGGACTTTTCAACATTTTTAAGAATGTCAAACAACCCTATCTTCTAAAACTCTCTTATAAGGACGTTTTTGAAAAACATTTTCCAAAACCTAAGTTTAACCTTCGGGTTTTATTTAGTGTAGATGACTTAGCACATCTTTAAATATGTTAGGTGGTGACTCCAAAGACCTTTTCAAAAAGCCCTAATCAATTCCATTTAAAAAATTCAAACCCTGTCACATTTGTCCTTCTAGGAGGATGAGTTCTAACGATAAAGCACTATGTTTTTTCCTAAGCCAAGAGGGCTTGGTGCCCAAAAACAGGGCGTGATAGTTTGGCGACTCTACTAGGGACAATTAGAGGGTTAGGCCTATGTCATGTCCAGTTATCTTTTACTCACCTTAAGTCGCCGGCTACCTTGTTTAATTATATCCACCTTCTAAGCTTTTCAAAATTTCTAATTTTCTCAAAATGGTCTTTGTTTTGCAAAAAAGTCAAACATTGCATTCATTACATGCTCTTGCATTGTTTATACATCATACTTGATTTTGCATTTGAGTTCCTCGAAAAGTACTAACTCTGTGCATTTGTTTTGTAGGTGGACCCTTGTTCACATTTTAATGTATGTTCATAAACTGCCATGTATGCTATATATGACAAGATGTATGGGAGTTGTTGGGCTCTTTCCTCCAATTTTCAAAATCACACACACACTTACATGTGCATCCTCATGGAATATTAACCATGGTAACTACCTTCTGGTTAGAAGGGGGAACAATACATTGACTGTTGGTGGTACGTAGATGTGTCACCTAACCAACAATCTTTAGATAGTTCCCCCAATCGGATAACTAACCTATAATGGCACCACCCTGGGGAGTGGGCCTAGGTTTGAAGATCTGGGAGCCGAGCTTTTTAGGAAGCATTAGTAACTCTCAATCTCATGTTCATATAGTACCCATGCATAGCCAAACCTCTGCCCGATTTAAGGCACGTGTCTTTTCAAAATCAAGGAGGAAATAACGATCGCTTTTCAATTTTCTTACTCCTGTTGTTATTATGCTTACATACGTGAATGTGTTGCTATTAATATCTTATCATTCATGCTTTTAAACTGCTCATGCATATGTAATCATCTCGAGGCAAGAGTTCCAAAGTAACTCAAGCCACTTGCACTCCATGCATATGATCAACCTTCAATAGAATAGACCACGAGCCAATCTCAAATCATAAGCCTACTCAATTCATAAGGGTTCCAAACCCTGAGGATTATGGCATGCATCCAAAAATCATTTCATAAGAGGGGTCCCAATCCCTCTCGCGTAGGGAGATAAGGTTATCATAAGACAAGGGGCAATCTGAAGATAAGGTCATTCAATGACTGCTCGATATCAATAAGGGGAAACCGAAAACTAGAAAAGAAGTTTAGGTAGATAGGTGGAAAGTCCCATGAAAAATGTTCCCTTCCGCCAATCTATGTAATTTTAGCTTTCTATACCAAAGCAAATAAAATTGCTCTTTCTATCTCCTTTGAATGAATGGTTGTACATGATGTAGTAAACAGGAACAGTTATTGTATCTACATACAGGAGTAGTCCCCTATCTAAAAAATAAGCCTTAGCATCATACCTAAATCCCGATAAACTGGGACACCTCTAGAGCATGCATAGCATAAATTCTTTTCAAGGATAAGTGCTAACTTTTCTCTTGTTCTTTCCTTTTTTTGTTTTCCTCTTTCTTTCCCTTTTCCTCAAGAATTAAAGACATGTTCAAATCACCATTGCTCTGAAAGTAAGGAAGTAAAAGCATATCCGATCCACCACTGCTTACTACTCCAGAATCGATAAGCACAAAACATCGCCGATGGCCCACGGAGTAGACACCACCTCTAATTGGCCTATTGCTGATAGGTGGGGAGCAGAATTTTGCACCCCAAATATAGTGAGGTTGAAGCCCTTCTGGCCAAGAATCTCTAGCCCACAACAAAGTATGACTATGAAGATACGGGTTAGGGGTTGGTTGAGCCAAAGTTGCCAACGACACCATTTGATTTTACCAAAGACGACCTCGCCTACTTATTTGTAGAATACGAAGAAATGGAGGAAAGAAAGATCAATAACCACACCAACCTCAACCATCCCTTGGAGGATTTGCCCATTTGCCCTACACCTAATAAGTTGGACACCAAAGAGGTTGGCATAATTTACAAACCCTACTAAGGGTTGTGGACCCAGAGCCTACAAGGAAGGGATGTCTTCAAAAATTCATCTGCTTTTTTTCTATCCTTTTACATTTCTCGTCATTAAGTTTTTAGTTTGCATGTTCTATTTAATAAACTCATGCCATGTTAAAGCTTTTTAAATGAAACAATAGCAATTTCCTTTTATATTCTTGTGGATGGTGGAGTCCTTATAGGAAATTCCTCTTTGACAAACAACCCTACTTGGGGTTGTGATAGCATTAGTAGCCCATCCAAAGCTAGAAATCCTTTAAAAGAAAGAAAGAGAGGATTCAATTTGAGAATGTGAAGTCTACCTAAAAAGCAACACTTGAATGGCATCTGAGCTAAGCGATGGGTAGCCAGGCTATCAAAAGAAAGAGGAGCCATTTTTCTATTTTCTCGCAAACAGCAAATGATTCCCTTTGCCTAACCCACTAGAGCCGAAGGCATTTATTGGTCAAAAACCCGAACCAAAGTTGCTTCCTGCATACTGGAGCAAATACTGGTAGTGAATGAGCCCATACATCAACAGTTGCTATCCGAAAGACATCATTGGAACTTAGAACTGAGCTTTATAGACTAAGCAATTTTACTTGAAATAAAGAGAGGCCCTCATTTCTTCTACCATACAGTCAATAGATAACCATTGCAAAGCACATTTGAGCTGGTTACTCTCTTTTTCACAAACCAACCCAATGATCACTGTCCACACTAAGTTAAGGTAAAGGCCCGAGTACATCTCTCAAAATCGAGATGGTAGAATGAAGCTAGAAAGCAAACATGAGATTAGCTAAAAAAAATCACAAATACAAGTACTACACAAGTATTCTAATAAAGGATAAGAAGATTATAAGAAAGCAAGTCTTTTTATCAGAATGCACCGAAAAGCAATAAGGGGTAATCACCAAGGGTGATCATGGGTTCTCATAACCCAAGTAGAGATGAATAGGATTTTAAGCCCTTATCCCTCTTTTTAAACACCCCATAACCTGGCTCACATTACAGTCCAAAGAAAAGACCTTTCAGATCAAAGAAAATTGCTTAGTTTAAATAAGCCTGAACAATGTGACAGTAACATATAGATAGGATAACATTCACAGGGGTAAATTTCATTACCAAGAGCAGCTCTGGTTTTATGCAACCTTAATTGAAGATAATAGTTTTATGCCTACAAGCCTTTTCATTTCAGCCCATGAACCCAGCCTACATTATGGTCCAAAAAGAAGTCTATTCAGATTGAGGGCTTAGTTGCCTATCACTATGCTAAGGTTATGAAAGTTGTTACTTGAGCTATGTCCAGAAAGGTCAAGAGTCAGCTATCCCTAAACACTAACCCTCTGAGAGGTAGCATTAAGGGTATCACTACCAGGATGGTGCGAAATGCTATCACATTAAAGCCAAAAAAAGGATAGAGGATGAAAGGGTAAAAGGTCCATTTTTAAGAATACCCCCATTTTTAAGAATATAAGTCTGGGGCATTTAAAAAGGCTTTTACTTTCACAAGTTCACATGTTTGCATCCCCATTCAGTAAAAATTTTGACATGAGCTTCGCATACATTCAACAAAGCCTCCTATATAAACAAGCACACAAGCACATCCTGCATGTCTCATCCAATCATCCTATGAACATCAGTATATCCATCATGTTTTAAGGTTACAATACCAAAATGAAAGGGTATAAAATCAGAATCATTTGACAAAGTCTAAAATGTCTAGATACTCATGAAAAGGCAGATCATGATGGAGGTGAATCCAAATTAAAGTTGTCTTAGTCAGTTGGATCATGAAAAGACAAATTAGGGGCAACCTGTAAGCCACCAGCTCCCTGCAAAAGAACCAAAAAAGCCAAGTCAGGGCAAGTGATAGATAAATCCAGTTACTATGAATGCAAAAAATCAAAAAGAAAAGAAAACAAGATGATTTCACCGGATCACCACCCTTCCGGGGTAACCGGGTCGATAAGGTAGCCACCTCCGCCTAATACCGATCCCGCTCACCCTGATACTGCTCATGCTCGGCCCCATACTGGTCACGCTCTAGCTGGAACTAATCCATCTGGTCCCTCTTGGCTGTAAACTCCACTGGAGGCACGTAACCCTGTGAACGGCGCCATAAATCCACCACCTCGTGACCTACGACCACACCTCTTACCACTACATCAAAGGCAATCAACCCTCCTATGAATCTCTCAGCAAAATAGGTCGTATAATCAACATCTGGTGGAAGTAATAAGGTAGCACTTGGCTGGGGCTCAATTAATGGTATAGTAGTATCCTCACAAAGAAACCCATACATGTACTAGGGAGGAACATTGACAACCCGAAACTCCTCATGAAACTAGCGCCAATGCCTCTCTCCCAAATATGTCTCCCAAGACTTAGCCCTAACAAATGAGACTCTAGACAAAGGTAGTAGGACAATATACCTCACAGTCTTGTAATACTCAAAACTAGTAAATGGTCTATATGTCATGTCATCCGGTAGCAATAGCTCTAAGTTCCCCCGAATAGTGACAAAATCTATTATCTCGGAATGCTGGTCAACCTGACGAAGTGCCCGCCTCAAGGCTTGTGGATAAGAATCAACCATATGGAGCTAAGGATGGCGAATGGGTAGGTAAATCAAGAAAAGCCAAAAGCCAATTATAATGCTCCAATGGGCCAAAGTCCTCCGTCACATACTCCCATGGAAGCATGCAAAGGTGAAAGATCCCCAGTCTACACCCGTTAGAGCATCTAGGTCAGCCACTTAACTCACCAATGGAAGAGGGATGGTGGACCTATTGTTATTGTAGAAATAGCTAAATACTACAAACAACACTAACTGGCGCCTCATAATGGCCCGACGCGCTAGTGGGGGCTCAGTACTAAAATCCAGAATATGCTAGCAAAAAAGGGCAGCAAGGAATGACGGCCCTATAAAAGGTGGTATATCCAACAAAGGGCAAACCTCAGCCATGTCAATTGGCCTCAACTCGATTCGACGACTCGTAAAAGATAGCCTGATAATGATTGCCCAATCTAATGGAGTCAGCCCAAGCTTAAAGCCAACAAAATCGAATGTCCCAATCTCGATGAACCATCCCTCAACCAAAGCACGAACCAGTTGACTATCCAATCGATCTGTTTGAAGCCTTATAAAAGAGCTAAAGCCTATGTCAACTAAGAAGGTCTGGTAAGACACAACAGCTGACCTTATCGCACCAAGAGCCAGATGAAATGCCTCTATGAGGGCAGAATGTCTACACAGAACCATCTGTCGGTGAGCATAAACACTAGGCTGGTAGGCCAGATCACCTAAAAGCAGAATGTCGACTACCACCAGATCGTCCAAAGTAGGCTCACCACATCTAATCCTGACACTCGCCCTCCCATAGCCTGTAAGAACGTCCTCCGGCCCTAGTGCCTCATCGCTATCATCACTATTACTTTCCTCAACGCCGGGCTCAAAAGGTGGCTCACTGGCTATCCGGCTGCTACTAGTGATTGCCCGACTATCCATTTGCCGATTGCTCCTAGAATGAAAGCTACTCCTACTAACCTCTTCGACATATGAATCCTCCCGAATGCCCTTACCAAGTCGGCGTCTCCTCTCGGACCTGCCCTCGCCTGCATCGACCATCCTGGAAAATGAAAAGGAAGAGAAGAAACATTTATCAGTTAGCAATATGAACAATGACAAAGGAAAAGAAAAGAAAATACTGCAAAAGAAAAAAAAGGGATAGGGGCAGGAAATGTCTCAAGTTTTCCAAATAGTTTCTCGATAACCCCGGTTTTCTAAACTTTTTCTCCTCAAAAAAGTTCGTTTCAAAATCATTCCTGGTTTTCTAAATCTTTTTATCTTCAAAAAGTTGGTTTCAATTTCATTTCCCAATTTTTTAAACTTTTTATCCTAAAAAGAGTTGGTTTCAATTTCAATCCCGATTTTCTAAAACTTTTTATCCTCAAAAAAGTTGGTTTCAATTTCAATCCCGGTTTTCAAAAATTTTTGTTCTCAAAAATTTGTTTTCAAAATTATCCCGGTTTTCTAAAACTTTTTATCCTAAAAAAAGTTGGTTTCAAATTCAATCCCGATTTTCTAATCTTTTTATCCTTAAAAAAGTTGGCTTCAATATCAATCCCAGTTTTCTAAACTTTTTATCCTCAAAAAAGCTGGTTTCAAAATCATTCTCAGTTTTCTAAACTTTTATCCTAAAAAAGTTGTTTTCAAAATTATATCAGTTTTCTAAAACTTTTTATCCTCAAAAAGTGGGTTTCAATTTTATTTCTCGGTTTTCTAAACTTTTTCTCCTCCAAAAAGTCGGTTCCAATTTCAATCTTGGTTTTCTAGACTTTTTTCCCTCAAAAAGGATGGTTTCAATTTTAATTCCTGATTTTCTAAAAAATTTTATTTTCAAAATGTTGGCTTCAATTTCAATACTAGTTTTCTAAACTTTTAACTCTCAAGAAGTTGTTTGCAAAATCAAACTGGTTTTATAAACTTTTTATCCTTAAAAAAGGTTGTTTTCAAAATTACTTGGTTTTCTAACTTTGCCTTCAAAAAGTCCACCAATCCTGGCCCAAAGCCTGAGTTTTCAAAAAGATTTTCCCTCTAAAAAATCATGGTTTCTTAAGGCTTTTTCTCAAAAACCCAGGTCCTATGGTTTCTTAGGGCTTTCCCTCAAAAGCCCTGTCCTATGGTTTCTTAGGGATTTCCTTCAAAAGTCTCGGTTTGATAGTTTCTAAGGCTTTCCTATCAAAAGCCTATAAGTGCCAAATTTTTTGAAAAGCTCGGCAGAGTCCCGTTTATAAAAGACCTTCACAAACGCCACACAACCGCAAACTCACAACGCCACCAAACACATAATACCTCACCACCTACCCAACACAAGGCATAAATGGGCAAACACCCATTTTTCTTATTCCCGAGGCTATTTTTTCACCTTTTTCAAACACCTTTAAAAAAGTTCACAAGTTTTTCAAAAACATGCACAAAACTTTTCAAAAATATTTCTATAGTTTTTTAACAACCCCGGGATTTATTCCTAATTTTTCCCAATTTTTCATATTTTTCAACCTTTTTCTAATTTTCAAAAAAGTTACTTTCAGAAAATTATGAAACTTCACACGGTTATTCAAAACATTTTTCTAAGATAACCTATGCCAAAACTTTGCCAGAAAATGCATTACCCAATGGCCAAATCACTAGTTTTTCTAAATCTGCAGGAAATCCCTTTTGCTAAAACATGGCAATCTACACAAACTCACTCAAATGATCACCAAAAACACAAAAATGACTTCGTTGATGCATTCAAAACATTTAAGAACCTCAATTTTGACTATACGCATGCTTCAAATGGAAATCTATGTACTAAAATCAACCAAAAAAAACAAACTCACTTTTTAAATGACCTCTTAACCCCATTTTTAAGCTTCAACCTCTAATTTTCAAAATTTCAAACCTCTGGTCCCTCCGACCACCACGTAACCTTTATTGGGCACTTACTTTATAGTTTTCTGCCTTCAACAAGTAAAGACAAAAAAAGAGAGGTAGATGTATGTCGCACCTAGATTTTTTGCACTCGAGGAATACACACACAAGCGGGAAAAATACTATACTCTCTCATTAGAACTCATCCTCCTAGAAGGACGAGTGCGACTAGGTTTCAATTGAAAATTTGATTTGAATGAAGGGCTTTTGGAAAACATTTGGAGTTACCACATAACTTGATTAAGGTGAGTTAAGTCACCTAAAAACTAAGCACAATCCGAAGATTACACTAGGGTTTTTTTTTAAAAGATTTTCAAAATACTTCCTCGAGAGAGAGTTTTTAGGAAAATAGGTTGTTTGGCAACCTTTAGAAAATATTTAAGCCCTTTTTTGAAAATAACCCTATTTGGTCTTTCGAAATCAGTGATCTAAGTTCGGAGGTTGGTTATGTGTAGGGAAGACGCACTAAGCCATCACCCTACACCGTCCTTGCAGTACCTACATGTCTATTCACCCTAGATTCATCCATAAGAGTCTTTAACTAATACATGTCCAAAATTGTTCACTTTAAAAAAAGAATGTTTAAAAGAATGATGCATGATATGTAATTGCAAGAAAAGAGAGTTTGGAAATATATTTGAAAATGACTTGATTTGATTTGAAAAGAGATTTGAAAACATAGATTTGATTTTGAAAGAAAGTTTTAGAGATTGGAAATAGAGATTTGAAAATATATTTTTGGAATTGGAAGTTTGAAATAGATTATGGAATTGGAGATTGAAAAAGGTTGTGGAATTTGAGATTTGAAAAAGGTTGTGGAATTTGAGATTTGAAAAAGGATGTGACCGCACCCATGAAGGTTGCCTATGTATCCCTTTGGAGGAATCAGGTCAATCGTAGTTCGAACAAGAGTCCGATAGAAAATAGAAGATTTTAATTGAAAAAAGAAATTGAATTGGATTTTGGATCGGAAGATTGAGCTTTGATTGGAAGATTTGAAAAGATTGGTTTTGGAAAGGTTGGTTTTAGGAAACCTAGACTTAGGAAAAATAGGACTTAGGAAAGACTTGAGGTATAAGAAAGATTTGACTCGAATGTTGGACTTGGAAAATTAGGGAAAGATTGGATTTAGGAAATGTTCGAATTAGGAAAGTTTTAACATAGGAAAATATCATTTTAGGAAAGTTTTATTTTAGAACAGTTTCATTTGAGGAAAGATTTCGTTTTAAGAAAGTTTTGGTTTAGGAAAATTTCGATTTGGGAAAGTTTTGAAATAGGAAGGTTTAGAATTTAAAAAGTTTAGAATTTAAGAAAGTTTTGACTTAAGAAACGTTTCGTTTTTAAAAAGTTTTAGATTTAGAAAGTTTAGAATTTTGAAAAAAATTCAAAGTTTGAGTTTTACAAATACTTGAAATTAGGAAAGGTTTGAGTTTTAGAAAGATTTGAAAACTTAGATTTGGAAAGTTGAAATTTGGAAATGTATGGAATTAGGAAATGGTTGATTTAGGAAAGATTTGGAAGCTTAAAGTTTAAGGAAAGATTTAAAAGTTTAAGTTTTGGAGAGTCAAGGTTTAGGAAAGTACGAAATTAGGAAGGATTTGAATTAGGAAAGGTTTAGATTAGAAAGGATTGAGATTCCTATTTTCTAAAATAAAGAATTGGATTTTGTTTCTAAAAGAGTTGATTTGATTTTGTTTCTAAAAATGGAGGATTGGATCTAGCTTCCTAAATGGAGAGATTGGATTTGGTTTCCTATATGGAAGATTGGATTTGACATGGAATTGGAAAGTGAAGTTTTGAAAATCCTAGATTTTGAAGACTATAGCTTTGATGTAGAAGATAGATTTTGAAAGCCTATGATTTTGATGTAAAACTGGAGATTTTGGAAACCTAGGTTTTGAGGCAAGATTGGAAATCATATTTTAAGAAAGAAAATTAGGATTTCCTAATGTTAGCTCTAGGGCTTGACTTAGACTCTAAGGAAAGAATTTTTGGAAAGTGAATTTTTAAGGAAGAAGATTTTTGAAGGAGATCTAAAAAGGGGGTTTTTGGAAAACAAATTTTGGAAAGAGAGTTTTTGGAAAGGGATTTTGGAAAGAGTTTTTAGGAAGGAAGTCTAGGGAGTGTTTCTAGAAAGTGATTGTTTCTAGAAAATTTTGAAGAGAGTGTTTTGGAAAAAAGTTTGGAAAGAGTTTTAGAAAATAGATTTTTGAATGGAGTTTTTAGAAAACAATTTTAGAAAGGAATTTTGAAAAGGAGATTAGGAGAGTCTTTAGAAAGTATGTTGGAAAAGAGGTTTTTTAGAAAGAGAGATTCAAAAAGAGAGTTTTTAGAAAGTCCATAAAAACATCTCACTTTCCTAAAGCAATTCTAACCACAAGAAGGCTAGAACCACTTTAAGATAGTGGTTTTCAAAACAACAAGGATTTGAAAATATGGACCATATTGGTCACTTTAAATATAACACTTTCTTAAAGCAACCCTAGCCATGAAAAGGCTAGAATCACCTTAGGATTGTGATTTTAAAAACAAGTTTTGAAGAAGAAGATTTAAACGCAAGTTTCGAAAACGGTTTTGATGCAAGTTTCGAAAACAAGTTGGAAAACAAATTTTGGAGGAATGCAAGATCATGATATGCACAATGCAAGTTGGGTCGTGAACATACAAGGTTAAGGCTTCACCACATAATTAAGGGGGCCGAACCCACGTGGTTCCCAGTTATACTAATAGAAAGCCCCACACATAGTGACCTTCAATAGCCTAATCCTACACATAGATCGGGAAGTCCCTTGTTTCAAGCATGCAAGAAAAAGGGGAAAAAAATAGGGGATTAAAATAGAAGAAAACTCAAGTAGGTTCGGAGAGGGAAAAGAGAGGGGGAGAGTGCGTAAACGTAAAGAGGGAGCCTACCTTGCATCTTCTTTTATTTGCTTTCTTGGTTTGCTTTCTTTACTTCAATCTTTGCTTTTCTTTGCGTCAGTCTTCAAGGGCTTGTCTTGATCTTCGGGAGCTTCGGGTTATAGCACTTCAAGTCTTCAACAGAGGCTTTGGAGGCTAGTGTATGAATGTATATGAGTGTATGGGAGTATACGAGAGTTAGGGTTTGTATATGGGGGCTAGGGTTTGGAGAACCTAAAGAAGACTAGGGTTTAGGGAGGCTACGAGCTTTGTATAATGAAGATGAGAGTTTTTAAACTGAGTTTACGGACCTTTTCACGCTGGATGAGGCTCTGTATTTATAGAGAGTGGAATGACCTAGCGCTAGGCAAAAAAACCTTCTGGCACTAGGCCAAATTTGGCACGCCAGCCACTTAGAAAGTTTTAAGATCGGCAAGCAATGTATCTTCAGAAGATTTGGGCGCCTGTACTAGTGACTACCATGCAATTTTTAGCCTAGCTTCACTAGGAGTGGCTTCGGAAGGTCGGGGAATGATTTAAGGGGCCGAGAATGGCTAAGAAGGCCAAAAAGGGACAGGAACACTTAAAAAAGTGCCTCGGAGGTAGTGGACATGAAAAATGATGTCATGATGTGTTGGAAGGGTTAACCGGGCTATTAGGGGCAAAACGGTTAACTAGATCGAAAAACTACCAAGATGGACTTGGAATGTCCCAGAAGAAGACTCGAGGTTTGGAAATATTACTTAGAATGTTTCAGGCGGTTACCGATTCGTTACCCAAAGCTGGTGTGGTTTCCGGGGTGCTTGAATGTTTAGGGGCAAAATTGTCATCTTGACTAAAATGTCGGAATTGGCTCGAAACTGACTAGAAAGCACCTAATCATGCCGGATTGTCTTTAAGACAATCTTGGAAGGGTGGACTTACCGTTCTGAGGAGTTCGTTACTTTCTTAAGAAACGTGCCGGAAATGGCCCTAGGGGCTAGCAGGCACCGGTGTTGACCTAGGTTTTGACTATTTCTATCACTCTAATGGCGGTCCCGTGACATAAGGGTTTGTTGGAAATTTTCTATATCGACCTGTTTGCCAGTGTTTCCATCACTCTAGCGGTTGCGATGTTTACGAGTGATTCTGTTACTCTAATGGGTCGTGATCATTCTGGAGACTACCTAATCTCTAGAAGCTGCTAGGTGGACTTAGCGCCTGTGAAATCAAATTTCGTGGAAGGCGTGTCGAAATAGACATTTCTTCATTGGCAGGCTAGTAGGGGCCAAAGGTGGACCGTTCTACCATCTCTGGGACTTGGGGTCTCGTCCCGATCGATGGGTTTGAAAGGACTTACCATTTCGAATAGTTTACTTTGAAATGTGTTGAATTGGATGGTCTTACCATCTCAAGGAATCAACTTTCTCGAAAGGTGTGCCAAATTTAATTGGAATTGGAGTTGGAATTGGAATTGGAAAGGGGACTTACCGTCTTCGAAAAGACGTGCCCATTGGAATTGAACTGATCAATGCCCCTAAAGGCATTTTGGTCATTTTGCCTCTATTTTGGCCCAAAGGGCCCACGAAGCGATCAATTGATGAGATTAGATTTGGAAAGTTTATTTAGATTGCAATAAATCCATATTGACTTGAATACAAGTCTAGATGGACTGAAGACTGTCGAGTGGGCAAAAATAGTGTGCTTACAACTACCCCTATTTTTTGGTCTTTGCTTGTCAAAGACAAAAACGATAGGCTAAGAGTCCCATGTTGACCGTGAGGCGGTTGGAGGGACGGACTTTGAAAATTTTTCAAAAACGGAAGTTTGAAAATGGATATTGGGCCCAAAAGGCCTTTGAAATCAAGTTTTGGGTAGAAAAAGGGCAAAACTGCCCAAAATTTGGAACTGGCGCCACTGCTTTGGTAGAATTGGCTTAGCGCCACTAGCAGTGGCGCTAGGCTTGGGATCAAAACTGGCAACATTTTCTGGTTCGAACACTTATAGGATTTAAAGGATTTTCACAAAACCGAGAGGCATTGCGAGGAAATCGACCTAGACATTAAAGGAACACTTCTTAGGGACCACGGGGGATTGCCAGAAGTAGACACCGTTGCCGGAAAAGTCCCCGAAAGAGAAGATTTTGCCAGAGAACTCCAAGAGGTGAATTTTTTATTTTATGTGGATTTCAATGTGTAGAATTTCATTTGAGCCATGTGAACAGTGGAAATTGATGTTTTGATATGTTTTGAACACTGTGGTGAAGTGCTTGTTTGATTGAATTTGAGTGATTTTACATGATTATGTGAAGGGGGTTTCTGTAGGAATTGGGGGTTTCTCCCTACAACCTTGGGTATTAAGTTTTTCAGCTATATTTTTATACAATGTGCCTTAGAAAAATGTGTTTAATAGTTGTGTGAAGTTTTGCGAATTTTTAAAAACTCAGTGAATTTTTTATTTTTTGAAAAATAGAAAAATAGGAAAAATAGGGAAAATCGATATATTATTAGAGTTTAGTGTTTAGAAAAATGTAAGAATATTTTAGAAAACATTTGAAATGATTTTGAGAAATTTTAGGATAACTTTGAAAACCATTGATTTGTTGAAAAATAAAACAAGCCTTTTGAAATGTTTGGAAATTTAAAAAAGTGTGAGCGGGTGTTGATGCTATGTGATTGTGACGTGGTAGAGTGCATGGTTAGTGTTTTGTGTTGATGTTGTGAGTATTGTAGGGACTGTTTTTAAGCAGAACTTTGTCAAATTTTTTAGAAATTTGGAAAAGAGTTGAAAGAGTTTTGTAATATAATCTTTTTGAGAGAAAAAGACAGAAAACCCTTAGGATTTAGAAAATCCATTTTGACTCGAAGTTAGAAATTCAAAATTTGTAAGAAATTTATTGACTCAGAAGTTGGAAAATCAAAATGTGTAGAAAATTCATTTTGACTTAGAAGATTGGACTTTTGAAGACAAGAGAAAAGATTTGGAATTTGACAAAAATTTTGGAACAGGGATATTTTTATCAAAACAGTGAAGATTTTTTAAAGAAGAAATTTTGGAAATTTTGGAATATTGACAAGATTAGAAAAGTTTTGAAATGGAACTTTGAGATTTTAGATTACGACTCCTCGAATGGATTTTTGGGAAGAAAAACGTTTTAGAATTTTAAGAATTAATTTTGAACTGCAAGGGAATTAGAAAATCTTTTGAAAATGAATCTTCGGAGGAAAGAGATTTTTTTTTTGTTGAAAAATATGGAGAAAATGATTAAGAAACCCTCTGAGAAGCTAAATTTAAAAACTTTTCGAAAGTTGAGTTAAAAAAACTTTTTGAATCGTCTAAAGCAAGATCCACTGATAGCTATGTCATTTTTTTTATAAATCTTTGGTTATCATTATTGCTAGTTTTTTATTATTTTTTTATTTCTTATCTGTATATACCGTATATTAACACCCCTTATCTTGGCTTACCTTTTCAGGATGACAGATGCAGGTGATGATGGCTCTGAGGGGAGACGCCGCTCCAGGAAGGTGGCTCGGACCGATTCTGTTAGCAGTTCCAGCCGATCTAGGGATAGTCGGCAATCTGCTGGACGTGCATCTTCTAGTCAGAGCGGCAGGGGGAGTAGATCTCCAGTCGACCCCTTCTTCTTAGTCAAGCCAGCCTTTGAAGAGTAGATGGATGCCGAAGTTTCCTACTTTTGACCTTTAGGATGGCTGACGCTATTTTGAGTTGACTGCAGATTTGGTATGACGAGTATCCTCCATATAAGCAAGACATCTTTCGCTAGTCCTTTAGTTGTATGGCCTTTCTCCTATCGGTGCAGTTCATTTCAGCAGTGGTTCCCTTTTGGCTGCCTGCCTTGTCTTTCTTCTGTGAGCTTGCCCCCTCCTACCACGAGTATGGTTTCCTCCTAAGTCTTCAAAAGGATTTGGCTGACATTGTGCGACCTATTTTTCTTGATGGTTGCATCATAGTTGTCTTGTCTCAACTTGGGCTCCGTCATGCAGTCCTTTCTTTTGATCTTTTGCCCTAGTTTCCTTATGTTCTAGTAGATTTTTTGTTTTTCCACTTTCAATTTGTGACATAACAGCTCATCCAGTTGATTGACACTCTTCTCAAGATTGGTCAGTCTCTTGCATGGTGGCCCTGGCTTTGGCTTTGCTCTTCTCAAGATTCTTGGTGTTCTCCTTGAGGGACTGACATGGTTGATTATCGATTATGTGTATTGCTTTCCAAGATTTGTGAGGGGTACTCATATGCTCTTGTTGCTCCTCTTTTTCAGCACATATGGTATCCCGAGTCGGAAGTCATTTGATTGGGGAGGTCGAGGGTGGGTCATTGCTCCATTCTCTGTTTCGTGTCGGCCATGGATATCTGAGCTTTCTGAGGCGTGTGCCAATGCTGAAGATGTCTGAGGGGTGGCTTTAGCTCCTTTTTGTGTTTTACCTCGTTCCCTATTTCTTATTTGAGAGAGAGAGAGAGAGAGAAAGAGAAAAAGACATAGAGTTAGTTTTTGTACAAAAATAGTTTACTTATTCCAATTCTAAAGATGCACAGGTAAATGCATGTTATACTTTTTTTTTATTATTATTATCTTTATTTTTCATGAATGCACACGAAATTAGATGTATGATTTATTTTGCATGTCCTATCCTTTTTTATATATATTTTTCATGAATGCATAGGTTCATACAGGGATGAAATTTAATGCATTTCATACCTTTGATGAATACATGAATAGATACAAACTACACAGGAATTTAATAGACGTATAGGTTATACATGTCATGGATGCATTATATTACACGTACATAAACTATTTACAAAGAATGTCCCAGGATTGTCCCAGGGCCCATACTCTCACGATTCTATTTTCGTTCCAAGATTCTGCCCCATTCGGTTTTGTCCCATTCTCATTCAGGTCTGATAGCATGTATACCATTCTCCAGGGATCTTGACCTTTGGATTTGCTATCTTATCCCTACTTTCTACAGGGTTATTGTTTGGGGTTCTTCTGATCTCACTTGGTTTTTTCTCTTAGATTTCCAAAATGCTGCCATGGCTTGAGTGACAACTCATATGCCCTTTGCAGAGTGATAAACAGCTAGGCCCTTAATCCGAAAAGACTTCTTTTAGGACCATAATGTTGGCTAGGTTTAGGGGTTGTAAGAAACGAATGGACTTTTAGGCTCAAAGATTTTCTTTTAGTGGGTTGTTTAAACCAAAACCATCTAAGCACACTTTGGAACATGAGATTACCCTTGCTTTCCCTTCCAGCTCTCCTTTCTCATCCTACTTGTCTTGGTATTGTTCAGCCTTATTTGGACTAAGCAACTTTCTTTGATCAGAGAGGACTTTAACTTGGACCATAACGTAGGTTAGGTTAAGGGGTTTATGAATGAAAAGGATACGCAGGCTTAAATTTGATGTTGTTTCTAGTAGGGTTTAGATCCACACCATCCTTAGTTGGTCTTCCAGTGGGGTTTTGTCCCCTGATATCCTCCTTTATCTTTAGCAACACGTTTGGCTTATTTAGATCAAGCAATCTTTTTTTCAATCGGAGAGGACTTTAACAAGGTCTTAATGTAGGCCACAGTTTCGGGTTTTTTTATAAGAAAGGGTAAAGGCTCAAACCTATTGCTTTTACTGGGTTTCTTTGTTACCTAGGATCACCTTTGAATAACTATATATTCTTCAAGTAGTTCACGTTTCTTGTAGTTTGATCCTTGACCTTCTGACGAAGTTGCCCCTTCATCATTTTTTTTACTTGCCCCGTGGTAGGTTTTTCTCTTTGCTTTTTTGTTTCTTCCTTTTCTTTTTGCTTTATACGAGACGAACATTTTCACAACTTCTTTCTCTCAAATGTTTTCCTTGGTATTACAATTTAATCCATTGTGGGCGGTGATCCCTAGGTTAGGGTTTCTTTCTAGAGAAAAAGGTAACTGGCTCAACAGGTTTGACAAAGGTCGCTTTTAACTGTATGGGAAATGAAATGAGGGTCTCTCTTCATTTTGAACAAGATAGCTTGATCTATAGAGACTTCATGTTACTTCAGCTTGATGGTCGATGACATTCTCTGCTAGATCTTCTGCTGCCTGTCTGCCCCAGTACAGGGGGATGGTTTCGGATCAGGGTTGATAAAAAATCTTTCGCTTTCTTCGAGGCACTAGTGAGTTAAGCAAAGGGGATATTTTTGTGTATGGTAGTAGAATTGAGGGTCTCTAATAATTTTAAATTGAATTGCTCAGTCCATAAAGCCTTTGTACAAAATTTAGACAATATTCCTAGAGATGACGCGTTTCTGCCGGTAAACCCCTATATATTCTATCAAATCAACTACTCTGTGCTTACCCAGCATGGGGGATGATTACTGGGGTTATCTGAAAAGAAATCATGTACGGCTCTAGTGGGTTGACCAAAGGATAGTGTTTATTTGGGATAAATAGAACAATGGCTCCTCATCATTTTGAGTACTCAATTGCCCATTGCTTAACTAGGATATCATGCAAGTGTCGCCTTTCTAATGAACTCCATACCTTTTGATGAGATTATCTCCTTCCTATCTCTCACTCTCTCTTTATTTCTCAAAGGTCTTAATCCCCTTTTGAATGGGTTACCCATGCTATCCCATCCTTTAAGTCGAGTCATTTACCAAATGGAAAAGAATCTCTAAAAATAATAATTATCCACAAGAGTATGAGACGAAGGGGATAAACTGAAAACTATCCATTTTCATTTAAAAATATGATTACATGGCATGCAATGTTTATTTAAAGAAGATATGCGAGAAATAGAGAGATGAAGAGAAAAATAGACGAATTTTGTAGAAACCTCCCTTTTCTTGTGGACCTCTTGGTGAGAACCCTTAACAAGGTTTTGAAACTGTGCCAACTGCTTTGGTATTTCATTCCCCGAGTGTATCACCAAACAACGGAGGGCAAATTAATAGATCTTTTGTGGTGTTTGGCATGCATTCGGAAGTTAAGAGATTCTTTTATAGCAATGCACGGGTCTAATAGGACTTTGTAAATAATGAAGCCTCCTTTTGTATGGACCTCGCGGCATGGTATGAAGGTAATGTTTTATTGATGGATGGTTAGTTCTTCTTGCTTCTTAATGTAGGTTTGACCTCTTCTAAAAACTAGGCTCATCCTTCCATGAGTTTGCATCTGGTAGGGTGTAGAGGGATTCTATGAATTTAGTTGTACTCATTAACCTAGAAAAAGAAAAATAGAACACAGTCAGCATGTGGAGTTGAAAGTTCTATGCGATGCATGTCCTATGGAGGTCCCTTCTTTTTTGAGGGAATCTAGGCATGATGTTGAGTTCGTTTTGGAGGTGGGGTTTTGCCCTTTATGCAATACAATACCTCTTTAGCATGGGCTGGTTGATGTTTCTTTGTTTAGGCAATCCCATCTCTATGGACTAAGAAAGATTGGGGCCACTCTCGAGATATGGTTATATGCGTGCCATGAATCCTTAGGGTTGAGGAACCCTTGGGAGTTTTGGTAGGTTCGATTAACATGAGATCAAATTGCTCATTTCTCTCTACAGTCGATTGAATGCAAGAGAATGAAATGACTTGAGTTTCTTGGAACTCTTGTCTTAGAGCGGATATGAATGCATGAGCATAATTGAAGGAACGCGTGAGCAATATGATAATAATAAATGAATGGTTTAGACAAACCCCCTTCTTGTCTTGTTTCTATCTTTGGTTCTCTTAATACTTAGAAATGAGGAGGGGGAGGATAGAAGACAAGAAACAAAAGAGAAGTTAGTGCCCTGATTTAAAAATTTTTATGCAATGCATGTCCTAGGGATGGCTCTACTTGAGAGAGAAACTAAACATGATATATTTGGCTCACTTTTGGAGATAGGGGGTCTGCCCCTGTATGCAAGTACCTTACCATTGATCAGGAAACCACATTTATTCATACATTCAATTGCGAAAAGTAAAAGACTACATTGAACTTTGAATTTAGAATACAAGAGGAAACAGAGTACGCTTTAATAGGGGAGAAAGGGAAACATTTTCCTTTAGATTTCCACCTATCTAGTTTTACATATGAAATCCTAAACTACTCTTCTTGAGTCTTTGGATTCGCCTTCTCTGGATTTGATGTTGAGGGGGTCGTTGAGAGACTTTGTTGATTGATTGCCCCTTGTCTTCTTGGAAATCCTATCTCCGTAAGCATAGACGGATTGGGGCCCCTCTTTATGGAATGAATATGCATGCAATGATCCCTTAGGGTTATGTGGGGACCCTTAGAGTTTGGGTAGGTTTGATGCAAGGGAGAGTGACCTTGGTGTCACTCTCAATGGGTTGATCATATGCATGAAAATGCAGTGACTTGAGTTACTCTGGAACTCTTGTCTTGACATAGAATATGAAATGCATGAATATGGATGCATAGAGTATAAGGAAAGAGAATGTAATGGTAAAGTAAATGTACATGCATGAGCAGTTAGACAGGCATTATAACAGTAAGAATACAGTCATTGTAACAATAGGTATAAAGGAAAGTAAAAGCAGTTGCCCTTTCCTCCATGGTTTTGGAAAACGGTGCGCGTGCCCTAAATCCGACAGAGGTTCAGCTATGCATGGTGTCTATATGAGCATGAGGTTGAGGGTTTACTAATGCGTCCTAAAAAAGCTCGGTTCCCGAATCTTCATATCTAGGCCCACTCCCGAGGTGGTGCCATGATCGGTTGGTGATCCGAGTGGGAGAACCATCAAGAGGCCGTAGGCGAAGAAACTGACACAACATCTTGCCCACGACCAATATACTATTCCCCCTTCTAACTATAAGGGACAGATCAAGGTAAAATGCAATTATGTAGAATGCAAGTGCACGTACAACGTGTGTGTGATTTTTTTTATTAAAAGTGAAGGAAAGAGTCCAACAACTCACATTCATCCTGTTCATCACATTCATGCATAACAGTTAGTAAAATAATATTGTAAACAAAAGCGCACTAACAAACAAAGATGAAAGAGTTAGTATATGAATGACAAGCTTAATACAAGATAATATGAATGGAATTAAATACATGTTTTCGAAAACAGCTTTGAAAACTTGATTTTCAAAATTGAAAGTGGATAAAATTGAACAAGTTAATCAAAGACTCTACATGGGTGAAGGGTGAAGAGACATGACTATGGTCTAACCCTCTAAGTGTCCCCAGTGAAGTCGCCAGCTGTCGCACCCAGATTTTTCGCACTCGAGGAATACACACACAAGCGGAAAAAATATTGTACTCTCTCATTAGAACTCATTCTCCTAGAAGGATCAGTGCTACTAGGTTTGAATTGAAAAATTGATTTGAATAAAGAACTTTTGGAAAACATTTGGAGTCGCTACCTAACTTGATTAAGGTGAGTTAGGTCACCTGAAAACTAAGCTCAATCCGAAGATTACACTTAGGGTTTTTTTTGAAAAGATTTTGAAAAAACTTCCTCGGGAGAGGGTTTTTAGGAAAATAGACTGTTTGGCAACCTTTAGAAAACATTTAAGCCCTTTTTTGAAAATAAATCCATTTGGTCTGTCGAAATCAATGATCTAAGTTCAAAGGTTGGTTACGTGTACGGAAGATGCACTAAGCCATCACCCTATCCCGCCCTTGCAGTACCTACATGTCTATTCACCCTAGATTCATCCATCAAAGTCTTTAACTAATACATGTCCAAAACTATCCACTTTAAAAAAAAAAAGAATGTTTAAAAGAATGATGCATGATATGCAATTGCAAGAGAAGAGAGTTTGAAAATAGATTTGGAAATAGATTTGAAAAGGACTTGATTTGATTTGAAAAGAGATTTGAAAAGATAGATTTGATTTTGAAAGAAAGTTTTGGAGATTGGAAATAGAGATTTGAAAATATATTTTTGGAATTAGAAATTTGAAATAGATTATGGAATTGAAGATTGAAAAAGGTTGTGGAATTTGAGGTTTGAAAAAGATTGTGACCGCACCCATGAGGGTTGCCTACGTATCCCTTTGGAGGAATCAAGTTAGTCGTAGTTCGGACAAGAGTCTGATAGAAAATAGAAGATTTTAAATGGAAAAATAAATTGAATTGGAATTTGGATCGGAAGATTGAGAGATTGAGCTTTGATTGAAAGATTTGAAAATATTGGTTTTGGAAAGCTTAGTTTTAGAAAACCTAGACTTAGGAAATATAGGACTTAGGAAAGACTGGAGGTATAAGAAAGATTTGACTCGAATGTTGGACTTGGAAGATTAGGGAAAGATGGGATTTAGGAAATGTTCGAATTAGGAAAGTTTTATAATAGGAAAGTGTCATTTTAGGAAAGTTCCATTTTAGGAATGTTTAATTTTAGGAAAGATTTCATTTTATGAAAGTTTTGGTTTGGGAAAGTTTCGATTTGGGAAAGTTTTGAAATAAGAAAGTTTAGAATTTAAGAAAGTTTTGACATAAGAAAGGTTTCGTTTTCAAAAAGTTCTAGATTTAGAAAGTTTAGAATTTTGGAAAGATTCGAAGTTTAAGTTTTAGAAATTCTTGAAATTAAGAAAGGTTTGAGTTTAAGAAAATTTTAAAAACTTAGATTTGGAAAGTTAAAATTTGGAAAGGTATAGAATTAGGAAAGGGTTGATTTAGGAAAGATTTGGAAGCTTAAAGTTTAAGAAAAGATTTAAAAATTTAAGTTTTGGAGAGTCAAGATTTAGGAAAGTACTAGATTAGGAAGGATTTGAATTAGGAAAGGTTTAGATTAAGAAGGATTAAGATTCCTATTTCCTAAAATAAAGGATTGGATTTTGTTTCTAAAAGAGTTGATTTGATTTTGTTTCCGAAAACAGAGGATTGGATCTAGTTTTCTAAATAGGGAGATTGTATTTGGTTTCCTAAAGGAAAGGTTAGATTTGACATGGAATTGGAAAGTGAAGTTTTGAAAATCCTAGATTTTGAAAACTATAGCTTTGATGTAGAAGATAGGTTTTGGAAGCCTATGATTTTGATGTAAAAAGGGAGATTTTGGAAACCTAGGTTTTGAGGCAAGATTGGAAATCATATTTTAAGAAAGAAAATTAGGGTTTTTTAATTGTTAGCTCTAGGGCTTGACTTAGGCTTTAAGGAAAGAATTTTTGAAAAGTGAATTTTTAAGGAAGAATATTTTTTAAGGAGATCTTAAAAAGGAGTTTTTGAAAAACAATTTTGGAAAGGGAGTTTTTGGAAAGGGATTTTGGAAAGAGTTTTTAGGAAGGAAGTCTAGGGAGTGTTTCTAGAAAGTGAATTTTGAAGAGAGCGTTTTTGAAAAGGAGTTTGGAAAGAGTTTTGAAAAATAGATTTTTGAATGGAGTTTTTAGAAAACAATTTTGGAAAGGAATTTTGAAAAGGAGATTGGGGAGAGTTTTTAAAAAGTATGTTGGAAAAGAGCTTTTTTAGAAAGAGAGATTCAAAAATAGAGTTTTTAGAAAGTCCATAAAAACATTTCACTTTCCTAAAGCAATTCTAACTATAAGAAGGCTAGAACCACTTTAAAATAGTGGTTTTGAAAACAACAAGCATTTGAAAATATGGACCATATTAGTCACTTTAAATATAACACTTTTCTAATGCAACCCTAACCATAAAAAGGCTAGAATCACCTTAGGATTGTGATTTTGAAAACAAATTTTGAAGAAGAAGATTTAAATGCAAGTTTTGAAAACGGTTTAGATGCAAGTTTTGAAAACAAGTTGGAGAACAAATTTTGGAGGAATGCAAGATCATGATATGCACAATGCAAGTTGGGGTTGTGAACATAAAAGGTTAAGACTTCACCAGATAATCAAAAGAGCCGAACCCATGTGGTATTCGGTTAGACTAATAGAAAGCCTTCGACACGGTGACCTTCAATAGCCTTCCTACACATGGATCGGGAAGTCCCTTGTTTCAAGCATGCAAGAAAAGGGGGGGGGGGGGGGGGGGGAAGAAGATCGAGGATTAAAATAGAAAAAAATCTAAGGGGTTCAGAGAGAGAAGAGAGAGGGGGAGAATGCGTAAATGTAAAGAGGGAGCCTACCTTGCATCTTCTTTTATTTGCTTGCTCGGTTTGCTTTCTTTACTTCAATCTTCGCTTTGCTTTGCGTCAGTCTTCAAGGGCTTGTCTTGATCTTCAGTAGCTTTGGGTTGCAGCACTTCAAGTCTTCAATAGAGGCTTTGGAGGCTAGCGTATGAGTGTATATGTGTATGGGAGTATATGAGAGTTAGAGTTTGTATATGGGGGCCAAGGTTTGGAGAACCTAAAGAAGACTAGCGTTTAGGGAGGCTACGAGCTCTGTATATCAAAGATGAGAGCTTTTAGACTGAGTTTGCTGACCCTTTTCACGTTGGAGGAGGCTTTGTATTTATAGAGAGTTGAATGACCGGGCACCTGTTGTAGTGGTGCCAAGCAAAAAAACCTTCTAGCGCCACTAGGAGTGGCGCCATACCAAAATTTGGCGTGCCAACCACTTAGGAAAGTTTTAAGGTCGGCAAGCAACGTATCTTCAGAAGATTTGGGTGCCTGTACTAGTGACTACCATGCAATTTTTAGTCTGGCTTCACTAGGACTAGCTTCGGAAGGTTTGACAATGATTTAAGGGGCCGGGAATGGCCAAGAATGCCAAAAAGGGATAGGAACACTTAGAACAGTGCCCCAGAGGTAATAGACTTGAAAAATGATGTCAAGATGTGTTGGAAGGGTTAACCGGGCCATTAGGGGCAAGGCGGTCAACTGGACCAGAAAACTACCAGGATGGACTTGGAATGTCCTGGAAGAAGACTCGAGGTTTGGAAACATTACTTAGAATGCTTCAGGCATTTACCGGTTCGTTACCTAGAGCCGGTGTGGTTCCTGGGGTACTTGGATGCTTAAGGACAAAATGGTCATCTTGACTAGAATGTCTCGGAATTGGCCCAAAACTGACTAGAAAGCACCTAATCATGTCGAATTGTCTTTAAGAAAATCTTGAAAAGGTGGACTTACCATTCTGAGGACTTAGGTACTTTTCCCAAAAAAATGTGCCGAAAATGGCCCTAGGGGCAGTTTTGTCCTTTTTCACTAAAGTGGGCTAGCAGGCACTAGTGTTGACCTGGGTTTTGAGTGTTTCTATCTCTCTGACGGCAATCCCATGACATAGGGGTTTGTTAGCAATTCCTTATATCGACTTGTTTGCGAGTGTTTCCATCACTCTGATGGTTGTGATGTTTACAAGTATTTTTGTTATTCTAACGGGTCGCGATCATTCTAAAGACTGCCTAATCTCTAGAAGCTGCTAAGTGGACGTATCGCCTGAGGAATCAACTTTCTCAAAAGGCATGCCAAAATAGACATTTTTTCATTGGCGGGCTAGCAGGCACCAAAGGTGAACCGTTCTACTATCTCAGGGATTTGGGGTCTCGTCCCGGTCGATGGGTTTGAAAGGACTTAACGTTCCGAAGAGTTCACTCGGAAACCCGCCAGGTTGAATGGTCTTACCACCTCGAGGAATCAACTTTCTCGAAAGGTATGCCATATTTAATTAGAATTAGAAAGGGGACTTACTGTCTTCGAAAAGACGTGCCTATTAGAATTGAACCGATCAATGCCCCCAAGGGCATTTTGGTCATTTTACCTCTATTTGGGCCCACGAAGTGATCGATTGATGGGATTAGACTTGGAAAGTTGATTTAGATTGGAATACGTCCATATTGACTTCAATACAAGTCTGGATGGACTGGAGACTGTCGAGCAGGCAAAAATGGGGTGCTTACACTGTTAGCACCCCATTTTGGACACTTGGCGATCTCAGGCCTGACCAAAAGCACTTATAAACCAACACAACTATACTCAAGCCTAAATCGGCTTTCTCGTTCCAATCCAATCTCTCAACCACTTCATGGGCCCACTAGGCCCAATAGACACAAAATGACCAGAATGCCCCTCGTGCATTAGTCAATCCAATCTAGCCTGGCACGTTTTCTACAAGACGATAAGTCCACTCAAATTCAAAGTCAAATCTAATAGTCCAGTGATTGTCCTTTAAAAATGCAATTATAAGACCTTAACTAGTGGTTTGTTAGTGTTAGTTTATGATTTTATGTCTTTTTAGTTATGTTTTAGTACTAACTAAGTTTATAATGTTTTATGTAGATTTAGCTTAAAAGTAATGATTTCGAATGCAAATTGATCATAGGTTTCAAAAGGTTGCTGTCAAGGTACAAGCTGCTGAAGCACGTAGAACTGGAACTTTGGAAGCTCATATCTTGCAAACCAGAAAGGCTATTTAGGCCCATAATATGTCGATTTTACATAACTTTTCGAGACCTACAACTTTCGTGAATTAACCCAGCCCATTTGAGGACTCAGTGGGAACCTTCCGTACGACTGACGACGGGATATATAGATTAATTCACTTTTTAATTAGATATAGATTAGTAGGTAGTAGAATAGGTTTAGGAGTTCTATGTTCTGAAGGAGGAGAAGAATTCTTTAGGGTTTGGAAAGAGGAATCATCCAATCCTTTGGAGGCTACGAATCTTTTCATCTTTCAAGGGAGTACCTTAATCTTTAGTTTTTATCTTTAGTTTTCTTTCTTGTTCTTATTGTGAATTTCAGATTATATTTCTTTAATGCAGCGTTTTATTTCTTTAATTATTATTTCCATTCTTGCAATATTTATCATGTTTTTCAGTAGCTAAATCCGTTCTTGCTATGGGTTGAGAAAGTAACTAGGTTACAGGTAGAGATTCAAGATATTTATTTATTTTTCCAAATTTCAAGATCTTGAATCAAGATTCATCTTATTACCCATGAATATCTTCGAAAATAATATTCTTGATCATATCTAGCATGTATGTATAGATTGACTTGCAAGCAGGAATACGTATACCTAGAATTTCTGATAAGGGTATTGATTATAATTGTTTACATATTCCTCTTGGGAGTACTTTAGAAATCTACTGTTCTTGATTAAGTTTCAAACATACTTTGTAAACAGGTTTATAAACTGGGACAGGTATGAATGGAACCCTGGTATAAACACTAGTAAATAACTGAATATCAACTCCAAAAGGGTAATCAAATCTTGAGATTCTTTATTCACAGCTATCTTAGGGACCTACTTGTAAGCCTATTAACTGGATCAGTCCTGCCAAGACCTTTTGCTTATTGTTATTTAATTAGGCTTTCTTAGTATAAATTCATTTTTATTGCCTAGAATAATTTCTCAAACTAAATCTCAAATCAAAATTTTCTTTTACATTCTAGAGTTGTTTTTCTTGAGAGTTTTACTTTCCCAAAGTGAATTTTACTATATTCCATCCATATTCCCTGTGGTTCGACCTCGGACTTACCTAGATATTATTACTGCATCGCAACCGTACACTGGCGGATATAAATTGCATTATTCAGGAGCGATTAGTTTTTGGCGCCATTGCCGGGGACTTACAAAGCAAATAAGCTAAGGTAAGAAAAACAAACAGGGCAAAAATAAAAATATACAAGAACAAAAACAAAGCAAACGAACTCGAGAGGAATTGATTCCTACAGAAACAGCTTCACCATCAAACTACAACAATGAGGAAATTCAATCGCTCAATTGGGTAACCTTGTTCCATCCCTAATATCTGTAAGCATATTAGATTTTCTTTTCTTTATTTTACTAATGTCTTTTTGATAAATTATATATTTGTTTAGTGGAGGATTAGGGTTTAATTGTAAATTGGTGGATATTTTATGTGGAGATTGCTGGTTCGGTTAGAAATTTAAATTAAATATTGTTTATCTCTATTTCACTGTTATGGCAAATTGGTGCATTTATGTGCATTGCATTGCATGTCAGTTTGGCAGAGGGATAGTTCAAGTAGACTTTTGAGAGCAACCCCACCTGTTTACGCCACTAGATTTAGAGCTCTTCCCGATACTACACCTATACCGATAGACTTTGACATGGCTCACTTACTGGGTGATGATGGGAATATAGATGGGGGTAATAACATGCAACCCCCACAACCCCAAGTACTTACTCCACCACAGAGAACTATGAGAGATTATCTAAACCCACAAAGATAGACTCTAAACTCTTGCATTTTATTACCTCCTGACCAAAATGCATTTCATCTTAAGTCAGGTATCATGCAACTGATTACACATTTTCATGGGATGGATTTTGAAAATCCATATACCATGTTAAAGCGTTTGAAGAGGTCTGTAATATGTGCTTTGATAATACCTGCTCTGTCGAGACCATTTGTCTCAAATTGTTTCCATTCTCATTAAAGGGTAAAGCTAAAATTTGGTTAAATTCTATAAGGCCGAGGTCTATTCCATCATGGGATGTCCTTCAGGCCGAGTTTCTAAAAAGGTTGTTCTTTCCTGAGCATTGCATAGAGGTGATTCGTTGCCAAATTTCACAATTCACTCCTTTTGAAAATGAAACATTTTACCATAGTTGGGAGAGATATAAAGAACTTTTGAATTCATATCCGCATCATGGACAAGGCCCATGTAGGTTGGTTTGTACTTTCTTTTCTGCCTTGACTCCCGAACTCAAAAGGTTTGTGGAGACAATGTGCAATGGGTCTTTCTATGATAAATCTCCAGAAGAAGCTTATGACTTCTTTGACTTTCTAGCTGATAACGCGAGAGATTGGGACACCACAGAGACTAAAAATCCCGAGATTAGAAATAACTTAAGGACAGGCACCATATATCCATTAAGGCATTTAGATGAGGATAATTCAAAGATAGCCACATTGACTAAGCGATTAGAGGCCCTAGAAATGAAAAAAAATAGCAGCAGTTGAGAGTGAAACCCAAGTTAATTGTAGTGTGTGCAATAGTAATAAGCATAGGATAGATCTTTGTCCCACAATTCTAGCCTTTAGGGAAGTGTTACATGGTCAAATAAATGCTATTGCTCCTTATAGTAAACCACCACAGGCCCCACAAGGACACGTAAACCCATATGCACCTACATATAACCCAGGGTGGAGGAACCATCCCAACTTTAGTTGGAGGAATGATGGTAACTCAACACCCCAACAATTTCAACACCCATAACAATTTAATGGCTCTCCTAATCAATACCAGGCACAAGGTCAACAATTTTCAACACCAACTACAAACGTGTACAGACCACCTCCTCTAAAACCTATAAAGGATCCTTTGACCCAATTCATATAGGTACAGCAAGCAACTAATGCTAGACTTGATAAATCTATCGAAGAGTTAAAGACTTTGTTTGCTCAATCACCGACTAAAGAGAAAGGCACATTCCCTACTCAACCATTACCTAACCCTAATAGGCAAGCTCATGGTGTAGAGGTAAATCCAAATCTGCCAAATCATGAGCAAGTTCAAGCAGTAACCACCTTAAGGAGCGAAAAAGCCATAGATAAAACTATTCCAAGTAAAAAGTTTGCACCTAGGGAGGACACTAGCGAGAGAGCAGACAAAACATTAGAAGAGGATAGAGACAATCTTAAAGAGGTAGTGGAGGAGATAGGAAAGAAGCCTAGGGACGATGAGTCTAGGGATAAATTTATGGATATTGACGTAGAAGATTTGTCATGTGTTCCATTTCTTCATAGATTAGCCAAACCGAAGCAAGAACTAATAAATTCTAAAATTTATGAGGTATTCAAGCAAGTGAAAATCAATATTCCATTCCTAGATGCCATTAAGCAGATCCCGTCATATGCAAAGTTCTTAAAGGACTTGTGCACCATTAAAAGACAACTCACTGTGAGAGAAACCTCTTTTCTGAACCAAGAAGCTAGAGAGGTTCTACAAGTAAATCTTCCACCAAAATACAAGGATCCAGGGAGTCCGACCATTTCATGCATAATTGGAGATCATAGGGTTGATAATGCTTTACTAGATCTAGGATCTAGTGTGAACCTGCTACCCTTTTCTGTTCATCAACAGTTAGGGTTAGGAGAGTTGAAACCTACTAGAATCACCCTTCAATTAGCCGATTGTTCGATTAAGATCCCTAAGGGCATGGTGGAAGATGTGCTTATCCAAGTGGATAAATTCTACTTCTCGGTTGATTTTGTAGTGTTAGACACCGTGGGAAACTCAAATGGTCATTCTCCTATCTCAGTCATTTTAGGTCGTCCCTTCCTAGCAACATCCAATGCTTTTATTCGTTGTAAGGGCAGGGAGTTGAACTTATCCTTTGGAAACATGACTATAGATATGAACATCTTCCATGCGGGTAAGAAACCGGGAGAGTGTGAAGACATCAGGGAGATTAGCATGATAGATATTCTAGTAGAAGAACATTTTAATAAAGAATTCTTGGCAGATCCGCTTGAGAGAGCCTTAATCCAGAATGAACAAATAGAGTGTTTAGAAGAAATAGTGATAAATGAGGAAGTGGCAGAATGCATTCCTGCTATGTCTGTGAGTCATTGGACCCAATGTGTTGAGCTATTAGGGCTCAGTGCTTGTAAACCTGAACCATCAGAAGTGAAAGCTCCTATTCCGGAGCAAAAGCCATTCCCATCTACTCTTAAATATATATTTTTATGCAATGGCGAATCTTACCCAGTAGTGATATCTTCTAGCCTGTCTGAAGGCCAAGAGGAACAATTGAAGAATGTGCTTTTAAAGCATCGCAAAACCATAGGATGGTCAATTGCTGATTTACACGGTATTAGCCCATTAGTTTGCACACATCCTATATACTTAGAAGAAGAGGCTAAACCTGTTCGTCAAATGCAAAGGCGATTGAACCCTAATATGAAAAAAGTAGTTAGAGGAGAAGTTTTGAAACTTCTCAATGCGAGTATTATTTAACCAATAGTAGACTCTAGGTGGGTAAGCCCTACCTAAGTGGTCCTTAAAAGGTCTAGAGTAATAGTAGTGAAAAATGACAAAGATGAATTAGTACCAACTAGGATCTAGACAAAATGGCGCATGTGCATTGACTATAGACGTCTCAATGCCGTCACCACCAAAGACCACTTCCCATTACCATTCCTTGATCAAGTTATAGAGCGGGTGTCAAGTAAAGCTTATTATTGTTTTTTGGATGGGTACTTCGGCTACAATCAAATTGAAATAGCCCTAAAAGATCAAGATAAAACTAACTTTACTTGTTTGTTTGGCACATATGCTTATAGAATAATGTCTTTTGGTTTGTGCAATGCACCAACCACTTTCCAAAGATGCATGATGAGCCTATTCAGTGATATGGTGAAAGAATCTTGGAAGTCTTTATGGACGATTTTTCTGTCTATGGGAACACCTATGACCAATGCCTGGAAAATTTGAAAAAAGTTTTGTAAAGATGTAAGGAGACCAATTTGGTCCTTAATTGGGAGAAGTGTCATTTTATGGTGATAGAAGGGATAGTGTTAGGACACATAACTTCAAATAAGGAGATAGAAGTTGACAAAGCTAAGATTGACCTTATTTGTAACCTTCCACCCCCTACAAATGTTAAAGATGTCCGTTCATTTTTAGGGCACGCCGGGTTTTATCGGCAATTCATTCCAGGTTTTAGTGCTATTTCTCATCCTATGTGTCATTTGTTATTCACGGATGTTCCATTCGAATGGACATCCCCTTGCCAACAAGCTTTTGACAAGCTAAAAGGGCTCTTGACCACTGCACCCATCATGTAAGCCCCCGATTGGTCTTCTTTACCTTTCGAACTCATGTGTGACGCGAGTGACTTCGCTATAGGGGCGGTGCTTGGTCAAAGAAGGGACAAAAAACCATATGCCATCTATTATGCTAGTAAAACTTTAAATGACGCACAAATGAACTACACTACCACCGAGAAAGAGCTTCTTGCTGTGGTCTTTGCACTTGATAAGTTTAGATCCTACTTAGTCGGCTCACTCGTCATAGTTTATACTGATCATGCCGCACTTAAGTACTTGCTCACTAAACCAGATGCTAAGCCACGACTAATTCGTTGGATTCTACTCCTTCAGGAGTTTCATATAGAAATTCGAGACAAAAAGGGGGTAGAAAATGTGGTAGCTGATCACTTGTCTCGCCTTCCTGTTGATGGTCGAGACCAAGACAAATCTCCTATTTCGGAACACTTTCGTGATGAACAACTTTTTTCCATCTAGTCTGTTACTCATACTAGTACCCCTTGGTTTGCAAATATAGCTAATTACTTGGCTTCAGGTAAGATTCCATCTCAATGGTCATCTAATGATAAAAAGAACTTTTTTTCAAAATGTTAGAGTTTTCATGTGGGATGACCCATACCTTTATAAGTATTGCTCTGATCCGATGATTCGACATTGTGTACCAAATAATGAATTCCAATCCATAATTAGTTTTTGTCACTTATATACTTGTGGTGGGCATTTCTCCACCAAGAAAACAATTGCCACAGTCCTCCAATGTGGATTTAATTGGCCCACTATGTTTAAAGATGTCCATACTTTTTGTATTGCTTGTGATAGATGTCAAAGACTAGGTACTCTCACTAGAAGAAATATGATGCCCTTGAATCCCATAACTGTCATAGAAATATTTGATTATTAGGGCATCGACTTTATGGGGCCGTTTCCTAGTTCTTTCGGGCATTTATACATTTTAATGGGTATTGATTATGTATCTAAGTGGGTAGAGGCAGTAGCATCCCATACAAATGATCACTCAATGGTGATTAAATTTCTAAAAGAAAACATCTTTTCAAGATTTGGGATGCCGCATGCTATTATAAGTGATAGTGGAACACACTTCTGTAATAGACCCGTTGGGATCCTAATGCGCAGATATGGAGTGCTCCACAAAGTTGGAACGCCCTACCACCCACAAACCAGTAGCCAAGCGAACTCGCCAATAGGGAAATAAAACATATTTTAGAAAAAACTGTGAACCCTAACCGCAAGGATTGGTCCTTAAGGTTGGTGGATGCACTCTGGGTGTACCGGACTGCGTACAAAACACAGTTAGGCATGTCACCCTATCGGCTCATTTATGGCAAAGCTTGCCATTTACCCGTTGAAGTTCAACACAAAGCTTACTGGGCCATTAGGCAAATGAATGAAAACCTCGACACGCTAGACATTATCGAAAACTTCAACTCTCAGAGTTGGATGAAATACATAATGACGCGTATGAAAATGTGTGAATTTCTAAGGCAAAGATGAAAGTTCTTCACGACTAACACATTTCTCGAAAATCTTTTGACATTGGTCAAAAAGTCCTTTTGTACAACACCCGGTTACATTTGTTTCCTGGAAAGTTGTGTAGTAAATGGTCAGGACCTTATATAGTGAAGACAGTCCACGAGAATGGGGCCATTGAAATTCGAAACCCCACAAATGACAAACACTTCACAGTCAATGGTCATCGTCTAAAACATTATGTTGAGAATTTTGTGGCAAAAATAAAGACATTACGTCTCGAAGATCCTCCTCCATTAGAGTAATATCCATAGGGGTAATTGTGTATAATAGTATTATTTTATTTGTTTTTATGTTTTTTCTTGTGACTTGTGTGCTTTTCATCACGTAAGTTTGTGTCCTTCTCTTTCCTCTTGCGCCCATTGAGGGCAATGTGCAAACTAAGTTTTTTTTTTTTTTTTTTTTTGGGGGGGGGGGGGGGGGAGAGATCAATCTTGTGATGTATTGCACACTTGAGTTAAAAAAATTTTTTAAATATTGGTCATCTGGATGCCCCTTAGTGCCCGTCCGGATGGGTTTTCACACTAAGATTTTTTTCATAGTCGGAGGAACACAAGCACTGGCCATCTGGACGCCCATTGGGGGCCGTTCGGACGCCTTTCGTGCCTTAAAAAAATTTTCGAACAGGTTTGTGCAACGCCACTAGCCATCCAGACGCCTCCCGACACTTAGAAAAAATTTTAAGTTCAAGTTGCAAGGCTATTGGCCATCCGGACGCACCTAAGGGACCGTCCGGACTCCCCATTTTAAGTCGAACGGCATCGTTTTGTACCCCTGTCTAGACGCCCTCCTGGGGCCGTTCGAATGCTGCTGCATTTTTATAAAACTTCTAATTTTCTCTATTTTGTCTCATTCACACTCCCACAAAATTCCTGTTTTAAAGAGAGAGAGAGCGTCCGGATGAGGCGACGAAGTCCTGCTAGTTTGAAGAGTTGTGACCCTTCAAATGCCCACCTTTTCATCCTCCAAGGTAACTACGTAACCTCTCATATTCCTTTTTGAATCATTTTAATTGATATTTATGCTTAGTTAGGAGTGAGATTATGCTATAATTGTGATTGTATGGTGGTGTGTGTTGCAACTTGTTTTGTGAAGTTGTTTTGATGGCACCAAAAGGAAGTAAAAAATCCTCTAAAAAGTCTTTGGCCATAGAACCCTTTGAACCCGATTATTCTTCAGACTATGACCCAAAAATTTTCATCAATCGTCAAGCCTTTTTAGACTTTAGGAAAACTTGGGCGAGTAAAGCCGCGGCTGTAGAGCGAAACATAGAACTATGGAATTTTGGGGGTGGATTTGCTTTAGAAGCCGAATTTGAGAGACGGGGGTGGAATGACCTAGCCACCTATAGGGGGGAATACCTTTTAACCCTTTGCGCGGAACTGATGACTAATATTCAAGTGGTGGACAAAACTGAGGGTCAAGAGAGGCTGGTGACTTGGGTGATAGGGAGAGACATAGTGATTACCCCGGCCACTTTTTGTCATCATTATGGGCTTAGGCGTGAGCCTATGGCCGAATGGGGTTAGGACTCTAAGCCTCACTGAGATGGCACGAGAGATTCTAGAAAATGATCAGTCCTGGGTTGAGGGGAAGACCCAATGTGAAAAAAAGTTTTTAAAATTGAGGTACCTTCCAGTATTTCTTTTCTCATGCCATAATCTGTTACCCTAGGCCCGTTATGCCTAGGTCAACCTAGCCCGAGCCCAGCTAATATGGGCCATTGGAACCTAAAAGACCATAGACTTGCTGAGGTATATGTTCCTCCAGCTCTATCATGATGCCACCAATATCACCTGAGGGGATAGCATTCCATTTGTGTGTATGCTTACCTCCCTGATCCTTGAGTCTGGAGTCTACCCACCATCATTTTTTTTAAGAAAATCTTCCATGGGTGCCATTAATATGACTTCTATTCACAAGTCAGAAACACAGTGTAGGAGTCACAAGAAGAAGAGGGCCGAGGACGATGATGAAGAGGGGGAAGGAGGACCATCGGCTGAGGTAAGTGGCCGTACTGGGCAGTCTTCGTTGGATAAGGTAGTAAAGATGTTAGAGTTGCAGGCACTGACGTAGCAACACCACACCCAGCTTTTGGAGGCTCAAGCCAATGCCTTTGGTACTTTTTAGACAGAGGTTTACGGTCGGTTTGATAGGATTGACAAGGAGTAGAAGCGGCATAGCTAGGCTATTGAGGAGCTACAGAGAGAGATATCCCGTTCGGTGTGGGATCCATCCAATGATATGTAATGGATAGTGTTTGCTTGAGTTTAGATCATCTGCATTCTGGATTATTGTATAATTGATCTAAAACTATTATTTTTACATGTTTGGATATTATGTTTGTGTTTATGAGTTTAGATTGTGCGTCACGTTGTGGCGGTCTAAACTCTATTTTAGTTAGAACTGTTTGTGTTTGTTTTTTTTTTATTTATGTTAATGGAATACTATTTATCTTAATTTATGTTATGTCATCCCTTTTATTTATTATATTTTGTTTATTCATTATTATAAGTTTTTCTAAGAACATGACAAATAAAGCAATCTCAATAACCATGTCACTCAAAAAGAGTCAAAACAAATCACAACAGGGAATCAAACAATTCACTAACTCTCAAGAGAGGGACATGTACCTGAACTCGTTTCAGGGGCGACAAGTGTTGATTGAATGCCAAGTGCAACTTTCAGATTTTGCTGATAGGTTTTTGAAATCTACACTCATACAGAGGGGTTGGCTTCCGTTGTTAAGGAGTGAAGGCCTGGTGAACGTTGACATGGTATGAGAATTTTATGCCTATTCGAGCATGTCTGAGACACCCGAGCTCTCCATTCAATCCAAAGTAAGGGGACACATGATTACTATTGCAGCGAATGATATCTGTGAACTTCTAACTTTGCCACGGGTTCCGAGGCCAGACTTTAAGCTATTTGAAGGAAATTCACCTCCTATTGATGTGCTTTGCATGGAATTACAGAAAATACCATAAGTGGGTCATCATTCCATTATACCCGTGTCGTCTTTAAAAAGGGAGTACAGGCTGTTGAATTTGATTATTTTCTCAAATATTCTCCTTGAAGTGGATTCAGGTGTTGTAGTAGATCATTCTAGGTGTTTTTGGCTGTACATTATCAGTAAAGGGTATACGATTGATCTGCCTACTAGGATGCTGACTGTTATGAGGGAAGCACGCTATTCATCTGGCGGGTTACCATATGGGTTATTCATTACCCAACTATTGGAGTAGGTTGGAGTGTCTACATTGCCTTCAGACACCATTGCACAATCGGGTCATCCGTTATCCGGTTTGGATATTTTGAGTAATTAAGCGCTTCAGCAGAGTGACCTACCCACCTTGGTTCCACGACAGCAATAGGCTGCCATGTCCACTCCATTCGCAACTGTTGAATCCTTGTAAAGGCAAATTTTTGAGTTAAAGGCAGAGGTGGATTCGCTAAAGAGTCACACTTTGATGGCCTCGACTTCGGTGGCTCCGGCGCATGGTCCTACCCTTTTGTCTTAGAGTTCTTGAGAAAACTTGATTTAGTAGTTGTATAGTTAGTAGTATTTTATTTTCTTTGAGGATATTTTGGTTTTTTTTTTCGTTTCTTCTTTTGCTTTATTTCTATTTTCTTAGAGTACTCCCGTTCTTTAGAAAAAAAAAAAAGAAAAAAAAACTTGGTTATAGTGTGCTCCCATTGATTCGCCTTTGGAGACCGGAACTGAGTTGGTAAGAGTTGAGTAGCATATGGTTCATCGATCATGGTCGGTATCTTCAACACTTTAATTTATGTTTTTATTGCTTAGCATTATTTATGTTAGGAGTGTTGAAAATGTTTCTGTTTTAAAACCATATTTATGTTCATGTCAATACAATCTTGGAATTGATAATGATTGGAGGCATTCATTGGACTAAACTTGAGTGTAATTGTCGAGTTAACTTCTTATGATGATCAATTACAAGTTTATGCCATGAAAACATTACAAGCAAAAGACTACATTATGATGCATTGTCGTGTTATATGACTTCTTGTGCTGATGATTTTGTGCATTTATCATCCTTAAATAGTAGAGATTGTACATTGTGAGCTTTAGGGCCAATTTATCTTCTTTTTAGAGTGGATTTACATTTACTCGAGGATACTTCTTTCATGTTCCATTCTTTCAATAGCTTCATTATACTTGATTTTGATTCATAAGTTAGGTAATGAGTAAGATTATTGACACTTATACTCTTTTGAATTTCAAACTTAATATACTTCGAATATGTTTTTAGGTCATTCTATTCTTCTTGAATCCATAATTTCTAAATTTTCTTGAACCTTTTATATCATCCTTGATATAGCCAAATCATTGTTGAAATGTTTCCTATCAAAGAGATGTGATTGTGGTGCTAGTGAAGAGCTTAAAAAGAAGAGGATGATGTATTTGTGATGCGATGAAAAAAAGAAAAGAAAAAAGAAAGGAGATATGAAAAATTGTGAAAAAAAAGGAAAAAAAAGAATGAAAAAAAATTGCGAAGCATTATCATATGAATTGGGAGTTGAAAGCATGGTTTGGGTGATCATTGAATGCCTTGAACATCAATGTTTTGAGTAGTTTATTCTTTCTCTCTTTATACATTTTTATTCTTCATACAGACGGTTGGAGTTGATTCGAAGTATACATGAGTTGAAAATTCTTTTGAGTATAAGTATCTTTATCAATTTCTTGATTATTACTTTGACTGTGGATATTCTTTCATGAAGCTATGTCAAGTCCTATACACTTACGTTTTAGCGGTTTTTGTTATTGGATTACTCTTATTGCATAATTTATACAATTACTCTTATGATGAGCCTTCCATTGAGGGACCCATGTGTTCATATTTTTGTAAGTGTATGTCTTGTGAGAGTTTGCATCAAAGCGTGAAGGATGTTTGTGCATGATATTGATACACTTGGGTTATATTGCATTGTTAGTGCATTACAATGCGCATCTTTCTTGTAACTTTCATGTCTTAACCTTGTATGACTTATGTTGGAAGTTGAGTTGAGAATTACCTTGTGCGAGTTATCACATGCCTTAATTTTTTTCTCTATCATTGATTATTTGAAATGAATAGATGTTTGTGGGTATCATCACTGCAAGCCCTCACGAGACATCACTCATCCACTAGGAGTAACCTAGGGGTTTAAAGGCTTGATGCATAGGCTAAATGTATTCGTGACTTCTACGAAAGTGAAGATTATATTTTTGGGTTTTAGTAGTTTGCTAAGAACTAGCAAAAATCTAGTTAGGGGGTGTGATTGTGCTTCAAAAATGCAATTATAAGGCCTTAACTAGTGCTTTGTTAGTGTTAGTTTATGATTTTATGTCTTTTTAGTTATGTTTTAGTACTAACTAAGTTTATAATGCTTTATGTAGGTTTTGAGCTTAAATGGAATGATTTCAAATGTAAATTAATCAGGTTTCAAGAGGTTTCTGTCAAGGTACAAGCTGCTAAAGATGTGGTATAAGCTGTTGAAGCACGTAGAGCTTGAACTTTGGAGGCCCATGTCTCGCAAACCAGAAAGGCTATTCAGGCTTATAATATGTCGATTTTATATAATTTTTTGAGACCTACAACTTTTGTGAAGTGACCCAGCCCATCTGAGCACTCAGTGGAATCCGTCAGTATGACTGAGGACGGGATATATAGATTAATTCACTTTTTAGTTAAACATAGATTAGTAGGTAGTAGAATAGGTTTAGGAGTTCTATGTTTTGAAGGAGGAGAAGAATTCTAGGGTTTTGTTTAGGGTTTGGAAGGAGAAATCATCTAATCCTTTGGAGGCTACGAATCTTTTCATCTTTCAAGGAAGCACCTTAATCTTTAGTTTTTATCTTTAGTTTTCTTTCTTGTTCTTATTGTGAATTTCAGATTATATTTCTTTAATGCAGCATTTTATTTCTTTAATTATTATTTCCATTCTTGCAATATTTGTCATGTTTTTCAGTAGTTAAATCCGTTCTTGGTATGGGTTGAGAAAGTAACTAGGTTACAAGTAGAGATTCAAGATAGTTATTTATTTTCCAATGTTTCAAGATCTTGGATCAAGATTCATCTTATTGCCCATGAAGATCTTCGAAAATAATATTCTTGATCATATCTAACATGTATATATAGACTAATTTGCAAGCAGGGATACGTATACCTAGAATTTCTGATAAGGGTATTGATTATAATTGTTTACATATTCCTATTAGGAGTACTTTGGAAATCTACTGTCCTTGATTAAGCTTCAAACATACTTTCTAGACAGGTTTATAAACTGGGACATGTATGAATGGAACCCTGATATAAACACTAATAAATAACTGAATATTAACTCCAAAAGGGTAATCAAATCTTCAGATTCTTTACTCACAGCTATCTTGAGGACCTACCTATAGGCCTATTAACTGGATCAGTCCTGCCAAGACCTTTTGCTTATTGTTATTTAATCAAGCTTTCTTAGTATAAATTTATTTTTATTGCCTAGAATAATTTGTCAAACCAAATCTCAAATCAGAATTTTCTTTTACATTCTAGAGTTGTTTTTCTTGAGAGTTCTACTTTCCCAAAGTGAATTTTACTATATTCCATCCACATTCTCTATGGTTTGACCTCGGACTTACCGAGATATTATTACTGCATCGCAACTGTACACTGGCGGATATAAATTGTATTATGTAGGAGCGATCATCACGTCATTCGAGAAAGTTGATCCCTCATTGACGGCAAGACCATTCAATCTAGTACGGCATGATCGCCGAGAAAGTTTATTTCCCGGATCGGTAAAGCCCCTTTCACACTCATCTTTATGAAGTATCTAAGTCCCTGAGATGAAAGAGCAGTTCTTCAGCAGCACCTACTAGCCCACCAATGTAGAATGTCTGCTAATTCAGCACGTTCTTTGAGAAAGCACAAGCCCTTCAAGATTGAAAGATCGTCCCAGTCCAGCATGACCTTTGAGAAAGTTTATCCCTCAAGGCGGTAAGACCCTTTCAAATCTGTGCATTGAGAAAGTACCAATTCCTTAGATAGGAGTCCAAACTAGATCCAAACCGGTTAACACCGATGCCTGGTAGCTCGTCCTAGTGAAAAATGACCATTTTCCCCAACGGGCTCGCATTCTTGGAGAAAGTACCAAGTCCTTAGAACAATAAGACCCCGATCATTTCCTGGAGGTTCGACATGTCTAGTGCCATCCAATCAACCCCGATCATTTCCTACAGGTTCCCTGGTCAAAATGACCATTTTGCCTTTAGGCATCCAAACATCCTAAGAAACCACACCGGCTTTGGGTATCAAATCGGCAACCCCCTAGTCAACCTTGGTCAACTCCAGTCAACTATAGTTAACCCTAGTCAACCTTGGTAAACTCCAGTCAACTCTAGTCACCCTAGTCAACTCTGGTTAACCCCGGTCAATCGAGTCAACTCTCGTCAACCCTAGTCAACCTTGTTCAACCCCAGTTAACTTTGGTTAACCTATTTAACTTCGGTCAATCTTTGTCAACCCTGGAGCTCCTAGGATGACGTGACCACCATCCGGTCACTCTCTTCAACCACACTAGCTCTGGGAATCAAATCGGCAACCTCTAAGGCACTTTTCAGAGTATTCCCCTCCATTTTTGGCCAGGCCCCATCGTCCAACACTCTTCTTTTTGAACTAGAGCCTCCCTGCTCCACTTTGAGTGAAGCATGACCTTTTTTTAGCCTTGAGCCACTTTTAGAGGCGCACACCAACCACCCAGGCTGTCAAAGTGGTTACAAATCAACCAGCATCAAACAAACCCCATATCCAGCCTTTTCTTCAGCCCTTATTAATGCCCTTGCACCACTTTTAGTGGCACACGACCAAAGTTAAGGCATCTAATTTTGCACTATAAATACAGACCTCCCTTCTCACCATTTTGGGTTAAAAAATCTCTCTAGAAACTCTCTCTCTTTGGCAAGATAGCTCCAGGAGCCCTCTCTCTTTCTCTCTCGAAGTCCTGGTGGCCGAGCCCTAGTCCGAAGCCCCGAGCTTCATTAAAGCAAGTAGAAACGAGACAAGGTAAATCCTCCGTTTACCTTCCGTACTCCCCCACTCTCTCTTCTGCCTCCGAACCCACTTGGGTTCTTCTCTTTTTTGACCCCTATCTCTAAGCCCCCCTTTCTTGTATGCTTGGAACAAGAGGACACTAAGGCCATGTTGAGAGTGAATGAGAGGGGACTGCCGATCGAGACTCCCTTCTTGACTTTCACTCACCTCACAACATGGCCTTAGGGCCCTCTTGCAATGTGGTGATACCTAGCCTTGTATGATTCATACTGTTATTATCGTTGTCATACATTTGCATTTTTGTCATCTCTTTATCCCTAAAATTGATTTGAAAGTTATTTTCTAAAAACCAAAATGATAGGTTTGATCCTATCCCTTTCATGGTTAGGGTTTTCCAAGAAAAGTGTGACATTTGAAATGGCTTCTAGTAGCCTGTATAGTTTTTTTTTTTTTTTCAAAAAACACAATCCCGAAATGATCCAAGTTATTTCATGACTAAGGTTGTCTTAGGGAATCTGTGACATTCAAAAAGGCCCGACAAGGTTTACATTTTTGGCCTCGTGCCTTTGTTATTTTTTGGAGCCATAAGCCTAAAGCGATTCTAACCTCCCAATGGCTAGAATGGCTTTAGGCAAAGTGTAATGTTCATTTGGATGTCTAAAATTCAAATTAGGGTCTCGGACCCTATAACATGTTTTCAAAAGACTCGATTTTCGAACCATCTACAAAACTCACATTTGTTAAACCCTAGATGCCCAATCCTAGGAAAATCCTTTTTTTGCCAATTTGGAAACCTTCCATTTTTAAAACAAAATCATACATTTTTCAAACCCTCAAAATTCTCAATTTCCAAAGCAATCAAATCTTTCCTTTCCAAACTTTTCTTTTTCAAACCTTCCAAATTTAAATCCGAAATCAACTCCTCCCATTTTGGAAACAATCTAAATTGACCTTTTTCAAGCAAATCAAATCTTTTCAAACCCTCTTAAATCTTCCAAATCTTTTCAAATCTTTCCAAATAGAAACAAATCTTTTTCAAAAAAGAAATAAAATCTTTTTAAAATTCTCAAAACAAATCTTTTTCAAATCTAATCTTTTCAAATCAAGTCTTTCTAAAAAGAAAACATTTCAAAATCAAATCAAATCTTCCTAAAAATGAAACATTTTCAAAATCCAATCTTCCTGAAAAGGAAATCTTTCAAAATGAAACTTTCTTAAAAAGGAAACACTTTCAAACTCAAACTTTCCTGAAAAGAAAACTTTCTAAAAATGGAAAATTTCTAGAAATAGAAACTTATTCCAAAATTCTAACTCTTTCGGACTCTTGTCTAAATTATGGCTGACCTGATCCTCTTTAAGGAGGTATGTAGGCAGCCCTTCGTAGGGTGCGATCACAACGCTTTCCAAATTTCTAATTCCACAACCCTTTTCAAATTTTCAATTCCGTAACCCTTTTCAAATTCTCAATTCCATAACCATTTTTCAAACTCATTTCCATCTTTCAAACTCTTTTTCAAACTTTGTTTTCAAATGTTTTCTAAATGGATAGCATTAAACATAGGTAATCGGTGAGTCATAATTAGATGAGTAAGAGGTGAATGACACATAGGTACCGCAAGGGCGGGGTAGGGTGATAGTCCTAGGACATCTTCCCTACACATAACCAACCCCCAGACTTGAGAATTTCTGTTTCAAAGACCAAAATTGTAGTCAATTTTCAAAAAGGCTTTCTAACATTTTTAGGGTTGTCAAACAATCCTACCTTCTAAAACCTTCTCATGAGGATGTCATTCAAAAATACTTTCCAAAACCTAAGTTTAACCCTCAGGTTTTACTTGGTGTAGATGACGTAGCACATCTTTAAATATGTTAGGTGGCAACTCTAAAGACCTTTTCAAAAAGACCTAATCAATTCCATTTCAAAAATTCAAACCCCGTTACATTCGTCCTTCTAGGAGGATAAATTTTAATGAGAGATCACCGTGCTTTTCCCCGAGCCAAGAGGGCTTGGTGCCCAAAAATGTGGCATGACAAAGGTACACAGATATTCTTTTCCATCCTTTAGCCCCATATATAGATCAAGTACATATACAACTTCTCAGTTTTCTAGCTTTCTTAACTGGACTACTGGCACAGACTTGATTCTTCATACTCAAACTCACAACGTTGACCTTCTCAGTGATATTGTAGGGAAATCCTAGTCTTCCATGTATTCGGTAAGCACCCCATTTTTGCCCACTCGGCAATCTCCTGCTAGACTGGATCCAGTTTTCCAACATCCCGATACATACGATCCCAAGACAGGTCTTTCAAACTCCAATCTAGTCAACTAGTCGTTTCTCCAACCCACAAGGCCCAATTGAAGCTGTAAAGACCATCATGCCCCTAGGCACTCTAGGCAGCTTTCCGAGACCCAGCGGTCTCGGGAACCAACGCCATCCAGTTAGCTTTCTGAGATCGAACGATCTCGAGGACCAAAACCTTATCAAGTTCCATATGATTCACTTCTAGCGCCTGCTAGCCTGCCAATGTAAATTCTCTTTCACTTAGTAGTTCTTCGAGACCAGGTGTTCTTGGCGACCAACACCACCCTCACAGGTAGCTTCCTGAGACCAAACATTCTCAAAAACCAACACCACCCTACAGGTAGCTCTCTGAGACTGGGTGCTCTCAGGGACCAATACCACACAGATAGCTTTCCTAGATCGGGCAGTCTAGGGAACTAATATCTAGGTCAACACCGGCGCTTGCTAGTCCGACTCAGTGAAAACTGACCAAACTTGCCCCTTGGGCCTCTAGGCATGTCTTGAGAAAGTTTAAAATTCCTCAAGATGGTAAGTCCACATTTCCAAAGTGATACTAAATAGTTAGGCGTACTCAACATGCCATTCTGTCCAATTCCGGTCCCATTTAGGCTAACTCCAGTCAAAACGACTGCTTTGCTCCTGAACACCCCAACACAATACAAATTCCATCAGACAGTGAAAAACTCTTCCAAGACCTTCCTCGGACAGTTTGGCACACTTAGCACACCACTCCAATCCATCCTGACTCTTTTTGACCAAGCCTGGTCAAAATGACCATTTTGCCCCTGGTGATCCAAACGCGCCCAGAAACTACCCGAATCCTAGAATACTGAACGACAGGTCTTATCATACACCTCTGTTTAACCCAAAGTGAACCTCACAACACTAAACACTCCTGACTCAATGAAAGTCCCCTAGAACGTCTTATAAACGCTCCGCTAAGATTGTCTTTTCTCCTGATTCCCTGGTTATAATGCACCATCAAACGACTTGAGAAATGTGCAAACCAGAAAATTCTCAAAGGCTTGTTCGTAGGTCTTTCTATCGATATGGCTCAATTGGAGAGATTGCTTCTCGTAGCCTCTCATCACGTGGCTCGAAAATTACCACTTTCGGTTGGAGTGTCTCACAGACACTTCGCCAAGATTAACTTTTACTCCATTCTCTAATTATAACACACTGTCAAATGACTTGAGAAATTTGTAAATTAGGGAATCCCAAAAGTATTTTCAGAGCACTTTCCATCAGTATGATCTAATCGAAAATATTGCTTCCCGAAGACCTCGATCATGCAACACACAAACAGCTACTTTTGAACCCCCGCAGAACGTATCACAGACGCTCTACAAAAATATGACTTCATGCACACTTCTCGAGATGATATCTCACACTTTCGAACACCATTCAAGCTTTTCAAAAACTCAAAAGTTCATGAGAAACCCTTAGAGAACACCGTGAATGCAACTGATTTCCCTGAAACATTCTCAGTTGACACAATTACCAAGGCAAAGTTTAAACGAACACTCCCAGCGATGAAGCGTATGCTACATGCACCCAAATTTTGATCATATCAATTAAACTTTGCTTAGCCCTTAAGATTTAGCCGGTATAATAGGTGCCTCGTGGCATTCTACCAATGGAACACTACCAGTGCATGTAACATATGCGCCAAGGCAAATTTTGTCCTGGTGCATGTAGTACATTCACCACGTCTCTCCAGAGTTGCCTATAAACTCTACACAAATAGCTCCAGAAATTCGAAACCCTCCATATATCTCTCCTTCCAAACATTTAGGTTGTATTCCACCTCACTCTAGCCGATACACCTCACCTATAAGGCCCTCTATGCCATAGAAGACCTTATTCTAGCCCCTTCCAAGGCCATCTAAGCTTAAGTCAAAGCATCTAACAGAGTTTGAGAGTGTTTGAAGGAAAAATGTGGTGTTCCCTTTTACATTTTTGTCATCCCCCACTCTTCTCTTCCCCCTCCTAGCCTACTTAAGCAATTCTCTATTTTAATCCCCATCTTCTACCCCCCATTCTTGCATTCTTGAGACAAGAGAGCTCCTAGTTCATGCCTAGAGAAAAGCTAGTGAAAGCCACCGGGTAGGAGAATCTCTCACTATCCTACTTTAAGATGGTATGGTCTTGGAGCATGTTGATTATGTGGTGTGGCCCCTTAGCCGTGTATGAATTCATGACCCCCTGTGCATATGACTATCTTATTCATGTTTTGTGTACTTGACTTTATTTTTGTATTTACAGCCATGTTTTCCAAAACTTGCACTATCCCCATTTCCATGTCATTTTCATGCTCCATATTCAAATGTTCTCTCAAAAGCAGTTTTAAGAGTTGGTCCCTTGAAGTTTAGGATGAGACCCTAAGTAATCATGTCCTAGAAGACCCCTCCATTAAACCCTAACTAATATTTTTGCATCCCTGCATTTCAACTTGCATAAAAATGGTTTCCAAACTCTTTGATTTCTAAGACTTCTATTCTTTTAAGTTTAGTGGTTGGACTGGCCCCATGAAACCCTCTCTTGAATAGTCTCCCTTATTATTGGCCATAAGAACCCTAGCTTGTTATAGTGGTTTCCTTTTCTTTCTATTCTTGTATAAAAATGATTTTCAAACTCTTCGATTTCTAAGGTTTCTATTCTCACAAGTTTAGTGGTTGAAATGGCCCCATGAAACCCTCTCTTGAGTAATCTCCCTTATCATTGGCCATAGGAACCCTAACTTGTTAGAATGGTTTCCTCCTCTAAAAATTGTTTTCAAAACCTTATTCTTAAACATGGTTTTCAAAAGTTCATTAAAAATAGTTTTTCAAAAGTTATCATTGTTATGTTGATTTTTAAAAGTTATCATTTTCAAGAAAAAGGTTATAATGGTTCTAAAGAAACCTTTTTCGGAATGGTTTTCAAACATCAACCATATAAACTATATACTTGACTAGATTTAATTTTCATGGAAATGATCTTCGAAAGGTTTGTTTACAAGAGTCATTTGCATAACATGATTTGTTTTCCAAAACCCCTTTCAAAAATATATAAAACCACCTTCCAACCCTAGGTTAACTTTACACTAGTTGTCCAACCTTATGTCAACCAAACCCTAGGCTAACCGAACCATAGCTAGTTAACCCTAGGTCACCTCAACTCTAGGTTAACCTAACTCAAGTTAGTTAACCTTAGATCACCTTAATACTAGGTCAACCTAACCCAAGTTAGTTAATCCAAGGTTAATTCAACCTTAATCTAACTTAACCTTAGTTGTCCAAACCCTAGGTTAACCTAACCTTAATCAGTTGACCTTAGGCCACCTTAACCTTAGGTTAACCTAACTCAAATTAGTTAACCTTAGGTTACCCTAACCTTAAGTCAACTCGACCTAGATTAGTAAGCTTCAAGGTTCTAATTCAATGATCCCTTTTCAAATAATCTTTCAACCTAAAAACTATCTTCATAACATACTTTCCCAAAAACATCCTACTCTCTTGAGATTTCAAAATCAACTCCAAAACCTTTTCAAATATTCCCACGTTTTACCTTCAAGATGTTTCTAAAAGGTTCTCTCAAACTTGTCTCAACTAAAGTGGCTAGACACTTAACATTTTTCAAAAACCATTTTTAAAATGATTTCAAGAACTCATAACCCTAAGGTGTCCCTATCCTTTTTAGGGTTAAGGATTCCAAGGGAAGATGATACATTAAGTACAACCTTCAAGGTTGTCCACATTAGGGTTCCAAAGCCCTAGGTGTTTTCAAAAACCACTTTCAAAAGCTTTTCGAAGACAAGTTTATGAAAACATTTTAAAACCCTACCTCTAAGGTTTTTAAAACAAGACTTCAAAACATTTTCAAAATCTCTTGAGTTATTTCAAAGCACTACCAAAACTCTCTCAAGTTATTCCAAAAACATTTCAAAACACTTCAAAACCCTATTTCAATAGCGTTTTCAAAAATCTTCAAGTTTTATTCCAAAAGCACACCAATATTCGACTTCAAATTAAAATTCTCAGGTTATTTTTTCAAAGACCACAAAGTGTCTTCAAACCATTCCAAAGACCTCAAAGCGTCTTTTAACGTTCCAAATGCCATAATGCGCCTGTTTTTCATTGGGCTCTTGCCCGAACTACGAATGACGTGATTCTTGCCAAATGAGATATGTTGACAATCTAAAATGGTAAAGTCAGAACTCTTATTTCAACTCAAGTCATTTTTCCAAAATCTCTATTGATTCATGATCCTTGTTTCAAACTCCTTTAAAGCTTCCATGCTTTCAAACATTTTTTTCAAAACTTGCCTTATGCATTATTCATCCAAAAAGTGATGACCAAACCCCATTTTTAAAATTCTAAAAGTTGATATTAAGTGGATAATTGTAATCGGTTATTTTAGTGAGTGAACAAAAGGGTGATTAGACATGTAGGTACCAAAAGGGTGGGGTAGGGTGATGAACTTAGGATATCTTCCCTACACGTAACCAACCCCCTGACCATAGATTTCTGTTTTCGAATGACCAAAATGGGGTTATTTTAAAAAAGGCTTAAAACTTTCGTAATGTTGCCGAACAACCTATTTTCTTAAAAACCCTCTCTTGAGGAAGTTTTTCAAAAATCCTAAGTCTAATCTTCAGATTATACTTAGTTTTAGGTGTCCTAAATCACCTTAATCCAGTTAGTTGGCGACTCCTATTTTTCTAGAAAGCCTTTAATTAAATTAATTTCAAGTTTAAAACTAGTCACACTCGTCCTTCTAAGAGAATGAGTTCTAATGACAAAGTTCTATGCTTTTTCCCTAGCCGAAAGGACTTGGTCAAAAATCGGGGCACGACAGCTGGCGACTCTACTGGGGAGACTTAGAGGGTTAGGCTATTATCATGTCTCTCCACCCTTTACCCACCCAAAATCTCTGGTTACTTTGCCCAGTTTTATCCACTTTTCAAATTTTTCTAAATTTCCAAAACAAATCTTATTTTCCAAAACGGTTTTCAAATAAGTGTCATCACTTGCATTCATTGCTTACATTTATGCTCTTGCATTGAGTTTTTCGAAAAGTTACTAATTCTTTGCATTTTTCTTTTGTAACTGAACCTTTGTTTACATTTTATTTCATGTCTTATTTATTGCCATGTATGTGATGAATGAACAGGATGTGATGTATGTTGTTGGGTCATTTCCTTCATTTTCAAAAATTCCACACACACTTGATGCGTACACTTATATTTGCATGTTGCATATATTACCTGGTCGCTACCCTTCTAGATAGAAAGGGGAATAGTATATTAACTATGGGCGGATGCTATGTCAGTTTCTTAGCCTACGGGCTCTTGATAGTTCCCCCGCTCGAACCACTAACCAAAGAAGGAGTTCACCCTATTAGCGGTTGATGCCAGAAGTTTGAAGGTTCGGGAACCGAGCTTTCTAGGAAGCTTTAGTAAACCTCCAACCTCATGCTTATGTAGTACCCCATGCATAGCCGAACCTCTTCCAGATTTAGGACACGCACGTCAATTTCAAAAACAAGGAGGAAAGGGCGACCACTTTACTTTCCCTTATATTCTGTTCAATTTCTGTTGTTATACTGCTTAATTTTCGTCATTATGTTATGTATACATCTTTTCGCATCATAACTGCTTATGCATCTGAATTCAGTTCAAGACAAGAGTTTCCAAAGTAACTCAAGTCATTATATCTTCATTCATTTGATTAACCCCCAGAGAAAGGCCCAAAGACCTTCTCGCTTAAATCAAGCCCACGAAAACTCTTAAGGGTACTAAGAGACCCTAAGGATTCATGGCATGCATCAAAGTCATATCATAAAGAGGGGCCCTAATCCCTCTTTGCTCACGGAGATAGGATCACCAAGAAGACAAAGGGGTAATTCAAAATCAAGGTCTCTCACCAACTTCCATGAAAGAAGGTGAATTCGAAGACTTAAGAGTAGATTAGGATCCCAAATGTAAAGTAGGCGAAAGTCCTAAGGAAAATGTTCCCCTTCCCTGCTTCAACGTAATTTTTTTTTTTTTTTGAAGATTCTATGTACAAAGGGAATTCATATCAATAAAATTGTTATTTCCATTGAATGAATGAATGATTACAAGCGCAGGTATAGTATTGCATAACAGGGGCAGGGCCCTATCTCCAAAACTTGAGCCAAAGCATCATGCTTAGTTCCCCTCAAAAGGCCGGGGCATCCCTAGGTCATGCATTGCATTAAATCTTTCTAATCCAAAACATAACATATGATCCCTTTCTTATTTTTCCTTATTTTCTATTCTCCCCTCGGCTCACAAAAGACTAGTAATAGTTTTTAGTGAGACTGCTTGCATTTTAGGCCATCATTGCTCCCAGGAAAGGAAAGAGAGGAACAAGAGTACCTTTTGTACTTCGAACACCAGTCTTTACCCGACAACGAGCATCTCAAATGACAAGAGAAGGCAATACTCCCGATCAACAGAACAACTCAGTGACATGGAAGGAAGTGAATGAGATGAAAGCGAAAATATATGAGATGTTCAAGCTTGTACAACTAATGGCCTTCAAATGACCAGTCATGAATCCTTCAGCCTCAATGTCCCACCCGAAAGAAACTAAAGCTATCCCGCCAAGGGTCGTCCTGCGAACTGACAATACGGGGAAGAGCAAGGAACTCCCCAAAGCGGTGCATATCAAGGAAGGAGAAGAAGACAACCCTGAAACCATCTATTGACTGCTACATCAAAGAAGGAAAACCCAGCTCCCCTCGATCTCAAGATACAAGGATTAGAAGAGTCTCTGCACAGCCTATAAGGTCATAACGCCTTCACTAGGACATCTTATGATATACTATGCTTCTTTCCTGATCATCCAAGGCCACCCAAATTTAAGATGCCCGATTTCCAAAAGTATAATGGAAGTGGGGATCCCGTGGCTCATCTGAGACTATACACAGGTGCGTTAAGCGATCATGGGAATGACCCTAAACTCCTGATGAAGCTATTTCAACATAGCCTGACTAGGCCTACCTTACAATGGTTCGCCCGTTTGGACCTGAGGAAGATAATAACCTAGAACGAGTTGGTCACGGCCTTTCGATCCCAATACCGACACAATAGTGACCTCACCATGGATAGGTGTGCCTTGATGATGATGACCCAAGGGGAGAAAGAAAGCTTCAAAAGCTACGCCTTAAGATAGAGGGAGGTAGCTACTCAAGTCAACCCCCCGCTAGTGGAATAAAAGTATGTATAGTTGTTTGTGAACACTTTCCAAGGCTTGTATTATGAACACTTATGACTGAGCAATGGGAAGAGTTTCTCTAAGCTAATAATGCAAGGGGAAATGATCGAGATTGGATTGAAAACTGGCAGAATCACAGACCTTTACGCTAAGATAGGTGAGGGGTTTGCAAATGCAGCATAGAAGGTGGTAACCACTTGAGGTACTGGCAACAAAGAGGGAGAGGTATCTACTATCCTACCAACATAACAGGAGCCATACTATCCCCAATGTCAAGCTCGACCGCAACTGCCTGCTCCTATCGTCAACATTTCTATCGCTAATGTCCAAGCACCTACTCCTGGACTTGTTGCTGCCCAACTGTACCTCAACCCTAATAGAAAAAATCGGTGAAATTGAGAATTCACTCGCCTGGCATGCAGTCAAACAGAGGCTTACCATGAGCTCCTCAAAGCCAAACACTTGAACTCTATACCCCCGCGGCTGTTGTTGAGCCCATTGCCTCCAGCTTTCAATCTTGCCCTGACCTGTGAATATCATTCTGGGGGACAGAGGCATGACACAGAGTCTTGTTTTACTTTACAGCATAAAATCCAAGACCTTATTTACAGCAAATTTATCAACACCCCAGAAGCAAAATCGGCCCCTGTGCCTAATGTCACGGCAAATCCCTTACCGGATCATGTTGTCAACATCATCACGAAGGGAGAGGCAGACCCAGATGGCATCATAGCTGTAGAATATTTTGAGGGAGAGTCAGATAATGTGGAAGAAAGTGATTGGAAGAGGAGCTACCGTCATGCCCTATCTATCTTTACAACGCAAGTGGAGAGCAAAATCCCCTTGATTGGCATATGAAAGAGCCCATGAAAGACATTCCCACTAATATTGTGCCTACCAATGGTTGGGGAGAAGAATTCCTACACCCCAGATATGATGAGGTTGAGCACTGCCTAAAAGAGGATCTCTTCAATTATGAGGATATAGGCTAGGGCATCGATGAGCCAAGAATACCAAACCCACCATTCGAGTTCAGTGAAGGTGATTTGGATAACCTGTTTGCTGAAATTGACAAAGAGGAAGCTGAAAAAGAGAAAATTAAGGAAAAGCCACTGTAAGTCTTGGAGGAAAGCCTGAGCACAAAACCCCAGGAAGCTGAATAAAAGAAAACTGACCATTCAAAGGAAAGTCATCGGGGATCCCAAGATAGGATGTGCAACCTGAATGACCCAACTGGAGAAGGGAAAGGAAAAGAAAGCATCCCTGACTGCACTATAACCGCCCGCCTCTACCATTTTGTAGTCAGTGCATCAATCCATCCAGCACATCCAAGTGAAGAAGTTGGCAGATAGAGCATGGAGGAGGCAGGCGTGGTCTCGAAGCCCACCTGAAGAAGTGACTATCAAAGGGATGTTCTTTTTGTCAAACTTTGCCTTTACTTTCCCACTAATCCTGTTTCGTTAATTCTACTTTTAATTTTACCTTTTGTTAATCAAGAGCTCATCATGTAGACAAGACTTTTGAAATGAAAGAAAAAGAATTTGAAGTTTATATTTATCATCTTCGGTACTTGTCTTTTCTTAGAAATTTCCCCTTTCATTGTTATGCCTTGACTTGAAAAGGGGAACAGTACGGACATCCTCACCTATGGGGACCATTTTCGATCCAAAGAGAGGAGACACTGAAGAAAGAAAAGAGAGAGAGCCGATCATAGAAAAAGGGTGGCACTCGGAGGATGCCATGACAAAGCAGTCAACAATTAGACCCTCGAAAGGAAGAGAAGCCATCATTTCAAATTCCCTAAATAGCAAAGCAATTCCTTTGAACAGCCTACTTAAGTTGCAAGTGGTTTTCATTCAAACACCTTAACCAGGAACCACCCCCCACACTGGGGCAAGTATGAGTAATGGAGTGTTTCAATTGACATTCATCTATCTCAAAGGACGTTGCTAAAGTTCTAGGACTGAACTTCATAGACTAAGCAATCTTATCTGAAGGGAAGAGAGACCATCTATTCTTCTATCATACAGTTAAAAGAATCCCCTTTGAAAAACCCATTTTGAGCCAAATTACATTCCTTCGGCAAACCCGTCTTGGTGATCATCACCCACAATGGGTGAAAGTAAATTTGGAAAGAAAACTGAGGACATGGAACGTGAGGTGAAAGAAAGCTTCCTCATACATTGAAAGAAGGAGAAAACAATGTAATATTAAAAAAAATGAATGAATGATAAGACGCTCCAAGAAATCAACAGACTACGCAAATAGCAATGCTGGGGCCAAACCAAGAGAAACAATGAACCCTATATGGGTAAAAGTTCGAGCAAAAACACGACAAATACCTAAAAGAGAAAATTGACAAGGAAAAGACCTAAAGAGGAAGAAGTGTTGAAAGAGTGATCAACGGTCTATAATAAACCTGGAAGAAGTGCAGCACATTGGTCCTTTAATACCCTTCCTTTCAAAAACCCCATAACCTAACCACACTACAACCCAAGGCAAAGTCCTCTTGGATCAGGGAAGATTGCTTAGCCTAAACAAGTTCAAAAGAAAATAACGACACCTAAAAAAAAAGAGAGAGAGAGGGTAAACAAAATAGCAGAAGCTTACTCAAGGTGGTCCTGGTTCCTATCACCTCTGCCAAGAAATGGAGAAATTATTTAAGCATGCATACCCTTCATTTCTTATCCTTAACCTAGCCTATATTACAGTCCAAAGTAAGCCTTCTAGGATTGAGACTGGAAACTACCGGCTCCTTTGTCAAAGGCTACTTTAGGGGCTACCTAGAGAGTCTACTAGTTTAAATATGAAATCCCTGAGAGGAAACCGAGCGAGTTACAGGTTCTCCCTTTTTAAGATAAGAAAGAAGATAGTGGATTCAGAAATGGAGACCACGAGAATAGGACAACTACTATCCCGACATGACAAAAAGGGGCATGAAAAAGAAAGGAATCTTCAAGGAAAGAGCAAAAGTCCAAAATGACCAGCTCTCAGTAGACGCTCGGTTAAACCCAAAAAATTGGAGGCTACCTCTAGGCCTGCTTTTGTAAAATTTTGTATGTTTGTGTGCTTTGCCTAAATCTAATACGTATGACAATGCACCCACATTTTTCACATCTGTTTAAAACTCATACACACCCACCATTTTTTGTTTGTGTTATGATTCCTGCATTCATGTGTTTATATTCCTACTCTTTGTGTGTCCACATGCATATATTCAAGACAAGACTAAAAAGAAAAGCCAATCATCATCCCATGCAAAGAAAAATAATAACATAAATAAAATCATCTTATAATCATCATCCATAAGGGCCAACACGTAGCCTCAAAACATAAACAATGACATCGGTCTAACAAAGCTACAACTATGTCAGTAAGAGGAAAAAGGAGCCTCAAGGAGCAGGGTCATCATCTAGGTCAAAGTCACCAGTGTCCGGCACGTATGGAGAAGGCTGGCTAGAAGAAGCTCCAGCATTATAAGAGCCCTGACCAAGAAAAACAAGAGGAAAGGAAACCCAGCATTAGAACACAGAAGATGCATAAAGAACATGAAAAATGAATCATAAATAGCATACCCAACATGCCTCCAACAAAGATATGCAGGCAGTCAGAGCCTCCACCTCAGCACAATACTAATCTCACGCCTGGCAGGCTACTAAGTACTCCTCCTCGAAAACAAAGCCTTGGGCTCGACGCCATAACTTGACCACCTCATGACCGGCCACCTGCCCTCTAATTACCAGATCTAGCTGAGTAAAGGTACCAATGTAAGCACCCCATTTTTGACTGCCCGGCAGTCTACACTCCGTCCAGACTTGTACTCAAGTCAATATGGACGTATTCCAATTAAAACCAACTCTCTAAGTCTAAATCTTGCCTATCCATCGCTTCATGGGCCCACCAAGCCCAAATAGAGGCAAAATGACCAAAATGCCCTTAGGGGCATTGTCCTTTCCAATTCCAATCCCTCTCTCGAGACAGTTTATTCCTCGAGACGGTAAATTTACTCCAATTAGGCACGTCTTTCTGAAGACGGTAAGTCCCCTTTCTAATTCCAAATCAGGCACGTTTTTTCGAAGACGGTAAGTCCCCTTTCCAATTCCAATCCCTCTCTCGAGACAGTTTATTCCTCGAGACGGTAAATCTACTCTAATCAGGCACGTCTTTCCGAAGACGATAAGACCCCTTTCCAATTCCAACCCCTCTCTCAAGACAGTTTATTCCTTGAGACGGTTCGATGCGTTTTTCAAAGAAAATCTCTTTGAAACGGTAAGTCCCTTTAAACTTGTTGACCGGGACGAGACCCCAAGTCCCCTGGAAGGTAGAACGGTCCGTTTAGGCATGCCTTCTGAGAAAGTTGACTTCTCAAGCGCTAAGTCCCTTTAGCAGCTTCCCGAGATCAGGCAGTCTGGAGAATGATCGCGAACCATCAGAGTAGAGGAAATACTCACAAACATCGCAACCGTCAAAGTAGCGAAAATACTCGCAAACAGGTCAATATAGGGAATTGCCAACAAACCCCTGTATCACACGACCGCTGTTAGAGTGGCGAAAACACTCAAAACCCAGGTCAACACCAGTGCTTGCTAGCCCACTTCAGTGAAAAATGACCAAACTGTCCCTTGGGCCTTTTCCAACACGTTTCTCGAGACCACACCTCAGTCTTCAGAACGGTGAGTCCAACCATCTAAAATTGTCTTAAAGGCAGTCCGGCATGATTAGGTGTCTTCTAGTCAATTTCAGGCCAATTTTGAGACTTTTCGGTCAAGATGACCATTTTACCCCTAGGCATTCAAACCTCCCGGGAACTACACCAGCTTTGGGTATCAAACCGGTAACCTTCCGAGAATACTTCTTATAGTATTTTCAACCTCCCTTCATCCTTTCTGGATCATTTCGAGTTAGTTCCGGAAAACTCGGTACAAAATGATTGTTTTGCCCCTGGTGGGCCAGTCTCCTTTTCTGACCACACCAGCTTTGGGTATCAAACTAGTAACTTCCCGAGAATGCTTTTTATAGTATTCTCAACCTTTTTTTATCCTTTCAGATCATTCCGAGTCAGTTCCGACAAACCTGGTGCGAAATAACTGTTTTGCCCCTGGGAATCAAACCGGCAACCTTTGGGAACATACTGAATAATGTTTCCAAATCTCGAGTCTTCTTCCGAGACAGTCCGAGTCCAGCCCGGTAGCTTCCCAATCCAGTTGACCGTTTTGCCCCTAAAGGCCCGGTCAACCCTTCCAACACATCCTATCCTCACTTTTCAAGTCAAATACCTTTTAGACACTATTCTAGGTGTTCCTGCTCTTTTCCAGCCTTCCGGGTCATTCCCGGCCTCTTCAAATCATTCCTGGACTTTCCAGAGTCACTCCTAGTGAAGCTAAGCTAAAAATTGCAGGGTAGTCACTAGTACAGGCGCCCAAATCTAGTCAAAAATATGTTGTTTGCTGACTTACAAACTTTCCTAACTTGCTGGTGCCACTAGTAGCCAAGCCAAAAAATGGCCTAGCGCCACTCCTAGTGGCGCCAAGAGGAATTTTGCCCTGGCGCTACTGCAACAGGCACGAGGTCTGTCCTACCTCTATAAATATAGAGCCTCTTCTAGTGTGAAGGAGGTTCGCAAACTCAGTCTAAAAACACCAATATTCAATATACAGAGTTCGTACACTCCCAAAACCCTAGCTTCCTTAGGTTTTCTAAACCCTAGCCACCATACACTAAACCTTAGCCTCCTATACACTCATACACACCCCCATACACTTATACACTAACCTCAAGCCTCTTTTGAAGACTTGAAGTGCTGTAAACTGAAGCCTTAAAGATTGAAGACAAACTCTTGAAGATCGAAGAAGAGTCCCTGAAGATCAAGACGAAGACCGAAGAAAAACAAGGCACGCAAAATAAACAAGACACAAGGTAGGCTTTCGTTTTGCGTTTCTGCACTTCCCCCCTCTCTCTTCTCTCTCCTAACCCACTTGGGTTTTCTCTATTTTAATCCCCTATCTCTTTCCTCCCCTTTCTTTGCATACTTGAAACAAGGGGACTCCTGGTCCATGTGTAGGATTAGACTATTGGAGGGTCACTGTGTCGGGGGCTTTCCTTTAGGCTAACCGAAGACCACGTGGGTTCAGCCCCCTGATTATGTGGTGAAGCCTTAACCTTGTATGTTCACGACCTCAAACTTGAATTATGTATATCATGATCTTGCATCTTCCAAAAATCATTTTTAAACTCGTTTTCAAAGTTTGCATTAAACTTGTTTTCAAAATTGCATCAAAATCTCTTTTTTCAAAACTTGTTTTCAAAATCACAATCCTGGGGTGATTCTAGCCTTTCCATGGCTAGAGTTGCTCTAGAAAAGTGTTACATTTAAAAGTGACTTTCATGGTCCATATTTTCAAACCTTTTTTGTTTTCAAAACCACTTTCCTAAAGTGGTTCTAGCCTTCTTATGGTTAGAATCGCTTTAAGAAAGTAAGACATTTTTATACCTTCTAAAAACTCTCTTTTCAAAAATCTCTTCCTAAAAATCTCTTTTTTAACATACTTTCCTAAAACTCTCCTTTACAAAGTTGCTTTCAAAAACTCCCTCCAAAAATCTATTTTTTTTAAAACTCCCTCTTTTTCAACTCCTTTCCAAAATCCTCTCCCCAAAATCCACTTTCTAAAAACGCTCCCTAAAAATCTTTCCAAAAACTCTCTCCAACAATCTTTTACCAAAAATCTTTCTAAAAACTCTTATTTCCAAAATCTTCCCTCTAGAAACTCCTCTCTAGGATTTCCTTCTAAAAACTCGTTTCTAAAAACACACTTTCCAAAAACTCCTTTTTTAAAATCTCTTTCCAAAAACTCTATCTTCAAATTTACTTTCCAAAAACTCCTCTCTAGGACTCACTTCTAAAAATCTTCATTTCCAAAAACGCACTTTCCAAAAATCTCTTTCCTTAGAGCCCAAGTGAAGCCCTCGGGCTTACAATTAGGAAACCCTAATTTTCTTTCCAAAAACATGGTTTTCAAACTTGCCTTAAAACCTAGGTTTCCAAAACCTCTTGTTTTATATCCAAACTATATACATTTCCAAAACCTCCTTTCTACGTCAAAACTATAATCTTCCAAATCTAGGGTTTCTAAAACCTCCCTTTTCAAATCCTTGCCAAATCCTATCTTCTCTTTAGGAAACCAAATCCCATCTTTCTTTTAGGAAACTAAATCAAATCTTCCCATCTACGAAACTAGATCTTATCCTCCATTTTTTGGAAACAAAATCAAATATTCCCTTTAGAAACAAAATCCAATCCCTTCCTAATCCAAATCTTTCCTAGTTCAAATCCTTCCTAATCTTCTACTTCCCTAAATTTTAAGTTTCCGAAACTTGAACATAACAATCTTTCCTAAACTTCAAAACTCAAAATTCAAATCTCTCCTAATTTCCTACCTTCCTAGACCATAAGTTTCCTAATACTTTCAAATCTTTCCTTAAACATTAAGCTTCCAAATTTTTCCTAATTCAACCATTTTCTTAATGTCATCCCTTTTCAAATCTTAACTCTCCAAATCTAAACTTTCAAATCTTCCTAAACTCAACATTTCTTAATATCAAGATTTTCTAAAACTAAAACTCTAAAACTTTCTAAATTTCAATTCTTTCTAAATCCAAAGCTTTCTAAACTCAAACCTTTCTTAATTCAAAACTTTCTTAAGTTGAAACTTTCTTAATTCAAACCTTTTCTAAATCTTTCCTAATTTAAAATCTTTCTAAAATTCTAAGTTTTTCAAATTCAAAACTTTCTAACTTGAAACTTGAAACTTTTCTAAAATTCTAAAACCTTTCTTTCTTAAACTAAACTTTTTCTAAACCTTTCTAAAACTTTTCTAATTCAAAACATTTCTACATTCAACACTTTCCTATTTCAAAACCTTTCTTAAAATAAAACTTTCCAATTTCAAAACTTTCCTAAACCTAAAACTTTCCTAAGTTGAGATTTTCCCAAATTGACAACTTTCTTAATTCAAAACTTTCCCAAGTCAAAACTTCCCTATTTCAAAACATTTCAAATTCTAAACTTTCTAACTTTTAAAACTTCCTAATTTCAAAACCTTTCTTAAAATGAAAACTTTCCCAATTCAAACACTTTTCTAAAACGAAACTTTCCAAAAATAACACTTTCCTATTTCGAAACTTTCCTAATCCGAGCCCTTCCTAAATCCAAGCTTTCCTAATCTTCCAAGTCTAGTATTCAAGTCAATTCTTTTCTAAAATCTTTCCAAGTCAAGTCCAATCTTTCTTTTCTAAGTTCCTAAGTCTAGGTTTCCTAAACCTTGATTTTTCCAAAACAAATCCGAATCTTTCCTCTAAGTTCTATCTTTCTCAATCAAAATCCAATCTTTTCAATTCTAAAATTCTAAATTCCAATTTCCAATCTTCTATTCTAAGGTCAAATCAAATCCTCATTCCAAATCAAACTTCTTTTCAAATCAAACCTTCTATTTTTAATCAAACTCTTGTTCGAACTACGACTGACCTGATTCCTCCAAAGGGATACGTAGGCAACCCTCATGGGTGTGATCACCACATTTTTCAAATTTCCAATTCCATAACATTTTTCAAAATTCTATTTCTACAATTTCTTTCCAATCTCCAATCCTACAATTTTCTTCAAGTTTCCAATTCTATGATCTATTTCTATTTTTAATCTTCAATTTCAATTTCCAAATTCAATTTCGATCTTCAAATTCAAGCTTCTATCTCTTTCTTTTCAAATCAAATTCTTCTTTTCAAATCTATTCTAACTCTCTTTTATTGTACTTGCATATCATGCATCATGTTAGTTTCTTTTCAAACATTCTTTTTTCATAGTGGATAGGATTGAACAATAGTTAGTTAAAGACTCTCATAGGTAAATCTAAGGTACATTGACATGTAGGTACCGAAAGGGCAGGATAAGGTGATGGCTTAGTGCATCTTCCCTACACGTAACCAACCTTCGAACCTAGATAACTGATTTCAAAGACCAAAACGGAATTATTTTCAAAAAAGGGGCTAAATGTTTTCCAAAGGTTGCCAAACAACCTGTTTTCTTAAAAACCCTCTCTTGAGGAGATCTTTTCAAAACCTTTTTCAAAGAACCCTAAGTGTAGTTTTCGGATTATGCTTAGTTTTTAGGTAACCTAACTCACCTTAATCAAGTTAGGTGGCGACTCCAAATCTTTTCTAAAAGCCCTTTATTTAAATCTATTTTCAATTCAAACCTAGTCGCACTCATTCTTCTAAGAGGGTGAGTTCTAACGAGAGAATATAGTATTTTTCCCGCTTGTGTGTATATGCCTCGAATACGAAAAATCTGGGCGCAACAACCAATAGACCTTGCTCTAAAATGAGCCCCGTAGTTCACATTGGGCGGAAGGAGCAAGCGATCGCTGAGCAACCCAACTACATAAGGAATCTGTAAGCACCCCATTTTTGCCCACTCGGCAATCTCCGACTCGACTGGGCTCAGTTTTCTAACATCGCAACACATTTAGGCTCAAGATGAGCCTTTTAATCTCCAATCCAACCAATTGGTCGCTTCTCGGGCCCACAAGGACCCACGGGAACCATAAGCACCATTATTCTAGGCAGCTTTCTAGATCGGGCGGTCCCGAAAACCAATGCCATCTAGGTAGCTTCTCGGGATCGGGCGATCTCGGGGACCAACACCTCATCAAGTTCCAAACAGTTCACTTTTGGCGCTTGCTAGCCCGCCAATGTAGAATATCTGTCATTTGGTACCTCTTTGAGACCAGGTGTTCTCAAAGACCAACACCACCCTTACAGGTAGCTTTTTGAGACCAGGCGTTCCCAAGAACCAACACCACCCTACAGGTAGCTCTCTAAGACCAGGTGTTCTTAGGGACCAACACTACACAAGTAGTTTTCTGAGACAAGGCGGTCTCAGGAACCAACACCTAGGTTAACACCGGCGCCTACTAGCCCGACTCGGTGAAAAATGACCAAACCTGCCCTTTGGGCCTCCAGGCACATTTTGGGAAAGTTTAAAATCCCTCAAAATGATAAGTCCACCTTTCCAAAGTGTTATTAGACTATTAGGCATCCCCCGCACGCCATTCGGTCCAATTCTGGTCCCATTCCGGCTCACTCCGGTCAAAATGACTATTTTGCCCTTAGCACCGTACAAACCCCGCCGAGAGATAAAAGACTCCCCCAAAACCATCCATGAACAACCCTACACGCTTAACACAACACACCAAACCATTCCTAACCATTTCCAACCAATCCTGTCTAAAATGTCCATTTTGCCCCTGGAAATCCAAATATGCCCCAAAACAGCACCGGTCTTGGGATTTCGAGCAGAGGGTTTCACCATACACCCTTGTTTAACCCGAGGATGACCCTACGACACTAAACTCACACGACTCGATAAAAGTTTCCTAGAGCGTCTGGCAAACGCTCCGCCTAATTTGTCTTTTCTCCCGATTCCCTGGTTCTAACGCACTGTCAACTGACTTGAGAAATGTGTAAATCAGGAAATTCCTGAAAGCTCATTCATAGATCTTTTTATCGATACAGTTTGATTGGATAGATCGCTTTCCAAAGCCCTTCATCGTATGGCTCAAATCCAGTTACTTTTGACAACCCCTGGAGCATCTCGCAGACGCTTCGCCAAGGTTGACTTTTTTCCCAATTCCCTTATTAAAACGCACCGCCAAATGACTTGAGAAATGTGTAAATCTAGGAATTTCTGAAAGTATTTCCGGAGTACTTTCCATCGGTACGGTCTGATCGAAAGGATCACTTCCCGAAGGCCTCGATCACAATAAACAAAAACAGTCACTTTCGAACACCCTTGGAGATTACCACAGACGCTCCGCAAAAGTGGCCTTTTATCCATGCTTCCCGATATGATATCCCATGCTTCCAAACACAATTCAAACTTTCTAAAAACATGAAAGTTCACTGGAAGCCCTAGGAGAACATCCCAAGTGCGACTGATTCCCCCAAAACCTTCCCGATTGACTCAATTATCGAGGCAAAGTTTGGACGAACCTTCCCGGTGATGGAGCGTATGCTACATGCACTCAAATTTTGATCAGATAGACCAAATTTTGATCAACAGTCGAGATTTAACCAGTACACAGGGTGCCACGTGTCATTCTAGCAATCGAACAGTACCTGCGCATGTACTACATGCGCTAGGTCAAATTTTGGCTAGGTGTATATAGCACATGCAGTAGGCCTATTCCAAATTGTCTATAAATACCAGACCACCCCTTTGCATATTCCAATTCTAAAATTGATGCGAAGCTCGGCTGAAACTGCTCTAGAATCTCGAATCCTTACATATATTCCACCCCTCCAACACTTAGGCTAGATTCTACCTCCCTCAAACATATACACTTCACCTACAAGGCCTTATACACCATTACACACCCCGTTCTAGCCCCTCAAGCCCTCTTGAAGTCATTCAAGCTCCAATCAAGACATCCATTGAAGACTACAAGTGTGCTGAAGGCAAAAGGTGGTATCCCTTTTACATTTGTGTCTTCCCCCACTCTTCTCTTCTGCTTCCTAGCCTACTTAGGCTATTTTCTATTTTAATCCCCATCTTCAACCCCCCTTTCTTGGATGTTTGAGCCAAGAGGGCTCTTAGATCATGCCTAGAGGAAAGCAAGTGAGAGCCACCGTGTAGGGGGATCTCTCATTAGCCTACTTTAAGATGGTATGGCCTAGGACCCCCTTGTTTGTGTGGTGTAGCCTAAAAGCCTTGTATGTGATCATGGCCCTTTGCATATTACTATTTTGATCATATTTTGCATGCTTGGCTTCATTTTATACTTGTTGTCATGTTCTATGATGCTTATATTTCTCTTAAAACTCCATGTCATTTCCAAACTCTATATTCCTTCCAAAAATTGTTCTAAGAGTTGGCTGCTTGAAGCTTAGAAAAACCCCTACTAACCCCTAACTCTCATTTTGGTATCATTGCATTTTAACTTGCATAAAGGTTGCTTTCCATTTCTCTAATTTTTAAGGTTTTCATTTTTTCAAGTATAGTGGTTGGAATGGCCCCATGGAACTTTCTCTTTAGTGGTCTCCTTTTTGTTGGCCATATGAATCCTCTCTTGATGGAATGTTTTCCTTGAAAAATGGTTTTCAAAATCCTTCTCAAAACACGATTTTCAAAAATGCATTCTTTCCATCTTTGCATCAAAAATGATTTTCCAAAAATTCCCATCATTATGTTGATTTTTGAAACCCCCACTCTTGTCAAGATAAAGGTTATAATGGCCATGAGGAAACCTTCCTTGGAATGGTCTCCAATCACCAACCATATAAACCATACTCTTGGCAAGTGTCAAAATTTTCATGGAAATGATCTTCAAAAGGGTTGTCCACCAAAGTCCATTGCATAACATGTTTTATTTTTCAAAACTCTTTCCAAAAGTGCATTAAACCAACTTCCAAAACCATTTTCCAATCTAACCCTAGGTTAACTTGACCCTAGTTGTCTAATCCTAGGTTAACTTGACCCTAGTTGTCTAACCCTCGGTTAACTTGACCCTAGTTATCCAACCCTAGGTTAACTTGACCCTAGTTAACCAACCCTAGGTTAACTTGACCCCAGTTCATTCACCCTAAGTTAACCTAACCCAAGTTAGTTAACTTTAGGTCACCCCTAACCCTAGGCCAACCCGACCTAGGTTAGTACACTTCAAGGTTCCAACTCTTGAATCTTTTTTGAAATGATCTCAATTTTAAACTATCCTCATTATCCACTTCTCCAATACCCCCTACTTGCATGATTTCAAAAAACCAACTCCATAAACTTTTCAAATGTTCCTACACTCCATCTTCAAGGCATTTCCACAAATATTTTCAAAAGGTCACAAACCTAAGGTGTCCCTAGCCCTCTCATGGTTAGGGATTCCAAGGACAAGTGATAAATCAAGAACAACCTCTAAGATTGTCCATATTAGGATCCCAAACCCTTAACCATTTTCAAAAATCACTTTCAAAAACTAATTCATTAAAACATTCCTCCAAGGTTTTCAAAATAAGACTTCAAAAACACTTTCAAGTTCTCCTAATTCATGCCGAAGCATTTTTTCAAAACACTCTTAAGTTGATCCAAAAATACTTTCAAAACGCTCCACCATTCAATTTCAAGTCAAGACTTCCAAGACCACAAAGAGTCTTCAACTTCCAAAGACCTCAAAGTGTTTTAAACTTTTCCAAAGACGCCAAAGTGTTTTAAACTTTTCCAAAGACCCCAAAGTGTCTTCAAACCTTCCAAAGGCCCTAATGCGCCTATTTTCCATCGGGCTCTTACCCGAGCTATGAATGACCTGATTCTCACCAAATCGGATACATAGGCAATCTAAAATGGTGCGGTCATAACTTTTATTTCAACTCCAATCCCTTTTTCAAAAGTTCCAATCAATTCAAGGGTTCTATTTCAAACTCTTTCAAAACCCCCATATTTTCAAACTCCTTCCAAAAACTTGCATCATGCATCATCCATCCGAAAAGTGATGACTAAACCCCGTTTTCAAAATTCTAAAGTGGATATTAAGTGGACAATGGTAACCGGTTATTCTAGTGAGTGGACAAAGGGTGATTAGACATGTAGGTACCGAAAGGGTGGGGTAGGGTGATGATCTTAGGATATCTTCCCTACACGTAACCAACCCCCAAACCATAGATTTCTGTTTTCAAATGACCAAAATGGAGTTATTTTTCAAAAGGGCTTAAATCTTTTCAAAGGTTGCCAAATAACCTATTTCCTTAAAAACCCTCTCATGAGGGAGTTTTCAAAACCTTTTCCCAAAATATCCTAAGTTTAATCTTCGGATTAACACTTAGTTTTAGGTACCCTAACTCACCTTAATCAAGTTAGGTGATGACTCCTATTTTTGGAAAAGCCCTTAGTCAAACTAATTTTCAAACCTAGTCGCACTTGTCCTTCTAGGAGGACGAGTTCTAGTGATAGAGTTCCGTGCTTTAGGGTCACTGAGCCGAAAGGACCTTGGACACCCAAAAATCGGGGCGCGACAGAATCTCAACCCCAGCTCGATAAAATCCAAACATATACTAGGGAGGATCCATAGCAACACGGAAGTTGGTGTGTAGTTGCCACCAATGATGCTCTCCCAAGTACGTCTCCCATGAAAAGGGCCCCGGAAGGTGACCCGCAATATAGACAAAAGAATAAGACCCCTTATGCTAGCATACTGAGAAGACTAGCAGTATGGCACTTAAGACATATCCCGGGGTCTCAGCAGCTCCAGGTTAGCATGGAGGGCTACAAAGTCTGTAAACAGGGACCGCTGGACCATATGATGTCTAACCCACCTTGTGGGCTATGGGAATGCATCTGCGGATAGCACCCCTAGCCAACAAACAGGAAGATACTTATAACTCCACCATATAAAAAATGGCCAAAAACCCGTCAAGCTCCCCACATGCCCCGAATGTCCTCACTCTCATCCCCTGCAAGAACTGGCAAAAGTAAAGGCGCCCCAATCCACATAGTCCAACGCATCCAAGTCTGCTACCAGGCACACCAGGGGAAAAGGAACCTTCCCTTATTATTGTTGCAAAAGCAACTAAAGACGACATATAATACCAGCTGGCATCTCATAATGACATGATCAGCTGGGGAGGGCTCAAGAGCGAACGCTGTCTCCGCTGGGCATAGAAGGGAAGCCAAAAAACTCGAGCCCATAATCCCTAGCAAACCCAAGAGAAGTCGAGCCTCATCAACAGTCACAGCCCATAACAAAATCAAGATACCTCCAAAAGACAATCCAGTAATCATGGCCCAATCAATGAGAGTAGGCCCCAGCTCAAAGCCTACCAAATGTACAGTCCCGGTCTCCTTAAACCACCACTCCAGTAGCCCAACCGCTATTCGGTGATCAAGCCTGTCTATCTAAAGCGTCATAAAGGTCTTCAAGCCGATCCAGTGTAAAAAGTCTTGATAGGATGGGGTCGATGCCAGCATAGCTCTCAAGGCCGAGATATTGGCCCCTCTAAATGAATTGAGTCAATGACAGCATCCGACCATAACGCGAGTATAAGCTCGGGTGGTAAGCCAAGTCTCATAATGGTAGGACGTCAGGGATTGCTAACTAATCATCTGTGAAGGAAGTATCCCTCCGCCTGTCTCAAACGGATGCCATGCAATATCCTATCCACGGGTCAACTATCGAATCGACGTCATCCTCAACCCTCTCGTCCGGGGCAACTGAGGGCTGTCCCATCGCAAAACTACCACTGGAGGCTGTCCTGCCCGTAGACCACTAAAGCTAACTACTACTACCTCGGGCAGAACCGCTCCTGCTACCGCTGCCCTCCCCAAGCTCGATCCGCAGTGCCTTCCTGCGGTGCCTCCTATCAAAACTACTATCACCCGCCTCCAACATCCTAAAAAAAGTAACAACATGTAGAAAGTTGATCAGCCACCGGGTATGCATGAAAAATAAAAAGATATAAAAAAAAGGAGACAAAAAAAAACAAGAAAAGAAAAAAAGAGGAAAGAAAAAAAAAACAGAAAAAGAGAGAAAAAGGAAAAAAGGAAGAAAGAGGAAAAGAAAGAAAAGAAAAGAAAAGGGAAAAAAAAAGAAGGGCAGAGCTAAGGCCCTATCCATTTCCCCAGTTTTATTTCAAAATATTAGAATTGGTTTCCCGGGCTTTCTCCTTCAAAAGCCCTGTTTCAAAAATGTTTCCAACAGTTTTTCAAGATTTTTCCTTAAAATGTTTCATTTCAAAATCTTAAACCGATTTTATGGGTTTTCTCCATCAAAAGCCCAGTTTCGAATGCTTTCAACGATTTTCCTGAGCTTTTTCCTCAAAAATTCTCAATTCACAATTTCAAACCAGTTTTTCAAGCTTTCCCCTTTAAAAACCATGTTTCAAAGTGTTTTCTAGCGGTATGCTTGGCTTTTCCTCAAGAAAGTTCCATTTCAAAGTTTCAAGCTGGTTCTCCAGGCTTTCTCCTTCAAAAGCCCGCTTCTAAAAAATAACTGCTGTTTTTAAGAATCTTAGATTTGAACTTTGAATTTCTAAAGGGTCAATAGAATTTGAAAATTTCAGCAGGGTTCCGCCTTAAAAAGTCGCTACCCCAAAATTCAACGAATTGCAAACACAGTCCCAAGGCATCCCGAGCCTTCAACCACATCAATCAAAACAATCCCACACTGCGTAACACGTAATCCATTCTTAAACACAATTTTTAAGTTAACTTCTTCAGTTTTCCAAATTTCTAGGTTTTGTTTTTGTTTTCAAAATTTTCAAAAAATTCTTAGAACATTCAAGAATATCCTCACAATTTTCTAAAATTGTCCTACAATTTTTTAGCCTTCAGTAGGATGAATTTTCTAATTTTTCTTAGTTTTTTTTTACTTTTTGTAATTTTTAAAGCTTCAAAATTTTCAAAAAATTATGAAACTTCATAAGTTCTTCTACACATTTTCTAAGACACCCAGTAAAAAAATCACGCACAAACACAGAGTACCCGAGCTTATAAAGGCAATTTTTCCAACCCTACAGGAAACTCATTTACATAAACATGCAAAATCATCCCAAAAACATTGAAATCTTCACCAAATTGCAAAAACAATATGTCCATTGCATTCTAAACATCCTAAAACATAGATTTACACTGATCATTTGCAAAAAAACAAATACATATGCATCAAAATCGACAAAGTTTCAAAAAATTAACCTTTGGGTTCTTTGGCAAGGAACAAGTTTTCTGGCAAGAATTCGGCGATAATGACGACTTTCGGTGAGTACCCGACATCTCCCGAAACTTCCCGAACAATTCCCAATCAAAATCCCTCCAAAACTCTTGGAAAAACTCTTAAATCACTCTCAAAACTCAACAGGCTCATAATGACCTGATCAGCTGGGGAGGGCTCAAGAGCGAATGCTGTCTCCGCTGGGCATAGAAGGGAAGCCAAAAAACTCGAGCCCATAATCCCTAGCAAACCCAAGAGAAGTCGAGCCTCATCAACAATCACAGCCCACAATGAAATCAAGACACCTCCAAAAGACAATCCAGTAATCATGGCCCAGTCAATGAGAGTAGGCCCCAGCTCAAAGCCTACCAAATGTACAATCTCGGTCTCCTCAAACTACCACTCGAGTAGCCCAACCGCTATTCGGTGATCAAGCTTGTCTATCTAAAGCGTCATAAAGGTCTTGAAGCCGATCCAATGTAAAAAGTCTTGATAGGATGGGGTCAATGCCTGCATAGCTCTCAAGGCCGAGATATTGGCCCCTCTAAATGAATTGAGTCAATGACGGCATCCGACCATAACACGAGTATAAACTCGGGTGGTAAGCCAAGTCTCATAATGATAGGACGTTGGGGATCGCTAACTAATCATCTGTGAAGGAAGTATCCCACCACTTGTCTCAAACGGATACCATGCCATATCCTATCCACGGGTCAATTGTCGAATCGACGTCATCCTCAACCCTCTCGTCCGGGGCAACTGAGGTCTGTCCCATCGCAGAACTACCACTGGAGGCCGTCCTGCCCGTAGACCACTAAAGCTGACTACTACCACCTCGGGCAGAACTGCTCCTGCTGCCGCTGCCCTCCCCGAGCTCGATCCGCAGTGCCTTCCTGCGGTGCCTCCTATCAGAACTACTATCACCCGCCTCCGACATCCTGAAAAAAGCAATGACATGTAGAAAGTTGATTAGGCACAGGATATGCATGAAAAATAAAAAGATATAAAAAAAAAAACAGGAGAAGAAAAAAAAGAGGAAAGAAGAAAAAAAAACAGAAAAAGAGAGAAAAAGGAAAAAAAAAAAAAAAGTGGAAAAGAAAGAAAAGAAAAGAAAAGGGAAAAAAAAAAGAAGGGAAGAGCTAAGGCCCTATCCATTTCCCCAGTTTTATTTCAAAATATTAGAATTGGTTTCTCGGGCTTTCTCCTTCAAAAGCCCTGTTTCAAAAATGTTTCCAACAGTTTTTCAAGATTTTTCCTTAAAATGTTTCATTTCAAAATCTTAAACCGATTTTATGGGTTTTCTCCATCAAAAGCCCAGTTTCGAATGCTTTCAACGATTTTCCTGAGCTTTTTCCTCAAAAATTCTCAATTCACAATTTCAAACCGGTTTTTCGAGCTTTCCCCTTTAAAAACCCTGTTTCAAAGTGTTTTCTAGCAATATGCTTGGCTTTTCCTCAAGAAAGTTTCGAAGTTTCGAGCTGGTTCTCCGGGCTTTCTCCTTCAAAAGCCCGGTTCTAAAAAATAACTGCTGTTTTTAAGAATCTTAGATTTGAACTTTGAATTTCTAAAGGGTCAATACAATTTGAAAATTTCAGCAGGGTTCCGCCTTAAAAAGTCGCTACCCCAAAATTCAACGAATTGCAAACACAGTCCCAAGGCATCCCGAGCCTTCAACCACATCAATCAAAACAATCCCATACTTCGTAACACGCAACCCATTCTTAAACACAATTTTTAAGTTAACTTCTTCGGTTTTCCAAATTTTCAGGTTTTGTTTTTGTTTTCAAAATTTTCAAAAAATTCTTAGAACATTCAAGAATATCCTCACAATTTTCTAAAATTGTCCTACAATTTTTTGGCCTTCAGTAGGATGAATTTTCTAATTTTTCTTAGTTTTTTTTACTTTTTGTAATTTTTAAAAATTCAAAATTTTCAAAAAATTATGAAACTTCATACGTTCTTCTACACATTTTCTAAGACACCCAGTACAAAAATCACGCACAAACACGGAATACCCGAGCCTATAGAGGCAATTTTTCCAACCCTACAGGAAACTCATTTACATAAACAGGCAAAATTATCCCAAAAACATTGAAATCTTCACCAAATTGCAAAAACAATATGTCCATTGCATTCTAAACATCCTAAAACATAGATTTACACTAATCATTTGCAAAAAAAACGGATACATATGCATCAAAATCGACAAAGTTTCAAAAAATTTACCTTTGGATTCTTCGACATGGAACAAGTTTTCTGGCAAGAATCCGGTGATAATGATGACTTTCGGTGAGTACCCGACGTCTCCCGACACTTCCCCAACAATTCCCGATCAAAATCCCTCAAAAACTCTTGGAAAAACTCTCAAATCACTCTCAAAACTCAACACCCACAATTAAAAATGCGAACCTACTCTGTTTTACAACCCACAGCCTAGTGCATTTAGCAGATACGCCAGAAGAACATTCCAATTGGCGCATGTGTGCGCCTGTGTGATTTTAGATCAAGCGCAAGTGTTACATGCACACAACCCTTCAGCTTCCCACCAAAACCAACTTTCAATCCTTCAAGAGTCAAAAATCATTTTTGAGGCTTTCAAAAGCCAAAAGTCAAGCTTTCAAAAATTTGTTTTCAAAAACCAAGTGATCTAGGTCGAATGTTGTCAAACCGGCATTTTTAGAACTTGGACCCTGAATAAAATTTTCAAAACACAAAGTTTTTCGAAATTCAAAGTTTTCTAGATCTATAACTCAGAAAGAATCTGAAACTTTCCAAACCTTCCACATTGGCATCCCTTCGATTGCCTCGTGACCAAAAAGAGATTCTTACTTTGTTATTTTTCTGCCTTCAATAAGCACAGACAGAAAAAGAGAGGCAATTGTAAGCACCCCATTTTTGCTTGCTCGGTAATCTTCGGCCCGACTGGATCCAGTTTTCAAACATTACGATACATACTAGCCCAAGGCAAGTCTTTCAAACTCCAATCCAGTCAACTAGTCGCTTCCCAGACCTACAAAGCCCGATTGAACCTGTAAAGACAATCATGCCCCTAAGTACTCCAAGCAACTTTTCGAGACCGGGCGGTCTCGAGAACCAACGCCATCCAGGTAGCTTCCCGAGATAGGGTGATCTCAGTGACCAACACCTTATCAAGTTCCAGATGGTTCACTTCTAGTGCCTGCTAGCCTGCCAATGTAGAAGTCCGTCATTTGGTAGTTCTCCAAGACCAAGCATTCTCGAAGACCAACACCACCCTCACAGGTAGCTTTCTGAGACTAGGCGTTCACAGAAACCAACACCACCCTATAGCTAACTCTCTACGACCCAGCAGTCTTAGGGACCAACACCGCACTTATAGCTTTCCTAGATTGGGCAGTCTAGGGAGCCAACACCTAGGTCAACACCGGCTCTTGCTTGCCCGACTTGGTGAAAAATGACCAAACTTGCCCCTTGGGCCTCCAGGCACATCTTGAGAAAGCTTAAAATCCCTCAAGATACTAAGTCCACCTTTCCAAAGTGATACTAAATAGTTAGGGGTACTTAACACGCCATTCTGGTCCCATTCCAACGAACTCCGATCAAAATAACTGTTTCACCCCTGAACACCCCAATGCAATACAAATCCCATCAAATAGTCAAAAACTCTTCCAAGACCCTCCTTAGACAATCCGACATGCTTAGCACGCCACTCCAATCTAACCTAGCCTTTTTTTACCAATCCTAGTTAAAATGACCATTTTGCTCTTGGCGACCCAAACGGGCCCAAAAACTACCCCGGTCCTAGAATACTGAACGGTGGGTCCCATCATACACCTCTGTTTAACCCGAGGAGAACCTTACGACACTAAACACTCCCGACTCAACGAAAGTCCCTCTGGAGCGTCTCGCAGATGCTCCACTAAGATTGTCTTTTCTCCCGATTTCCTGGTTATAATGCATTGTCAAACGACTTGAAAATAAAAAGTTTGATTTGAAAAAGAGATTTGACTCGAAAAGAGTTTGATTTGAACTTCGGATAAGAGACCTGAACTTGGAATTGACTTTGATTTGAAATAGAACTTCAGAATCTGAAACTGATTTTGATTTGAAAAGAGTGAACTTGGACTTGATTTGGAAAGATTGAGGTTTTGAAAACATTTTGATAAAGATTGAAATTGGAAAATCATCTTGGTCTAGAAAAGAACTTTCAGGGAAGAATTGGAAACCTCCTAACTTCAGGGTTAGAGTTGATCTAGGGTTTAGGAATCCTAGGACTTAAGAAAGATTTGAATTTAAGAAATATTTGAAAATTTAGAATTTAGAAAGTTGAAATATGAAAAAGTATGGAACTAGAAAAGGTTGAAATTAGGAAAGATTTAGATTCCTATTTTCTAAAACAAATGATTAGATTTTACTTTGAAAAAGACATTATTTGATTTTGTTTTCAAAAACAGAGGATTTGATCTAATTTCCAAAAACGGAAGATTTGATCTGATATAGAATTGGAAAGGAGGAATTTTGAAAAATTCAGGTTTGGAAAGCCATAGTTTTGGTATAGGAAAAATTATTTTGGAAATTTAAGATTTGATGTAGAAAATAGAGGCTTTGGAAACCTATGTTTTGAGGCATGATTGTAAATCATGTTTTAGGAGAGAAAATTAAGGCTTCCTAACCATGGCTCTAAGGTTTGACTTGAACTCCAAGAAAAATAGATTTTGGAAAATAGATCTTTTTCGAAGGAGTGATTTTTAGGAAATAGATTTTTGGAAAGAGTTTTACGAGTGTAAGTTTGAAAAGAGATTTTAGAAAGTAGATTGGAAAAAGATCTTTTAGAAAGTAATCTTAAAAAGAGATTTTGGAGAGGATTCAAAAAGAGGTTTTGGAAAGTAAGTTTGAAAAGTAATTTGCAAAGGGATTTGAATGTGAACTTTTGCAAGACTCTAAAAATATCTCATTTTTCTAAAACAATTCTAACCATAAGAAGATTAGAACCATTCTAGGATTGTGATTTTGAAAACAACAAAGATTTGAAAATATGGACCAAAGCCACTTTAAATGTAACACTTTCCTAAAGCAACCCTAACCATGGGAAGGCTAGAATCACCTTAGGATTGTGATTTTGAAAATAAGTTTGGAAAAAGAAGATTTAATGCAAGTTTTGAAAATAATTTTCGATGCAAGTTTTGGAGAGATGCATGATCATGATATGCACAATGTAAGGGGGGTCATGGACATACAAGGATAAAGGCTTTACCACATAATCAAGGGGGCCGAACCCACATGGTCTCCGGTTAGACTAAAAGAAAGCCCTTGACAAAGTGACCTTCAATAGCCTAATCCTACACATGAACCGGGGAGTCCCTTGTTTTAACCATGAAAGCAAGAGGGGTAGAATATGGAGATTAAAATAGAAGAAAATCCAAGTGGGTTAGGAGAGAGAAGAGAGAGGGGGGAATTGCGTAAATGTAAATAGGAAGCCTACATTGTGTCTTCTTGTATTTGCTTTGTTTTGCTTTACTTCGATCTTTCTTTTGATGTTTAAGAGCTTCCAAGTTACAGCACTTCAAGTCTTCAATTGAGGCATTGGAGGCTAGTATGCAAGTGTATGTATGCTAGGGTTAAATGTATAGAGGCTAGGGTTTGAGGAACCTAAAGGGAACTAGGGGTTGGAAGGACTTCGAACTCTGTATATCGAAGAGCAAGGTTTTTGGACTGTGTTTGCAGACCCTTTTCACACTGGAGGAGGCTTTGTATTTATAGACAGAAGACTGAGCTGGCACCTGCTGTAGTGGCACAAGGCAAAAATTTCACACTGGCATCACTAAGAGTGGCGCCAGGCCATTTTTTGGCTTGGCGCCACTTTAGGAACTTAGGAAACTTTTAAGGTCGGCAAGCAACGTACCTTCAAAAGATTTGGGCACCTGTGGCAATGACTTCCATGCAATATTTAGTCTGGCTTCACTGGGAGTGACTTCGAAAGATTCAAGAATAATTTAAAGGACCGGGAATGGCCCGGAGTGCCAAAAAAGGATAAGAACATTTAGAATAGTGACTCGGGGGTAGTAAACTTGAAGAATGATGTCAGGATGTGTTATAAGGGTTGACCGGGCCATTAGGGGCAAAACGGTCAATCGGACTAGAAAACTACCAGGATGGACTTGAAATATCCCGAAAGAAAACTTGAGGTTTGGAAACATTACTTAGAATGTCCCAGGAGATTATCGGTTTGATACCCAGAACCGGTGTGATTGGAAAAAGCGACCGGCCCACTAGGGGCAAAACTGTTATTTTGCACAAGGTTTGTCAGAACTAACTCGGAATGACCCAGAAATGTATCAGTAGGCCGGGGATACTATCAGAAGTGTCCCTGATAGATTACCGATTTGATACCCAGAGCCGGTGTGGTTTATGAGGCGCTCGGATGCCTAGGGGCAAAATCGTAATTTTGACCGGAAGGTTACAGAATTGGCCCGAAACCGACTAGAAAGTACCTAATCATGCCAGATTATCTCTAGGACAATCTTGAAAAGGTGAACTTACCGTTCTAAGGACTTAGGTACTTTTTCGAGGAACGTGTCAAAAAATACCCTAAGAACAGTTTAGTCATTTTTCACCAGAGTGGGCTAGCAGACACTAGTGTTAATTTGGGTTTTAAGTGTTTCCATCACTCTGACGGCGGTCCCAGACATAGGGGTTTGTTGGCTTTTCCCTATGTCGACCTGTTTACAAGTGTTTCTATCACTCTGACGGTTACGATGTTTACGAGTATTTCTACCACTCTAACGGTTCACAATCATTCCAGAGACTGCCTGATCTTGGAAAGCTGCTAGGTGGACTTATCGCCTGAGGAATCAACTTTTTTAAAAGGCGTGTTGAAAGGGACATTTCTTCATTGGTAGGCTAGCAGACGCCAAAGGTCAACCATTCTACCATCTTGGGGACTTGGGGTCTCGTCTTGATCGATGGGTTTAAAGGGACCTACCGTTCTGAAGATTTTTTTCAAAAAATGTGCCGAACTGGATGGTCTTACAGCCTTTAGGGATCAACTTTCTTGAAATATGTGCCAAATTTGATTTGAACTAGGATTGGACTGCAACTGGATTTGAACTAGAACTTGATTGGAATTGGATTTGAACTAGAATTGAGATTAAAAAGGGGATTTATCATCTTTGAGAAAACGTGCCCACTAGAATTGAACCGGATAATGCCCCAAGAGCATTTTGGTCATTTTGACTCCATTTGGACCCAATGGGCCTGTAAAGCGATGGATTGACTGGATTATGTCTGAAAAAGTACTTTGACCTGGAATTTGTCCATACTAACTTGAATATAAGTCCAGACAGACTGGAAACTACCGTGCAGGCAAAAATAGGGTGCTTACAGCTGCCCCTCTTTTTCTGTATTTGCTTGTCGAAAACAAAAAACAATAGAGTAAGAGTTCCATAATGACCGTGAGGCGGTCGGAGGGATGGACTTTGAAGATTTTTTGGAAATTGGTGTTTGAAAATGAAGATTTAGCCCAAAAGGCCTTTGAAATCGAGCTTTGGCTGGAAAAATGCAAAACTACCCGAAATTTGACACTGGCACCACTTGATAAATTTGGCTTATCGCCACTGCTAGTGGCGCCAGGCTTGAGATCAAAACTAGCAAACTGCTGGTTTGACGTTGTTGCGGGATTTGAAGAGTTTTCAAAAAACCAAGAGCCTTTGTGAGGAAATCGGCTTAGACATTTGAAGGAGTGCTCCCTAGGGACCACGAATGATTGTCGGAAAAGTCACCGGAAGAGAAGATTTTGCCAGTGAACTTCTAGAGGTGAGTTTTTTATTTTATGTTGATCTTGATGTGTAGAATTCCGTTTGAGTCACGTGAACAGTGGAAATTGATGTTTTAATATGTTTTAAACACTGTGGTGATGCTATTTTTTCATTTTAGTGCTTGTCTGATTGAATTTGAGTATTTTTTATGATTATGTGAAGTGGGTTTCTGCAGGAATTAGGGGTTTGTTCCTACATCTTTGGGTATTGAGATTTTTGGCTAGGTTTTCATCCTATGTACCTTAGAAAGATATGTTTAACAATCGTACGAAGTTTCGCGATTTCTTGAAAACTTTTTGAATTTTTTATTTTCTAAAAAATAGAAAAATACTTAAAAAATTGAAAAAATTGAGAAATTATTAGAGTTTAATATTTACAAGAATATGAGAATGTTTTAGAAATATTTGAAATGATTTTGAAGAACTTTGTAGCAACTTTGAGACCTGTTGGTTTTTTGAAAAATGAAACAGGCCTTTTGAAAATTTGGAAATCCTGAAAACGTGCACAGGTGTTGATGTTGCGTGATCGTAATGTTGTGAAGCGCATGGTTTATGTTTTGTATTGATGTTGTGAGTGTTCTAAGGACCACTTTTAAATGAAACTCTGCTAAAATGTTTGAAAAAGAGTTAAAAAAATTTTAAGATAAAATCTTTTTTAAAGAAAAAGATATAAAACCATTGAGGGCGGGGCCTTTTAGGCGCAGAAGGCCCCGAGAAACTCGAGAGCCTTAACACTATTGGAAAAAACACTCGAAAGGAAAATTTTAAAAACTGAATTTTGAATGAAAACTTTTGAAGAAAATATTTTGGAAGATTTAAAAATGAATTTTGAGTTTGGAAACTTTGGGCTTTGACAAGAATTTTGAAAGATTGAAAACTTAAGAATTGAGTTTGAAGAAAACTTTTTGGAAGAAGAAGTTTTAGAAAACCTTGATTGGAATAGAAAAAGCTTGGCATCGACTTTGATTTGAAAATTTTGAGATTTGAAAGTTGATTTTGAATTGGAGATCATTTTGGAATTTTGGACAACACGTGTAGAAAATTCGTTTTGACCTGAAATTTGAAGGCAAAATGTTCAGAAAATTCATTTTGATTTGAAAACAAAATGTATAAGAAATTCATTTTAACTCGAAATTTGACTCTTTAAATCAAAATGTGTAAGAAATTCACTTTGACTTGAAACTGGAATTTTAAAATCAAAATGTGTAGGGAATTCATTTTGACTTCGAACTGGAATTTTAAAATCAAAATATGTAGGAAATTCATTTTGACTTGAAATTTGACATTTTAAGAAAAAGAGTTTTAGCAACTCTTGAAGTTTGTTTGGAATAAAAATCTCTTTGAAGAAAAAGTTTCGAGATGGATTGGAAATTTGATTTCGAAAAGAACTTTAGGACTTGATTTTGAAATAGTCTTTTGGAAAGAAATACTAAGAGCATTAGGAATTGAATTTTAAAGATAAACTTTTGAAGAAAAAAGTTAGGAAAGCCTTTTGAGAGTTGGTTTTTAAAAATAAACTTTTTGAAGGAAAAAGCTTAAGAAAACCTTTTGAGTTGATTTGAGTAAATTTCATTAAGACTTGTGTCACTCATTTTTTCATTTATATTTGATCTTTGGTCGTCATCATTATTTTTCCTTGTTTTTTTTTCTTTTCTTATTTCTTTTCTTATCTTTGGAACTGCATATACCGTGTATTAATACCTCTTACCTCGGCTTACCTTTCAGGATGGCAGACGTGGGTGATGACGGTTCTGAGAGGAGATGCCGCTCTGGGAAGGTGGCTCGGACGGATTCTGTCAACAGCTCTAGTCGTTCTAGGGGTAGTCAACAATCTGCTGGACAAGCATCTTCCAACTAGAGCGGACGGGGGAGTAGACCTCCAGTAGACCCCTTCCCTCCAATTGAGCAAGCCTTTGAAGAGGAGATAGATGCCGAGGAGGAAGTACCAGGTCTTGGCGATCAGATGACCAGTTATGGGAGGGCCTCCTCTAAACATAGACAGACAAATGCTGATCTTGGTGACCTAGAGATACCGGATATTCCACCACTGGGAGACCTCGCCTATCATCCTAGCATCTACTTGCGACACCATTTGCCCCCTCTGCGGGTACACACATCTTTTAGAGGGGCAGTTCATCTCGTCTTTAGTACTATGCAGCGGGCGGCTCCATCTTACCAAGCTTTCTTGGCAAAGATTGGGTTTGGGGCCTTCATGAAATTACAGGCTAACCACCTGAACAAACATCTGGTATTGGCGCTTATTAAGAGGTGGTTCAGAGAGACTAAGACTTTCCACTTTGTGGGCTTCGAGTTGGGACCCACTAAATTGGATTGGGCTATCATCACGGGCTTTGCTTCGTTGGTCAGTGGATCACCTGGCAGTCAGTCAGTAGAGTCGATGCATGCATTTTGCTGGACTTACCCCCTCCCCAGCGTTTTGCCTTCCCAGTCTCTTGGCTTAGCTGGGATGACAGTACCTGTGCTGTTAGGCCACCACCTGCCTAGCGAGACATTATAATGCCGCCACTTGTTTTGTACATCATCTTCAGCTACTTCTGCAACAACAAGTCGCATATGCCCTTTCAGTTGGTGAGCATAGTGGCTAATCTTGGGGCTTTGTCTGAGCTAGATTGGGGGTCCTTCTCCCTCGTGTTGCTTCCTTCAATCGATGCGGGTCCGGACTTCCTCTCGTTGAAGGAGCATGACTGTTTCTAGCCTTTTCTTGTCTGGTGGAGCTATGAGTACCTGTCAGTTCGGCGTCCTACAATTTTCGAGGATGACCTTTATCCATGTGCTTTGAGGTGGGCTCGTGACCGGGTAGCCCAGCGATCGGAGATTACTGATTTTGTGGCGCTATGGGTGAACCTGGAGTTGATCTAGGAGAGGGATGTGACTTGGCGGCCCTTTATTGGGTCATTTCATTATAAGACGGTGCGGTACTTGGTGTCATTATCCCTATCGAGGGCTTCCTTTCTCAGCAATGATTCTTGGGAGTCCTACCTAGAAGATCGCCATTGGCACCAGTTTGATGAGTTCAGGTCAGTAGGGGATCCACCGAAGTACATGTTTGGTGCCTTGGTCAAGGGAGTGTCGTTTCCCTATCAGCTGCAACAGCCGGGTTGTGGTTTTCTACTTCCTCCAGAGACGAACTATGCTATGCATTTTGGGGCTCATTCTGTCGGTGCATTCACCCAGTTTAAGGTAGTAGTCAGCGGATATGCTCCTGGCCAGGAGGTAGTAAACTTGTGGCACCGAGCGGGTGGATATGTGCCCCAAGTTGAGTTTACCAAAGTAAGAGATCAGAGGGACCAATTCTAAATGGAGCGGGATCAGTACCAAGTAAAGGTGGCTTCCATGATGGGCCGGTTAGCACAGATGGGAGGTGGCGGGGTATATTATCCTCTCCCTCCTTCTTCTTTTCGCTCTACTGTTGTTTAGTTATTCCTTTGTGTCATTGATTCCGGTTTTATCTTCTTTGCAAGATGCTAGCACTTCTAGCAGTTATCTACCTCCTCTGAAGCCAAGTTTCAGAGATTTCGATCTGGAAGATATCAATTTTGATCTTTGATGGATGCCTCTTGTCGTAGACCCTGATCTTCTTTTGCCCCTATCCTGGAGATGTATTTATGTTAGATAGCTTTATTTTTGTAAATTTTGGACAGAGATGGATGTTTGTGATTTAGATAGTTAAATGCATGGACAAGCATAGATATTTATGGTTTTTACAGCTAAGTATATAATCAGATGTATGGGCATAGATGATGATGTTATATATTTACTACATGAGTTGATATTGAACTGTATTGGTGACTTTTGTTTCTACAGGGAGTTATGTCCTATGTATGCAAAGCTCATGCTAATTTTTTTAATTATATTTTTTATTATTTTTTTTATTTCTATTTTATTTTTATTTTTATAAAATGCATGCACATATTAGAAATATACTAGCTAACGGAATGACAAAGGGTGCTGTCAAACTCGGTATCTTTGGAATGGTAATTCCTTCCTTTTCGGGGGGTCTAGCCTTTCCTTTGGCTCAACCTTACCTTGACCAGATGATAACACTTCGTACCTTTCTCAACCTTTTGACCGCCTTCGATTCTCTACCTCAGGGTTAGTGTATAGGATTATTGAGGCTGAAACTCTCAACTCCCGAGACTTTGGCAACAGCTTGCCCGACTTTTAGTAGAGCGATAAGTGGCTAGTCATTCAATCTAAAGAGACTTTGCTTTAGGACCGTAATGTAGGTTAGGTCATGGGTTTTTGAAACATCGGGTTATACAAGCTCAAATTTGATGTTGTTTTCAGTAGGGTTTAGATCCATACCCTCCTTGACTATTTTTTTTTTTTTTTTTTTTTTGGACAGGGTTAGCATCCTTTTTTAGTTTCTGCAACACATCTGACTCATTTAGATCCAGCAATCCATTGTCAATCGGAGTGAAATTTAGTAGGGTTGTAATGTAGGTCCTGGTTTCAAATTTTTACAATAAAGGGTAAAGGCTCGAACCTACAACCTCTATTGGGCTTCTTTCTCACCTAGGATTACCTTTGAACTTTCCTTCTTGCTTTTACTACATACTTCTCAGGATGAAAATGACTCTTTTCTTTTCTTTCAACATTTCTATATGTTTTTCAAAATGGCACAAACATGACTTTCTTCAAGCCTTTTAGATATCTTTTTTTTTTTTTTTTTGGCCTTTTGCTCCTTGGCAATTCCCTCTTTTTTTTCATTATTTTTTTATTTTTATGAAACGAACATTTCTATAACCCCCCTTCTTTTTTCTTTTAAAGGTTCAATCTACCCATTGTGGGCGGTGATCCCTAGGTTTAGGTTTTCTCGAAAAGGTAAATGGCTCAACGGGAAATGAAATGAGGGTCTCTCTTCATTTTGAATTAGATTGCTTGATCCATAGAGCCTTCAACTCTGCCCTAGCACAATAAAGGATGGATGCCTTTCCTAGAGTTCTCTATTATTGTCTGCCCCAGTGTAGGGGGGGACGGTCTTAGATCAGGGTTGACAAGGAATATTTTGCTTTTTGCGAGGTACTAGGGGCTAAGCAAAGGGAATATAAACACTTTTTCCTTTTATATGGGGAAGTGAAAGATGGCTCCTCTTCATTTAGATAATCTGGCCACACATCGCTTAGCTTCGGTGTCTTGCAAGTGTTGCCTCTGGATAGTTTCCTCATGCATCTTCATTCTCTCTCTTTTTTGTGGAAAGTTGATCAATTGGGGAGTGGCTAACTCATGCTATCATACCCCTCAAGTCAGATCCTCCATATGATAGACCATGCCCCTTGCGTAGGAAGTATTCACCATTCACAAGAAGAATATAAGATAAGAGCAATGAATAAAAGGACTTAATCATTTTATTATGTTAGTGAAAAGCATATAGTTCTTTTCAAGGAATGGAAATGCAAACATTAATTTAAGGATAAAATGTAGAGGGATAGAAAGAAAGTGGGTGAAAACACCCTTCTCTTGTACGCTTTTGTAGAGAATCCCTTTAGTTGGGCTTTGGGACGATGCCCACATCCTCGATGCTCCATCTATGGTTAGGATCCTTAGCCAAGGCAAGACAGGAAGAGATTTCTCCTAAAGCTTTGAGTGAATTAGCAGTGATAATACAATTATTAGCTTCCTTTACCCTTTTGCCTTCCTTCGCTGGCTCCTTAGTTTCTTCAATAAACTAGTTGGGAGGCTTGTCTTCTTCCAACTTAGTAGACTTGACCTAGGCTCAGGGTTTTCTGCTCCGGCATCCGGCCGTGCCCCAGTGTTCCTCAGGCAGGTACAGCAGCGAGTTCCTAGCACTGGGTATAAGTGGCTTCTGTGTTCTGGATGGGTCAAAGTGGAACGATTGTCATTCCTTTTTCATGTATTTGGTTTCTTGTATCACATAGTCAACCTTCTCGGTAGATTCATTAGTGAGCTCATCTTCGGGGACTGGCATTTTATCGGGTTGCACCATAACCAGGCATGATGCTATTCCAAATCTTCTCATTCCATTTCCTCCCTATCCTCATAATATATCTCTTGGCATGTGGCTAACCAAACCTTGTCGTTACCAAATTCTATGATGACATTGACAGTGTGGTCTAGTAGAGGGTCTATAGTGGCATTCAGAGGATTCATTGGTCGTAAGCCGATGATCTTATTATCTATTAGGTCTTGAATTTTGTGTTTGATGGCTAAACAATCCTCAATGTCATGTCATTGGCCACCTGAATGGTATTCACAACTTACTACTGATCCAAAGTAAGGAGGGAGAGGACTGGGCCGGGGTCGAGAAGGTATAGATTTCAGATATCCAGCCGCAATGAGGCCAAAATAGGCCGTGGTCTGTGAAAAAGTGAGTTTAGTAAATGTCTGTTTTTTCCCACTCGCTCGCCTAGACTGAGCAAGTGTCATAGATGTTTTTGAAGATTGGGAATCAAGTTCTGGTGTGGTAACAACCAGATCGATGGTTTGGGAGTCAAAGGAGCTTTGGGTTTTATGCTTCAAAGTGGGACAATTTTGGTGTCATGGCCAAATGGATGGGACTGGTACTCATAGGATAGATTATGTGATTCAGGGTTTTGGTTAAAGGTTGGCTTGAAAGGTGTCGGAATGAGGCCATTGGCTTGGGGAGGTTGTTGGTAAGCAATGGTTAGGGTATAGTCTTGGTCTTTCCTCTTCATCCTTTGCATTCCTTATGGGTTTGGGCTTGCGAGGACTATACCTGCTCATGTGTTGTAGTTCCTGCATGGGATAAGAGTGAAGAGAGCATGGCTTCCATTTTAGTCATCTTCTTTTTGAGTCCTCTTACTTCCACTAATAGCAAATTTAAGGCATCGAGTGTGAGTGACTCCATAGGTGTTCATTAGCTTTTGGTCTGTAGCAATGGGGAATGCAGAGAGAAACCTAAAACCAGCAAAAGGAAAAAGTCAGTGTCTTGTTTTTGATAAATTTTTATGCAATGCACGCTTTAAGGATGTCCCTACTCGAGAGGAAAACTAATCATGATGTATTGGCTCACTTTTAGAGATAGGGGGTCTGCTGTTGTATGCAAGCACCTTACAATTGATCAAGAACCTGCATGCATCATTTATTCGCGAAAAATAAGGAAACACATTGAACTCTGAGGTTTACAAATCAAAGTACATTTTAATTGGGGGGGGGGGGAGAGGGAAACTTTTTACTTTAGACTTCTACCTATCTAGTTTTACATATGAAATCCTAAACTGCTCTTGAGTCTTCAGATTCGCCTTATTTGGACTTGATGTCGAGGAGGTCATTGAGAGATCTTATTGATTGATTGCCCCTTGTCTTCTTGGCAATACTATCTCCGTGAGCATAGAGGGATTGGGGCCCCTCTTATGGAATGACTTTAAATGCATTCAATGATTCCTTAGGGTTATATGAGAATTCTTAGGGTTTTGGTAGGTTTAATGCAAGGGAGAGTAACCTTGGTGTCACTCTTGATGGGTTGATTATATGCATGAGAATGCAACGACTCGAGTTACTTTGAAACTCTTGTCTTGACATGGAATATTGAATGCATGAACATAGATGCAAAGAGCGTAAAGAGAGAGAATGCAATGGTAAAGTAAACATGCATGCATGAGCAGTTAGATAGGTATTATAACAACATGAATACAAGCATTATAACAACAAAAATAGATAAATTTAAAGGAAAGTAAAGCAGTCGCCCTTTCCTTCATGGTTTTGAAATCAGTGCGCGTGTCTTAAATTCGGCAGAGGTTCGGCTATGCATGGTGTCTATATGAGCATGAGGTTTAGGGTTTACTAATGCGTCCTAAAAAGGCTCGATTCCCAGATCATCAAACCTAGGCCCACTCCCCGAGGTGGTGCCATTATCGGTTGGTGATTCGAGCGGGGGAACCATTAAGAAGCCATAGGCAAAGAAACTCACACAACATCTTGCCCACAACCAATACACCATTCTCCTTTCTAACTAGAAGGGACATATAAGAGTAAAGAATGCAAGTATGCAGAATGCAAATGTACGTGCAGTACGTGTGTGATTTTTCAAAATTAGAGTAAAGAACCCAACAACTCATATCCATCCTGTTCAATCCATACATTCATAATATGTAGAGCAATTAGCATGAAATAAAACAAAATGTGAATAAAAATCCACCTACAAAATAAATATGCAATAGTTAGTATGCGGATAACAAACTTAATGCAAGATAATATGAATGGAAATAAATTAGATGTATGTTTTTTAAAACAAATTTGAAAATTCGATTTTGGAAATTTTGGAGTGGATAGGATTGAAAAAAATAATTGAAGACTCTACATGGGTGAAGGGTGAAAAGACATGACAATGGCCTAACCCTCCAAGTTTTCCCAGTGGAGTCGCTAGCTGTCGCGCTCCGATTTTTCGTACCTGAAAAAAACAAGTGAAAAAAATATAGTGCTCTCTCGTTAGAATTCATCCTTCTAGAAGGACGAGTGTGACTAGCTTTGAATTTGAAATTAATTTGAATAAAGGCTTTTGGAAATATTTGGAGTCGCCACCTAACTTGATTAAGGTGAGTTAGGTCACCTAAAACTAAGCACAATCTGAAGATTACACTTAGGGTCTCTTTGAAAGAGATTTTGAAAACTTTCCCAAGAGAGGATTTTTAAGAAAATAGGTTGTTTGACAACCTTTGAAAACATTTAAGCCCTTTTAGAAAAGTAACTCCATTTGCTCATTCGAAAACAGTGATCCTAAGTCTAGGAGTTGGTTACGTGTAGGAAAGATGTCCTAAGACTATCACCCTACCCCACCCTTGCGGTACCTACATGTCTATTCACCCTAGGTTCACTCATTAGAGTCTTTGATTAATAAACGTCCAATACTATCCACTTTTAGAAAAGAATTTTGAAAAGATATTTAACATGATGCATGATATGCAAGTGCAAGGATTTGATTTGATTTGATTTGGAAATAGATTTGAAAAGAACTCGACTTGATTTTAAAAAGACTTGATTTGATTTTGAAATGGATTCGAAAAGACTGGATTTGAAATTGGAAAGAAATTTTTAGGCATTGAAATCGAAGATTTGAAAATAGATTTTTGGAATTGGAAGTTTAAAAATAGTTACGGAATTGAAAATTTGAAAAAGGTTGTGAAATTGGAGGTTTGAAAAAGGTTATAGGATTAAAATTTTGAAAATAGTTATGACTGCACCATGAGGGTTACCTACATATCCCTTTTTGGGAATCGGGTCAGTTGTAGTTCAGACAAGAGTCTGATTGAAAATAGAAAGTTTGATTTGAAAAGATTTTTATTAGAAAAGAGTTTGATTTGAAAAAGAGATTTGATTTGAAAAGAATTTGATTTGAACTTGGAATTGACTTTGATTTGAAATAGAACTTGAGGATTTGAAACTGATTTTGATTTGAAAACAGTGAACTTGGACTTGATTTGGAAAGATTGAGGTTTTGAAAACATTTTGATGAAGATTGAAATTGAAAAATCATCTTGGTCTAAAAAAGAACTTTTGGGGAAGAGTTGGAAAACTCATAACTTCATGGTTAGGGTTGAACTAGGGTTTAGGTGTCCTAGAACTTAGGGTAATCTAAGGTTGAAGTATATAATTGAATTGAATTTGATTCACACTTAAAAAGTTTGATTTCAGAAAGTTTGGTTTTGGAAACCAAGACTTAGGAAGATAGAATTTAGGAAATCTCGAAATTAGGAAAGTTTCAAAATAGGAAAATTCCATTTTAGGAAAATTTCATTTTAGAAAAGTTCCAAATTAGAAAAGTTTTGAATTAGGAAAGGTTTTGGAATTGGAAAGTTTTGAATTTAAAAAGTTTCAACTTAAGGAAGTTTCGAATTTGCAATGTTTCCCTGTTAGGAAAAGTTGATTTCAGAAAGATTTGAATTTAGAAAGTTGGATTTAAGAAAGATTTGAAATTTAGAAAGTTTAGAATTTTAGAAAAGTTTGAATTTAGAAAGATTTAAAGTTTGAGTTTTAGAAATACTTGAAGTTCGGAAAGATTTGAATATAAGAAAGACTTGAAAATTTAGAATTTAGAAAGGTATGGAACTAGGAAAGGTTGGAATTAGGAAAGATTTAGATTGCTATTTCCTAAAACAAAAGATTGGATTTTATTTTTAAAAAGAGATGATTTGATTTTGTTTCCAAAAATGGAAGATTTGATTTAGTTTCCAAAAACGGAAGATTTCATTTGACATAGAATTGGAAAGGAGGAATTTTGAACAACTTAGGTTTGGAAAGCCATAGTTTTGGTGTAGGAAAAGTGATTTTGGAAATCTAAAATTTGATGTAAAAAATAGAGGTTTCGGAAACCTATGTTTTGAGGCAAGATTGGAAATCATGTTTTAGGAGAGAAAATTAGGGCTTCCTAACCATGGCTCTAGGGTTTGACTTGAACTCCAAGAAAAAGAGATTTTGAAAAATAGATCTTTTTGGAAAGAGAGATTTTTAGGAAATAGATTTTTGGAAAGAGTTTTACAAATGTAGGTTTGAAAAGAGATTTTAGAAAGTAAGCTTAAAAAGTGATTTTGGAGAGGATTCAAAAAGAGGTTTTGGAAAGTAAGTTTGAAAAGCAATTTGAAAAGGGATTTGAATGTGGACTTTTGCAAGACTCTAAAAATATCTCATTTTCCTAAAATGATTCCAACCATAAGAAGATTAAAACTATTCTAGGATTGTGATTTTGAAAACAACAAAAATTTGAAAATATGGACCAAGGCACTTTAAATGTAACACTTTCCTACAGCAACCCTAACCATGGGAAGGCTAGAATCAGCTTAGGATTGTAATTTTGAAAATAAGTTTGGAAAAAGAAGATTTAATATAAGTTTTGAAAATGATTTTCGATGCAAGTTTTGGAGAGATGCATGAACATAATATGCATAATGCAAGGGGGGTCGTGGACATACAAGATTAAAGGCTTCACTACATAATCAAAGGGGCCGAACCCACGTGGTCTCCGGTTAGACTTAGAGAAAGTCCCCGACACGATGACCTTCAATAGCCTAATCCTACACATGAACCGGGGAGTCCCTTGTTTCAAGCATGCATGAAAGGGGGGTAGAAGATGGGGATTAAAATAGAAGAAAACCCAAGTGGGTTAGGAGAGAGAAGAGAGAGGGGGAAATTGCGTAAACGTAAATAGGAACCCTACCTTGTGTCTTCTTTTATTTGCTTTGTTTTGCTTTACTTCAATTTTTGCTTTGATCTTCAAGAGCTTCCAAGTTGCAGTACTTCAAGTCTTTAATGGAAGCTTTGGAGGCTAGTATCTGAGTGTATGTATGCTAGGGTTAAGTGTATAGGGGCTAGGGTTTGAAGAACCGAAAAGGAAGTAAGGGTTGGAAGGACTTCAAGCTCAGTATATTGAAGAGCAGGGTTTTTGGACTGTGTTGGTGAACCATTTTCACGCTAAAGGAGGCTCTATATTTATAGAGAGAAGATTGAATTGGCATCTCCTGTAGTGGCGCCAAGCAAAATTTTACACTAGCACCACTAGGAGTGGCGCCAGGCCATTTTTGGCTTGGCACCACTACTAGTGGTGTCAGCCACTTAGGAAACTTTTAAAGTTGGTAAGCAACGTATCTTCAGAAGATTTGCGTGCCTGTGTCAGTGACTACCATGCAATTTTTAGCATGCCTTCACTAGGAGTGACTCCAAAAGGTTCGAGAATAATTTAAAGGATCAGGAATGGCCTGGAGAGCCAGAAAAGGATAGGAACCCTTAGAATAGTGACTCGGGGTTAATAAACTTGAAAAAGATGTCAGGATGTGTTGAAATAAGGGCAAAACGGTTAATCGGACCAAAAAACTACCGAGATGGACTCGGAATATCCCAAAATAAGACTCGAGATTTGGAAACATTACTTAGAATGTCCTAGGAGGCTACCAGTTTGATACCCAAAGCCGGTATGGTTGGAAAAAGCAGCCAGCCCACCAGGGGCAAAACGGCCATTTTGCAGCAGGTTTGCCAAAACTAACTCGGAATGACCCAAAAATATATCAGAAGGTCGGGGATACTATCAGAACCATCCCTAGGAGATTACCAGTTTGATACCCAGAGCCAGTGTGGTTCCCAAGGCGCTCGAATGCCTAAGGGCAAAACGGTCATTTTGACCAGAAGGTCTCGGAATTGGCCCGAAATCAACTGGAAGGCACCTAATCATGCTGGATTGTCTCTAGGAGAATCTTGGAAGGGTGGACTTACCGTTCTTAGAATTTAGGTACTTTCTCGAGAAACGTGCTGAAAAATGCCCTAAGGGCGATTTGGTCATTTTTCATTGGAGTGGGCTAGCAGGCACTAGTGTTGACCTGGGTTTTGAGTGTTTCCGTCACTGTGACGACTGTCCTGTGACAGGGGTTTGTTGGCAATTCACTATGTCAACCTATTTGCGAGTGTTTTCGCCACTCTAACGGTTAGCAATCATTCCAGAGACTGCCTGATCTCAGGAAGCTGTTAGGTGGACTTATCACCTAAGGAATCAACTTTCTCGAAAGGCATGCTAAAACGGACATTTCCTCATTGTAAGCACCCCATTTTTGACCACTTAGTAGTCTACGGTCCGTCCAGACTTGTACTCAAGTCAATATGGATGTATTCCAATCAAAATCAACTCTTTAAGTCTAATCCCGTCTACCCATAGCTTCGCAGGCCCACCAGGCCCAAATAGAGGCAAAATGACCGAAATGCCCTTAGGGGCATTGTTCGGTCTAATTTCACATCAAGCACGTCTTTTCGGAGACGGTAAGTCCTCTTTCCAATTCCAAATCAGGCGCGTCTTTCCGGAGACGGTAAGTCCCCTTTCCAATTCCAAATCAGGCACGTCTTTTCGGAAACAGTAAGTCCCCTTTCCAAATACAAATCAGGCACGTCTTTCTGAAGACGGTAAGTCCCATTTCTAATTCCAAATCAGGCACGTCTTTCCGAAGACGGTAAGTCCCCTTTCCAATTCCAATAGGCACGTCTTTCAAAATACGGTAAGACCCGTTGCAAACCCCTTTTCCAATTCCAATTCCAATCCTTCTCTCGAGAAAGTTGATTCCTCAAGACGGTAAGTCTATCCAATCCAGCACCTTTTTTGAAGAAAGTTTCTTCGGAACGGTAAGTCCCTTTAAACCTATCGACCGGGACGAGACCCCAAGTCCCCTAGATGATAGAACGGTCCACCTTTGGCACCTGCTAGCCCGTCAATGCAGAAATGTTCGTTTTGGCACACCTTTTAAGAAAGTTGACTTCTCAGGCACTAAGTCCCTTTAGCAGCTTCTTGAGATCAGGCAGTCTCGGGAATGATTGCGAACCATCAGAGTAGCGGAAGTACTCGCAAATATCGCAACCGTCAAAGTAGTGGAAATACTCACAAACAGGTTGATATAGGGAATTGCCAACAAACCCCTGTATCACTAGACCATCGTCAGAGTGGCGGAAACACTCAAAACCCAGGTCAATACCAGTGCCTGCTAGTCCACTTCGGTGAAAAATGACCAAACAGCCCCAAAGGCCATTTTTCGACACGTTGCTCGAGAACACACCTAAGTCCTCAGAATAGTAATTCCACCCTTCCAGGATTGTCTTAAAATCAATCCGGTATGATTAAGTGCCTTCTAGTCAGTTTTGGGCCAATTACGAGACTTTCCGGTCAAGATGACCATTTTGCCCCTAGGCATCCGAACGCCCCCAGGACCACACCGGCTCTAGGTATCAAACCGGTAACCTCCCAACAATGCTTCTTATAGTGTTCTCAACCTTCTATTATCTTTCCGGATCATTCCAAGTCAATTCCGGTAAACCCGGTGCAAAATGACCGTTTTGCCCCTGGTGGGTCAGTCGCCTTTTTCTGACCACACCAACTCTGGGTATCAAACTGAAAATCTCCTGAGAATGCTTCTTATAGTATTCCTGACCTTCCTTTATCATTTCTGATCATTCCGAGTTAGTTCTGGTAAACCCGGTGCAAAAATGACCGTTTTGCCCCTGGTGGGCCGGTCGCCTTTTTCGACCACACCGGCTCTGGGTATCAAGCCAGTAGCCTTTGGGAACATTCTAAATTATGTTTCTAAATCTCGAGTCTTCTTCCGGGACATTCTGAGTCCGTCCCAACAACTTTCCAATCCAGTTGACCGTTTTGCCCCTAATGGCTCGGTCAACCCTTCTAACAAATCTTATCATTCTTTTTCTAGTCCATTACCTCCAGGACTCTATTGTAAGGGTTCCTGCTCTTTTTTGGCCTTCCGAGCCCTTCCTGGTGCCTTAAGTCCTTCCCAAGTTTTCCGGAGTCACTCCTAGTGAAGCCAGGCTAAAAATTGCATGGTAGTCACTAGTACAGGTGCCTAAATCTTCCAAAGATACGTTGCTTGCTGACCTTAAAACTTTCCTAACTGACTGGAGTGGTGCCAGAAGGTTTTTTGGCTTGGCGCCACTGCAATAGGCGCCAGGTCATTCCTTTGTCTATAAATACACAGCCTCCTTCAGCGTGAAAGAAGTCCACCAACTCAGTCTAAAAACCCTATTATTTGACATACAGAGCTCGTAGCCTCTCTAAACCCTAGTCTCCTTAGGTTTTCCCAAACCCTAGCTCCATACATAAACCCTAGCCTCCTATACACTCATACACTCTCATATACTCATACACTAGCCTCCAAAGCCTCCTTTGAAGACTCGAAGTGTTGCAATCTGAAGTTTTGAAGATTGAAGACAAACTCTTGAAGATTGAAGTGAAGACTGAAGCAAAGCAAGCAAAGCAAAGCGCGCAAAGCTAAGTAAAATAAAGAAGACACAATGTAGGCTTCTTATTTACGTTTACGCATCTTCCCCCTCTCTTCTCTCTCCTAACCCACTTGGGTTTTCTTCTATTTTAATCCTCCATCTTCTTCCTCCCCTTTTTGCATGCTTGAAACAAGGGAATTCCTGATCCATGTGTAAGATTAGGCTATTAGAGAGTCACCGTGTCAGGGGCTTTCTTTTAGTCTAACCTGAGACCACATGGGTTCGGCCCCCTTAATTATGTGGTGAAGCCTTTAACCTTCTATGTTCACGACCCTCTTTGCATTGTGCATATCATGATATTGCATTCTTCCAAAATTCGTTTTCAAACTCGTTTTCAAATGCTTACATCAAAATCTTCTTTTTCAAAACTTATTTTCAAAATCACAATCCTAGGGTGATTGTAATACCCGCGATTTCTATTACATTCCTATTGAGACTAGGAAACTAAAAACCACATGAATTCTACATCTAAAGTGAAGTCCTTTTTGAACCCGACCTAGTCATATGTCCAGATCTCAATGTCATGGAAAATCGATCTCCCAAAACACAATATGCCTGACAAATTCGCACCAAAATTTACTCTAACTTCAAACCTAATTTTCTCTCTCATTTCTCAATGAAATTTGATGAATCAAGTGTCTAGAATTATCTTCTCTTCGAGCCCGATCCCCTCGTAATCTCGGAACCCAATTCTGTGGAGATTTGATCTCCCAAAACAGCCCCCGAAAGCCGCTGCACCTGGCAAATTTCACACCAGAAATTACCCTAACTTTATACAGGGTTTTCTCTTCCATTTCTCAACGGATTTTGACGAATCAAATGTCTAAAATTATCTACTTTTCGAGCCCAACCCCTTCATAATCTCAGACCACAATCCCATAGAGTTTTGTTCTCCCGAAAAGTCCCCGAAAGCTGCTGCACCTGGCGAATTTCGCACCAGATTTTACCCTAACTTCATATTGTGTTTTCTCTCTCATCTCTTGACAGAATTGTGCAAAATTTGAGCCTAAACCAATTAGTTTTTGAGAACTTGCTGCCTATGGTTTCCGAATGACCATTCAATAAGATTTGAAGCCCCAAACCCAGCAGCTTTGAACTAGGGGCTCTCTTCCACTTTTGGATATACCCCACTCCACCAACTTTGCATGGCCAGCTACCCCCTTCATATTGCATGTAAACCACTCTTAAGCTACGCATGTGGCCAGATGTAATCCCACTTATGTATACATGAGTTAGTGCCTTATGCATGTACATATACAATTGGACACAATATTGTAACACACACACACACACACACAACACAATGCACAATTTCAAAACACACACACCAATCACAACACATGGTCAAAGTTGCACACACCTATCACAATGCAAGAAATAAATTAACACCCTCTTCCCTCCCCTCTTGCCGGGCAAGGAATGGCCATGCAGCCAATAGAATACTAAGTTGTAGAGAGAGGGATAGAGTTGTAGAGAGAGAATTGAAGAGAGAGAGAGACCAAGAGAATAAGGTGAAGTGTGTGCATATACACCCACCAATGCACGAATATTCCTTGGTGAACACAAGGGAACCTTTGACCACTTTTTGCTGGGTGTTTTACATAGAAAGAGGAAGAGAGAGATGGGGAGAGAGAAAGAGAGGAGAAGAACCATGCATGAAACCCCATGCAACCGGCAAAGACCAACCCACCAACCCTTCAACCAATGAACCACCCCCATGCTCCCTCTATAAATGCCTAACCTTGTTACCATTTCCCCCATTGCTGCCCACAAGAAAGTAAGAGAAAGTTCTAGAGACAGAAAGAGAAAACCGAGAGGAGTGAGGAGGGGAGAAAACGGGGAAGAAGAGAGGGCAGGGGCAAAGGCCATTCGAAGTGAGATTTACTACCTTCATTCCCCTTCCTTCAAAATACCCAAACCCAGAAAAACCAGCCCCCAGCCCCTTGTAAATCAGAGAGAAAACCAGTAAGGAAAAAAGTGAGAGTTCATCGGCTGTTTGGTCGAAACAAGCAAAGGCAGGGCCTGAGGCCTATCACAGCAGTGCGAGGCTTCTCCAGGACCTCCGTGGAGTCCAAGGGAGGCCTCCCACCTCTATGCATGAGTCGTAACGGCCCTGGAGGGCCAAACTCTCCAGAAAACGGTCTTCAGGCCATAACTTTAGCCACCGGCCACCAGATCCGATGAGGCCAGTTGGGTCCTCTTCATCTCGACGTTCCGAACAACTTTCATGAAGGACACTTTTCTAGAAAATATAGGAAGAGGCCCAAAAGCTCAATCGCAGGTCTGGAACCCTAGGGTTTCGTCATGCAACCGAGCTTTTCTGGCAAAAATGACCACCTTCGACCACCGTAGGTTGAGCACTGACCATGAGTGTCTAGCCCAGGTCCATAGCATTCTCTAGGCCACACATGCATGGCCAGGAGGACCACAGATTGGTGGGAATCGGCGAGGGAAGCTCCCAGCTGCTCGACTAAGAAGATGAAGGCACTGTTTTCCTTCCCCCACACGCGGGTGGTGGCGCGTGTGGGCGCGTCCCACACTCCCTTGGCCTGAAATTTTTATGGGGTGATTATGACATCCAAAGAGGCCTTCCCCTATTTTCCTGGATTTTTCTGAAATTTATATGATTTTCTCTTGAATTATATTTGTGTTTTGATGAAGAAAATCATATAAATTGCAATATTAGAGGAAATAATCTGAAATTTTGCCAAGATACCTCAAATAATATGAGGAACCCAAAAATAGGGGAGTGTGGGTCATTGGACCTCCCGGTAAAAATTCCAGATAATCCCCTTCGGTCCTGACCCCGAGCAACTCCGTTCCTAACGAGAGACGAAAAGGATTCCAAAGGATCCGTCCCACCGAACCATCCTCTATAACAGCTCTAACCTTGCTGACTCTCTAATTATTTGACACTTCCAATTAACAATCACCAATTTATAAGAGTTGTTGGGAAATCTTGGATAATTGTGACATACAAGCTCGTATCTCCTTCCTTCACAAACCGTACGTAAAGCGAGTACCTATGTTTACCAGGACATATTATTAGGGTATGGACTTATTTATTCTTTAAAATACATGCTTACTTTCTTCTTGTTAGATGACCTGCATATTACTGTGTTAACTTTACTCCCTCTTGCTAATTATGTTGTTGATTATATTGCCTTCTACAAATATACATTACTTGCATGATTGCATCACTGTGGAGGGATAAGGGTGAAACAACCGGAAAGGAAAAGACCTCGGGTTTATATCATAGGTGTACCTGACTAGCTTGATATTCGGGGCTATCATGGTTCGGTACTACTGGCTTGATATCAGGCTAGATGATCATGGATGGGCCCCACTGGACTTGATGACGGAGGATGAATCATAGGTGGGCCCCATTGGCTTGAATTGGCCCGGGCAGGACATACCTGCAAGGATCCTGGTATTGATGAAAAAGAAAAGAATTCCAAGGAACATATGTATGCCATGCTATCTTTTTACTACATTGCATTTAAACTTGTGCTTTATAGAATTTATGAGATTCCTACTGGGCTTCGTAGCTTACTCATATTTTATGGGACATTTTTCAGGGGCTAAAGCATCAATCGGTTTTCTAAGGAAATGATAGTGGGAACGAGTTCTCCCCCTGCTAGCCTATCGCTTTAATAATTCTAAGTTAATTAGATCTCTTTTGGGTTGTACTTGTAAAGAGACATTTTGCTAATGTTCCACTATTATTTCTAATTTGATGTGATGTTACCTGAACCGTTCAATTTATGATGAGATTCATGATTATCATGCCTTCATAAACTTTATAACCCCAACACCCCTCATGGTTGCGACCTAGTGAGGGCGAAGTTGGGTTACGATAGAAGTTGGCATCAAGACGGGAGCAGATGAGGTGCTGGTCGAGCACCACTCTAAGGCTTTACTTTGGAGTCATTATTTTGGGCCTTAAAATATCTTGGAGCCTAGGAAGAATTATCATTATTTTTGTGAGTTATTTGAAGTTGAAATCTTTTCTCAAGAATTAAATTTGGAGCCACTTATAATGGTACATTTGGGGTTGTAGCATGATTAAATCTTTTGGGAGTACTTGTAATTAAGGAAATGTCGTATTCGAATTTTGGAGTTGGAATTGTTATCTCGGAGTTCCTAGTCATGAAGAAGACATAATTCTTTTGGAGATGCGATTATGTTTTATCTTCTATTTTGAAAGTTCAAAACGGGATTTGAGGTTATTCATTTTAATTTTTTTTTTTTAACGGTCCGGTTAGTCAGGTCGTTATAGTGATTCTAGCATTTTCATGGCTAGGGTTGCTTTAGGAAAGTGTTACATTTAAAGTAACCAATATGGTCTATATTTTCAAAACCACTATCCTAAAGTGGTTCTAACCTTCTTATGGTTAGAATAGCTTTAGGAAAGTGAGATATTTTGTGTACTTTCTAAAAACTCTCTTTTCGAATCTCTCCTCCTAAAAATCTCTTTTTCAACATACTTTCTAAAAATTCTCTCCAATATTCTTTCCAAAATTTTTTTCAAAAGCTCCCTCCAAAAATTGTTTTCAAAAACTCCTTTTCAACTCATTTCCAAAAACACCTTCTTCGAAATTACTTTCTAAAAACACTCCCTAAACACTTTCCTAAAAATTCGTTTTCCAAAAACTCCTCTCCAGGATTTCTTCCCAAAATCTCTCTTTCTAAAAACTCAATTTTCAAAAATCCTTTTTCTTGGTGTCGAAGTCAAGCCCTAGAGCCAGCAATTAGGAAATCCTAATTTTCCTCCCCAAAAACGTAGCTTCCAATTCCCTATTTTGGCCTCAAAACCTAGGTTCTCAAAACTTCTTATTTTCTACATCAAAACTATACATATTTTCAAAACCTATTTTCTATATCAAAACTATAGTCTTCCAAATCTAGGGTTTCTGAAACTTCCCTTTCCAAATCCATGTCAAATCTAATCTCCCCATTTAGGAAACTAGATTCTATCCCCCATTTTTGGAAACAAAATCAACACATCTCTTAAAACCAAAATCCAATCCCTTGTTTTAGGAAATAGGAATCTCAATCCCTCCAAACCCAAATCTTTCCTAATTCAACTCCTTCCTAATCTAGAACTTTCCTAAACCATAAGTTTCCTAAACTTAAACTTTCAAATCTTTCCTTAAACATTAAGCTTCCAAATCTTTCGTAAATCTCTTTCCTAATTCTATCCCTTTCCAAATCTTAACTTTTCAAATCTAAGTTTTCAAATCTTTCTCAAAGTCAAACATTTCCTAATTTCAAGAATTTCTAAAACTCGAACTTTGAATCTTTCTAAAATTCTAAACTTCCCTAAACTTTCAATCTTTCCAAATCTAAAATTTTCTAAATTCTAAATTTTTCAACTTTTAAAATTTCCCAATTTCAAAACATTCTAAATTCAAAACTTTCCAATTTCAATACTTTCTTGAAATGAAACTTTTCTTAATTTCAAAACCTTTTCTAATTTCAAAACTTTCCTAATTCGAAAAATTTCCTAAAATGAAACTTTCCTAAAATAACACTTTCCTAAATTGAAACTTTCCTAAAACGAAACTTTTCAAAAATGACACTTTCCTATTTTAAAACTTTCCTAAATCGGACCTTTCCTAATTCGAACCCTTCTTAAATCCAATCTTTCTTCGATCTTTCAAGTCCAACATTCAAGTCAAGTCTTTCTTAATTTCGAGTCTTTTCTAAATCCTACCTTCCTAGGTCTAGGGTCTCTATTCTTCCATTTCAAATTTCAATCTTCTATTCTAAATTCAAATCAAATCCAAATTCCAATTTAATTTCTTTTTCCATATCAAATCTTCTATTTCCTATCGGACTCTTATCCGAACTACGACTAACCTGATTCCTCAAAAAGGATACGTAGGCAACCCTCATGGGTGCGGTCACAACATTTTTGAAGCTTCTATTTCTACAACCTTTTCAAGCTTCTATTTTGACAACCTTTTTTTGCAATTTCCAATTCCATAATTCTTTTCAAATCTCTTTTCTCAAATCTATTTTCAAAATCAAATCAATTTCTTTTCAAATCTATTTCCAAATCAAATCTCTTTACTTGCATATCATGCATCATGTCTTTTAAACATTCTTTTTCTAAAGTGGATAGGATTGAACATTTGTTAGTTGAAAACTCTTATAGGTGAATCTAGGATAAACAGACATGTAGGTACCGCAAGGGCGGGGTAGGGTAATGGCTTGGTGCGTCTTTCCTACACGTAACCAACCTCCGAACCTAGGTCCCTGTTTTCATAGACCAAAATGGAGTTTTTTTCAAAAAGGGCTTAAATGTTTTTCAAAGGTTGCCAAACAACCTGTTTTCTTAAAAACCCTCTCTTGAGGAGGTATTTTCAAAATCGTTTTCAAAAACCCTAAGTGTAGTCTTCGGATTGTGTTTAGTTTTTAGGTGACCTAACTCACCTTAATTAAGTTAGGAGGCGACTCCAAATGTTTTCCAAAAGTCTTTTATTCAAATCAATTTTCAATTCAAACCTAGTCGAACTCATTCTTCTAGAAGGGTGAGTTCTAACAAGAGAGTATAGTGTTTTTTCTGCTTGTGTGTGTATTCCTCGAGTGCCAAAAATCTAGGCGCGATACTCATTGGCGAGCTAGCAGGCGTCAAACATGGACCGTTCTACCATTTTGGGGACTTGAGGTCTCGTTCCGGTCGACAAGTTTAAAGGGACTTACGATTTCGAAGATATTTTTTGAAAAACGTGCCGAACTGGATGGTCTTATCGCCTTGAGGGATCAACTTTCTCCAAAGGCATGCCAAATTTTATTTGAACTGGAATTAAAATGGAATTGGATTTGAATTGGGACTGGACTGGAATTGGATTTGAACTGGGACTGGACTGGAATTGGATTTGAACTGGGACTGGATTGGAATTGGATTTGAACTGGAATTGAGATTGAAAAGGGGACTTACCACCTTTAAGAAGACGTGCCCACTGGAATTGAACCGAATAATGCCCCAAAGGCATTTTGGTCATTTTGCCTCTATTTGGGCCAATGGGCCCCCGATAAGATCGATTGATTGGATTATGTCTAGAAAACTCGTTTGATCTGGAAGATGTCCATACAGACTTGAATACAAGTCTGGACAGACTAGAGACTGCCGAGCAGGCAAAAATGGAGTGCTTACAGTTAGGGCAAATTTTGCCCAAGCGCATGTACTATGTGCGTCAGGTCTCTCCAGAGTTGCCTATAAATACAGGCCTCCCCCTTTACATATTTCAGAATAAAAAATTATAACTAAACTCTACACAAACAGCTCTAGAAATTTGAAACCCACCATATATCTCTCCCTCCAAGCACTTAGGTTGTATTCCACCTCACTCTAGTCCATACACCTCACCTACAAGGCCCTCAATGCTATAGAAGACCTTATTCCAGCCCCTTCCAAGGCCATCCAAGCTCAAGTCAAAGCATCTAATGAAGTTTGAGAGTATTTGAAGGCAAAAGGTGGTATTCCCTTTTACATTTTTGTCATCCCCCACTCTTTTCTTCTCCCTTCTAGCCTACTTAGGCTATTCTCTATTTTAATCCCGATCTTCTAACCCTCATTCTTGCATACTTGAGATAAGAGAACTCCTAGTTCATGCCTAGAGGAAAGCTAATGAGAGCCACCGGGTAGGGGGATCTCTCACTAGCATAATTTAAGATAGTATGGCCTTGGAGCATCTTGATTATGTGGTGTGGCCCCCTAGCCTTGTATGAATTCGTGACCCCCTTTGCATATGACTATCTTGTTCTTGTTTTCTGTACTTGGCTTTATTTTCGTGTTTACAACCATGTTTTTCAAAACTTGCACTATCCTCATTTCTATGTCATTTTCAAGTTCCATATTCAAATGTTCTCTCAAAAGCGATTCTAAGAGTTGGTCCCTTAAAGTTTAGGATGAGACCCTAATTAATCATGTCCTAGAAGAGCCCTCCATTAATCCCTTACTAATATTTTTGCATCCTTACTTTTCAACTTGCATAAAAATGGTTTCCAAACTCTTTGATTTCTAAGGCCTCCATTCTCTCAAGCTTATTGGTTGGAATGACCCTATGGAACCCTCTCTTGAGTGGTCTCCCTTATTATTGGCCATAAGAACCATAACTTGTTAGAGTGGTTCCTTTCTCTTTCTATTCTTGTATAAAAATAATTTTTAAACTCTTCAATTTCTAGGGTTTCTATTCTCACAAGTTTAGTAGTTGAAATGGCTCTACGGAACTCTCTCTTGAGTGATCTCCCTTATCATTAGCCATAGGAACCCTAACTTGTTAGAATGGTTTCCTCCTATAAAAATAGTTTTCAAAACCTTCTTCTTAAACATGGTTTTCAAAAGTTTATTGAAAATAGTTTTTCAAAAGTTATCATTGTTATGTTGACTTTAAAAGTTCCTACTCTTTTCAAGATAAAGGTTATAATGGTCCTAAAGAAACCTTTTCTAGAATGATTTTCAAACATCAACCACATGAACCATATACTTGACTAGAGTCAATTTTCATGGAAATGATCTTCAAAAGATTTGTTTACAAGAGTCCTTTGCATAACATGACTTTTTTTTACCAAAACCCCATTAAAAAATGCATAAAACCACCTTCCAACCCTAGGTTAACTTGACCCTAGTTATCCAACCTTATGTCAACTAAACCCTAGGCTAACCTAACCATAGCTAATTAACTCTGGGTCACCTCAACCCTAGGTTAACCTAACCCAAGTTAGTTAACCTTAGATCACCTTAACCCTAGGTCAACCTAACCCAAGTTAGTTAATCCATGGCCAATCCAACCGTAGTCCAACTTAACCGTAGTTGTCCAAACCCTAGATTAACCTAACCTTAGTTAGTTAACCTTAGGCCACATTAACCCTAGATTAACCTAACCTTAGTCAATTGACCTTAGGCCACCTTAACCTTAGGTTAACCTAATCCAAATTAGTTAACCTTAGGTTACCCTAACCTTAAGTCAACCCGACCTAGATTAGTAAGCTTCAAGCTTCTAATTCAAGGATCCCTTTTCAAATAATCTTTCAACCCAAAAACTATCTTCATAACATACTTTCCCAAAAACATCCTACTCTCTTGAGATTTCAAAATCAACTCGAAGACCTTTTCAAATATTTCCACGTTCTACCTTCAAAATGTCTCCAAGAGGTTCTCTCAAACTTGTCTCAACTAAAGTAGCTAGACACTTAACATTTTCCAAAAACTATTTTCAAAATGACTTCAAGAACTAACAACCCTAAGGTGTCCTTATACTTTTTATGATTAGGGATTCCAAGGATAGGTGATATATTAAGTACAACCTTCGAGGTTATCCATATTCGGGTTCCAAAGCCCAAGGTGTTTTCAAAAACCACTTTCAAATGCTTTTTAAAGACAAGTTTATTAAAACACTTTAAAACCTTACCTCCAAGGTTTTAAAACAAGAGTTTAAAACATTTTCAGAACTCTCTTGAGTTATTTCAAAGCACTTCCAAAACTCCCTCAAGTTGTTCCAAAAACATTTCAAAACTCTATTTCAAGAGCGTATTCAAATAACTTCAAGTTTTATTTCAAAAACACTCCAACATCCGACTTCAAATCAAAATTCTCAAATCATGTTTTCAAAGACCACAAAGTGTCTTCAAACCATTCCAAAGACCTCAAAGCATCTTCAAACATTCCAAAAGCCTTAATGTATCTGTTTTCCATCGGGCTCTTGCTCGAACTTCGAATGACCTAATTCTCGCCAAATGAGATACGTAGGCAATTTAAAATGGTGCGGTCATAACTCTTATTTTAACTCAAGTCCTTTTTCAAAACTCTTTATCAATTTAAGATCCCTGTTTCGAACTCCTTTAAAGCTTCCATGTTTTCAAACATTTTTCTCAAAACTTGCCTCATGCATCATACATCCAAAAAGTGATGACCAAATTCCGTTTTCAAAATTCTAAAAGTGGATATTAAGTGGATAATGGTAATCGGTTATTCTAGTGAGTGAACAAAGGGGTGATTAGACATGTAGTTACCGAAAAGGTGGGACAGGGTGATAATCTTAGGATATCTTCCCTACACGTAATCAACCCCCAGACCATAGATTTATGTTTTCGAATGACCAAAATGAAGTTATTTTCAAAAAGGCCTTAAAACTTTCCTAAGGTTGCCAAACAACCTATTTTCTTAAAAACCCTTTCTTGAGAAAGTTTTCCAAAACCTTTTTCACAAACCCTAAGTTTAATCTTCGGATTATACTTAGTTTTAGCTGCCCTAACTCACCTTAATCAAGTTATATGGCAACTCCTATTTTTCTAGAAAGTCCTTGATAATATCAATTTCAAGTTTAAATCTACTTGCACTCATCCTTCTAAGAGGATAAGTTCTAATGACAGAGTTTCGTGCTTTTTCCCGAGCCGAAAGGAATTGGTCAAAAACTGGGGCGCGACATATTCCACCTATCTTTCTATCTAAAACTAGATCCTTTTAGGTAGTGATGTATCTTAAACTCTTATGGTCACTAAAAGGTCAAACTTCTCTCCATACAGATAACGTCCCTAAATTTTCAATGCAATTATCACTGTTGCCATCCACAAATCATGTGCCAGATAATTCTCTTGATGTTTCTTTAGTTGTGTTAACCCGTAAGCTACTACATTCCTATCTTGAATGAGTACATAACCTAATCATTTTACTTAGATGTATACTAAATATGATTTTTGGTAACTCCCAAAGTCATCCTCAAAGTGATAAATGTGTCTCCTCCAACCCAAAGTTAGTGTGCTATAATTATCCTCCAAAATTCATCACATGTAATTCTTTTTTTTGCTCTAAATACTTCCATGGCACCTCAAAGCAAAGTTCAAGATATTCAAATCAAGCTCAATGGATAAACATACTGAGAATCAAAACCAGTCAAATTCATAAGAAACAACACTAGTTCTAGTTATTCTAATGCTTTTATTAAGTCCCATACTTGACCCTTCTTAATCCATCATGGCACAACACCTTGTTAGTCCTTTCATTCATGGGCTTATCTCAACCCTTGAAAATATGGTAATATCAAATCTGTATAACTTATGTATTGCTATTCAAATGACATAAGAATTAAATATTGACTGTACACTCCAGTAGTACGAGTCTAGGTTTGGAAATAATTCTGATGGTACTAGCCATGTCTAAAATTAATGGAACGTAGGTTTTTAACATGCTGAGAATACGGGCCAGAAACAGTTCCTTAAATTTCCAATGGCTTATAAGTTTTTAACATCAAAATCCACCAACTCCTTTAATCTTGCAATGCGGACCAATACCTACTAAAATGGACACACTTTCATAATTTCAGATCAAAACCTTCCAAAATTTATGGGATTTCCAAAATACACATCTCCAAATTTCACCATTAACTAGGAAGCCTGACTATTTGTTTAGTATTTTACCAAACAAAGCAATGCTGCTGAAATATAGATTCTGTAGCAAATGGTTCATCTTTGAGAGGTTCTAAACCTAGGCAACTGATGCTTAAATGTCCTCAAATTTAGCACACCTTCTCCTTCACATCTTCAATATATACAGTAAAAATTTCATGGGATTTTGAAAAATCTAACTAGATCAAATGTGTTGTTGAAGTAGAGCTCGCAGTAGAGGGCATCAGAATTCAGCAATGACAATCCCACTTTAAAAATTCACCTAATTTCAAAAATTAAACATTTTTTTACTGAAACTAAAGCCCAAATCACCATGACATCTCAAAGTTTAAGTGTTCAAAAATTCGTCACAAACTAAGATCTTTTGACAGGCCAAACAGCCCCCTAAAGTGGCTGTTTCTGTAGATTTTCACATCAAAACATTTCTTTTAACTTTGAACAGGGTTTTCTCCTTCATTTCTCAACAGAATTTTGCAAAATTAGAGTCTAAATTGTACATTTTCAAAAGCCCTTTCTATTTCTGGTCTTAATTTCAACATCCAATCTTTTTTGGACCTCTGAAATGAAGTCTGAATCTCACTGTGCGCCTCCAGCCGATGCGTAACTTGCCTTTAATGGAGTTTTTAAACCTGCCTAACCCCTCTAAAATTCCCCTATTCTACTTAAATTCTCTATGTATGCAAGATTTGGAGTTTTAAGAACTTAAGAAACAAGTTTTGCCTCAAGCTTTTATCTCTTCTTATCAAATCGTCTACCAATCCCACATGTTCCTTTTTGACTTCATTCATTTGGCTTAAATCCACAAATTTCGGAGACTATTCACTTTTCTAATGACCAAATGCCACAAATAAATAATAATTATAAAAAAAATAAATATGCCAAGGTAATAAATCACACGTGTTTCTCTATTTATTTATTACCTTAAATATTTATTCCACTAACACCACTTAAGTCTAGCAATAATAATTCTAAAACCATCAAAATTTCGGGGTGTTAAAATCTAACCTCCTTAAAAATTGTCCTCCAAATTGACACATCGTGACATCAAAGAATTTAATCACCTGCTTCCACTGTGTATTCTGATCATTTCCTCAAAATGAAATTTCTTAACCCGAAATTTCGTCATAACTCTGCAAATAATCAGTCTTCAAGGTATCCCACTTAGTCCCACACAAGTATACTTCCCATGCTCTATATATTTTTTTTCTTATGGCGTCTATAACCAAACTTCACTCACGGGGTCCCATATAAGATCTACTACCTAAGCTCTGATACCACTATGTAACGATCCAAATTTTTAGACCATTAATAAATAAAATAAATAACCTCAAATAAGATTTAATCACGTTGTAACTTCAAATGTAGAGCTTGTAATTGATTCCCAAATATATCCTCAAGATAAAATTACAACTTCAAGTGCCTCAAGAGAATAAATAATTCTTTTTTGCCTCCAAATAAATAGCTTTCAAAATTATATCTCCAAAGCACTTCACAGGTCAAAGTAATAATTTTTTTTAATCATTCCATCAGCACCCTAAACCATTCCTGAAAAGTGTCCCATGAAATAGGAAAGAGCTATGAGGCTCAATAGGGACTTTACAATTCCCAAAATACACAGGTTTGAGTAGGGTAATGCAACGAAATAGCAATACACACATAACAGTAATGCAATCATATAATAAAATGGCATGCATATGATCCCCATATATTTTCTCAATTCTCTAGGATTCTATAGGATTGTCATGCCCGGGTCAATTCAAACCATTGGGCTCACCCATGATACTCCTCCTTTATCAAGTCAATGAGACCCACCCATGATCATCTAGCCCGTATCAATTCAATGAATGCTAACTTATGATAGCCCCGTATACCAGTTGGTCAGGTTCACCCATGATACATACAAACCTGGGGATCTTTTAACATTTCGGTTGTTCCACCCTTATTCCTCCCCAGTGATGCAGACATGTGAATGATGTAATTCATTAAATAAACTAAAATTAGCCACACATTTGCATGATTCCATAAAATAGTAAAACACTTATTTGCAACAAATTTAATAAAGAAAATGGGCATGTGTTCTAAAGCACATGTAATTCCCTACCCTTTCTTTTCTATTTTAAGGATCTTCCCCCATCCTTGGTTTAGTTGCTCAAAATAAATCATTTCTCCCCAGTTTCTTCGTAACATGCTATTCTAGCATTATGATAACATATATATATACACATAGGCTTTAAAGAGCTAAAATTAAAACTTAAGTTCGGGATAGAGTTAGAGGCTAAAATTTTGCAAAGTCCCTCTATGAAATATATATAATTTATGAAAAATATAAAATGGCATAGTCCCTTGGGTTCTTTTCCTTCTGGCATCAGCCAAAGACAGTCAATAGGGCTTCAAGAGAGAATGTTGAAAAATTATGAAATTGGTGAGGTTTTCACTCAATCTCCCAAAATATCTTCCTCTTATTTTTTTGGTATTTTCGATAAACTTTCATAATTTTCTCCTTTCTAAATTAATTTTTGTGAATTTCTTTCTTAGAATCAATAAATAATACATAGAAATTCATAAAACTTAAGAAAATTACTGAAATTAATATGAGAGGGTGTCATCGGAGAGGGGAGGCTACCAGCAAAATTTTACTGGAATCCAGCTGGTGACGTGCCTTCACTTGTCACCAGCCGCACGTGGGAGGAGGTGGGAGTAATTTTTACCTCCTTCAACCTCTAACCCGCGTGAGCATCCATCCTTCCATTCATTTTTAGCAAAAGTGCCCAACATGAAATTTGTTCCTTTCTTCAAGAGGAAGGGAACCCAATTCAAATAAAAAGGAAAGATGCAAAGATGACTTAGATATGAATTTTTTAAATTTCCTCGCCAGAATTCACAATAATGGAGTTGGTTGGCATACCTCAGGTGTTTTGGACCTCTCTAGAGCATAGTGTGATATTTCTGAGAGATCCAGGAACCTCTGATCTAACCTCATTTCCCCCGGTTTTCTCTTGAGAACAAGAGTGAGTACAAGACCTCTCCCTCATTTTTTTTTTTTTCTCTTTTCTTTCTTTTCTTTCCCTCTTTCTTTTCTTTCCCTTTTGCTATGGCTCTCACTATCTCTTCTTCATATTGCATACTAAAGCAACAAAAAGGGGGGAGGGGAATGTGTTATATAGGCAATTCTAATAGGTGTTGACACTTGTCAACCAAAGGGTGCATGGTTGACAAGTGGTTTCCACTTGTCAACCAAAGGCATTTTCTCCTTTTCCTTAGCTGAATTGGCTTCCTCCTCTCTAGATGATTCTTATATATAGATATATATATATATATATATGTATACGTGGGCAGACAATTATATATCTTTATTGCTAATATTTTCATAGGAAAATATTGAATTTTTATTTGGTAAAAACATACTACTTAACGTCTTAATTTTTGTAGGAAGAATAAAATTTGATAACTTAAATGTAGGCGTCATGTTTTTAAAATTAACACCTTAAAATTTTTATGATACGTAATTTAATACCTATCATGAGTCCAAGACTCCTAACCCCAAGTTTAATTTCTTTCAGATACATATATTTTTTTTCTCTTCAAATTTTACTCCCTACCAAAGTTTATTTTATCATTATTTTAATTTTCTCTGGGGAATTATCTCTGGCAAGTTTTTTCTATTGGTATAATTGAGAAGATAATTTTCTCTTTGTAGGCATATATGTCCCTACTAAGTTTTGCATGTCAATTGTCATAGGTGGACGTTTCTCAACCTTGCCATGTTTTGAGAATGCTATATATAGCATGTATGGAAGTATTGCTAAGTAAATGAAATCCCAAATTTTTAATTCTAATTATATTGTTATACATATTTACCATATATTACACCTTCTCCCCCAATATTCAAGATATATTACACATTCTCCCCAATATGTAATTGGGTATTTCAAGTGGATCCCTAACTTATTTACACATTGACCCCCATCTTTTGCTAAACGTTTTGTATAGTTAAATATTTGGTATGTTATTTACCCATATATAGGTGTGTGTTAAATGATGTGGTACTAGGGGTTATTCAAAAAATTTTGTGGTTATTACACTTGCTATGTGTGGAATATCCAAGAAAGATACCCTCATCTAATTTTGTATCAACCTTACCAAGATTGTCCTTATTATTATTCAACACAAAGTATTTGCATCCAAAAGCTCTAAAGTATGACACATTTGGTTTCTTGTTTTTCCAAAGCTTATATGGGATTTTGTTTAAAACTTTTCTCACCAAAACTCTATTTAAAACATAGCAAATTGTGTTAACAACTTCAACCCAAAAATATTTTGACAAATTATTTTCACAAAGTATCGTTCTCTCCATTTCTTTTAAAATTCTATTTTTTTCTCTCAACAATACCATTTTCTTGAGGTGTTCTAGGTGCTGAAATATTGTATTCAAAACAATTTTCACCATAATACATTTCAAAAGGTTTGCAATCAAACTCACCACCATGGTCAGTCCTAATTGCTATGATTGTAAATCATTTTCATTTTGAACTTTTTTGCAAAACTTGGTAAAGAAAACAATTGTTTCATCCTTGTGAGTTAGAAAGAATGTCCAAGTATATCTTGAGTAATCATCAACAATAACAAGACCATAATGCGTACCACCTAGACTTAAGGTTCTAATTGGTCCAAACAAATCCATGTGCAAAAGTTATAGGGACCTAGAGGTCAAGTGTATATTAGTAGATTTGAAAGAAATTCTGGTTTGCTTCCCCATTTGACATGCATCACAAATTTTGTCTTTTTTAAATTTAAGTTTGGGAAGACCATTCACTAGTTTATTTTTTAAAATTTTTGAAAGAATGCTCATACTAATAAGACCAAGTCTTACATGCCACATCCAACTATCTTCACTGTTCATAGCAGCAAGGCAATTTATTTTGCAAGAGGATAAATCATCTAAGTTAAAAATGTAAATATTGCATTGTCTATGTCTAGTCAATATGATCTTGTTGTCATTCATGTTTACTACAATGCACTTAGAAGATTTAAACAGCACCTTATAACCTTTGTTACACAATTGACTAATACTCAATAGGTTGTGCTTAAAGCCTTTAACAAGTAAAATATTTTCAATTGAAGTAGAAGAGTTCTTATCAATACTACCTATACCAATGATCTTGCATTTGCTATTGTCTCCAAAAGTGACCAAGCCTCCATCCTTTGGTGTGAGAGATGTGAATTGAGATTCATCTCTAGACATGTATCTTAAACAACCACTATCCAAGTATAAATGGTCCTTTTTGAATTTTGCTTGAAGACAACCTACAAGAACATTGGCTCAAACCTTCACCTTTGGTACCCAAATCATTTTGGGTCCATGAGAGTTAGTTTTCAATGATCCTTTTGGGATCTATGCATTCTTAGGAACATAAGATTTTTGCATAATATGATATTTGCTAGCTAGATGGCCTCTCTTTTGAAAATAAAATCATGTAATTTTTGTTTTTAAAAACTTTTTATCTCTAAAAGGATTATAGCCTATTCCAGCCTTGTTAAAAGAATATTTTTGTTTACCAAGCATGGCATTAAGCTTGTCTTTCCCATCAACACATTTTGCAAGGAATTTTTCTAAATCATTTACTTTTTCTTTCAAAACAGAATTCTCTTTGTTCAAGATTTCATTTTCCTTTTTTAAATCTTCATTCTCCTTAGTGAGTGTGGATACCATCTTTTTTAGAAGACTGTTTTTTATGCTCATCTTTTTTAATTCAGCAAGTAAATCATCAAAAGTATTTTGCAACTCATCAAATGAAAAACTAGATGGTTTAATGTGTACTACCTCCGATTCCTCCTCTTGTGCCAGGAGACATAAGTTTGCAATTTCTTGAAGTTCAGCTCCTCATCAAAACTGGATTCCTCGTCTTCACTCCATGTGGCAACTAGAGCCCTTCTTTCTTTGCTTTTCTTTCCTTTCTTCTTTAGCATAGGACACTCAGCTTTGATGTGTCCTGCCTTCTTGCATTCATAGCATATGATGGTTGAATCCTTATTGTTGAATTCGGCCTTTGCTTCAGGATTTTTTCCTCCTTTCCACCTTCTTTTCATGAATCTCTTAAACTTCCTTGTAATGAGGGCAAGATCTTCCTCATACTCATCTTCACTTCCAGATTCATTTTCTGATGTGGTAGATTTGAATGCAATGAATTTCTTCTCATTGTTCTCTTCTTCTTGAGCATTTTTCTTTTGGGTCAACTCATAGGTCATGAGAGATCCAAGAAGCTCCTCAAGTGGCAATATGTTAAGGTCTTTGACTTCTTGTATTGCTGAGACCTTGGCTTCCCGTGTCTTTGGCAATGATCTTAGAATCTTTCACTTGTTCACTGTTAGGATACACTTTTCTAAAATACTTCAAGCCATTAACAATGTTAGTGAATCTAGTGAACATTTCAGTTATAGACTAATCAGATTTCAGTTCATAATTATGCACAAGAATATTAACCTTGGACTCCTTGACCTAATTGGTCCATTCATGAGTCACTTCAAATCTATTCCAAATTTCTTTGGCAAATTCACAAGTAAAGATTTTATTGAATACATTTGGGTCTAATGCACAATATAAGATGTTCATAGCTTTGGCGTTGGATTGCAAAAGCTTTAAGTCATTCTCATCCTATTCATTTTCCGGTATAGGGATGACTACTCTTTCAATGGTCTTGGTGGGAGTCTTAGGACCATTGACAATGATGCTCCATAACTCATAGTCAATAGATTGGATATAAATTCTCATTCTATTCTTTCAATAGTTATAGTTTGTCCCATTAAACATGGGAGGTCTATTATTTAAATGTAGAGTACTAGTAGAACCAAAGTGTGTGTGTAATGTGTTCAGGCAATTTCAAACAATAAATGAAAAACAGAGCACAAAATGAACACAATGATATACCGAAGTTCAAGCACAACTCATGACCTACGCCCTCACTCTCAAGACCCCCTTGAAAACTCTTTTACTATGCAATAAAGGATTACAAAGTAAGTGCTAGTTGACCAAGTGCCTAGCTCACTTCTTACAAGAGCTTTTCTCTAGCTCTCAAATCTTCTCAAGTGATTTTGTCCAGGTTTCACCCAAACTTACAAGTGTTTTTAACAAGAACACTCAAAGTCACAGTTTTACAAACCCACCTAAATGGAGTAAATGAGATTTAAACGAAGTATCTCTCTAAAAAAGTAGATAGAATAAGTGTAAGATCAGTAAATCTCCAATATCTCAACAAAGCAACAGTAGCAGCTAGGGTTTATGCCTTCAAATTCGATTCTACACTTGAATGCATGTCCTTTATGTGTATAAATGACGTGGGAGTCTTGTATATATTCTTTAGCTTTGATTCTAGCCGTTGGAGGTAGTTAGGGTTGCATTAAATACAAGATCAGAGCTATAGAATGTTTAAAATATAAACGTTACAGTGGCATGGGTCAAACTTTCGGCTGCATGTGTCGACTCCTTACTGTTCTAATTACTACTTTTTAAGCAATCTACCTCCATATGTCGACTCTTGATGAACAAAATGTCAACTCCTTTAAGTTTTAACATGTATCTCTAAGGCACTGTCTCGATGTGTAAACTCTTGTAGGCTCTTGTGTTGACTCTTTTAACTATATTTTCAGTGTCATGCAATCTATCTTTATGTGTCAACTCCTGTAGGCTCATATGTCCACTCTTTTAAGAACATTTTGAGAGTCATGTAATCTGTCTCCATATGTCGACTCGTGATGAACTAAGTGTTGACTCCTGCTAATTTCATATGCTCAAGTTTAAGTCACTGTCCTCATGTGTCAACTCCTGGAGTGGATGTGTTGACTCCTACCAATTCCATAGGCTTCATTTTATAGGACTTCTTCAATCTTCTTCCAACCCTTCGAGTACTTCAATGATGTTCCAGATTAGGCTTCTAAGACTTTGAAATGTCTTCTTTCATGCATGTTGTTTTTCAAAAACTTCTTCAATTAATCATGGCTTCACTTGGTATGTTGAGACTTTATCAAATCTTTCAAGACGTGCGATATTCATTTCACTTGATCCTTAGCACCTTCAATCTCTTTGAGATAGAATCATTTCAATTTGATTGCATCTAGGACTCTTCAATCCATAAAGCTTCTTCCATTTTCTTCAAGGTTTCAACACATTCTTCAAATCTTCTTGACAAGCTTAACAAATTCTTCAATACATTCAAGGAATTAAGCTTCAAGTCATAGTCTAATTAATGCATGATACAATCTGCACACTAAGTAATTAGACATTAAATAAAGTTTTGTTATCAACAAAATCAAGGCATGGATTCAACACATGGGAGCTTTGGGGTCTTGTGGCTGTAAGCACCCCATTTTTACCCGCTCGACAATCTTTGACCCGACTGGATCCAGTTTTCAAACATCACAGCACATACGAGCCCAAAACGGCTCTTTCAAACTCAAATCCAATCAACTGGTCGCTACACAAACCCATAAGGCCCAATTGAAACTAAAAAGACCATATTGCCCCTAGGCATTCCAGGCAACTTTCTAAGACCGGGTGGTCTCAGGAACCAACGCCATCCAGGTAGCTTCTCGAGATCAGGCGATCTTAGGGACCAACACCTTATCAAATTCTAGACGGTTCGCATCTGGCGCCTGCTAGCCTGCTAATATAGAATGTCCGTCATTTGGTAATTCTCTGAGACCAGGCATTCTCGAGGACCAACACCACCCTTGCAGGTAGCTTTTTGAGACCAGATGTTTTCAAAAACCAATACCACCCTACATAGCTTATTGAGACCGAGCGGTCTCAGGGATCAAAACTGCACAGGTAGCTTTTCGAGACCGAGCAATTTTGGGAACCAACACCTAGGTTAACACCGACGCCTACTAGCCCGACTGGGTTAAAAATGACCAAACTTGCCCCATGGGCTTCCAAGCATGATTAGTTCGTCTTTCCAAAACGATCCTAAAATGTTAAGCGTGCTTAACATGCCATCCTGCCCAATTTCAGTCCCATTCCGTTCAATCCTGGTCAAAATGACCGTTTTGCCCCTAAATGCCCCAGCATAGGTCAAATCCCACCAAATAGTGGAAAACTCTTCCAGGACCATCACCAAACATTTTGGCATGCTTCATATACCACTCCAATCCATCCTAACCCTTTTTTGACCAATATCGATCAAAATAACCGTTTTACCCCTAGCAGCCTGAACATGCCCCGAACCTACGCTGGCCCTAGGCATCAGATCTCATCATACACCCCTATTTAACCCAAGGTGAGCCCCAAGACTCTAAACACTCCCGACTCAACGAAAGTTCCCTGGAATGTCTCGCAGACGCTCTGCTAGGATTGTCTTTTCTCCCAATTCTCTAGTTATATTAAACCGTCAAATGACTTGAGAAATGAGCAAATCAGGGAATTCCCAGAAGCCCGGCTTGATTGAATAAATCACTTCCCAAAGCCCTCGATTGCATAGCACAAAAACTGACACTTTCAGAAACCCTTGGAGTGTCTCACAGAAGCTCCGTCAAGCTTATCTTTTTCTCTAATTCCTTGATTATGGAGCAACGTCAAATGACTTGAGAAATGCGTAAATTAGGGAATTCTCGAAAATATTTTTGGAGCACTTTCCATTGGTATGATCCAATCGGAAAGATCACTTCTTGAAGGCCTCGATCACGTGGCTCACAAACAGCTACTTTTGAACACTCGCGGAGGGTATCGTAGACGCTCCGCAAAAGTGTGTTTTTCGTGAACACTTTCCAAGATGATATCTCAATCTTCCAAACACCTTTCAAGCTCCCCGAAAATTTAAAGTTCTTGAGAAACACTAGAAAAACATCGTGGAGGCCACTGATTTCTTTAAATCTTTCCCGAATTACACAATTATCGAGGCAAAGTTTAAACAAATATTCCCGATGGCTAAGCGTATGCTACATGCACCTAGATTTTGATCAGATCAATCGATCAAACTTCGCTTAGCCCTTAAGATTTAGCCAGTACAGAATGTGCCACGTGGCATTCTGCCAGTGGAACAGTACTAGCGCATGTAGCACATACGACAAGGCAAAATTTGCCCAGCACATGTACTACATGCGCTAGTCCTCTCCAGCTTTGTCTATAAATACAGGCCTCCCCCTTTGCATATTTCAGAGTCGAAATTGGTAGTAAAGCTTTGCAAAAACTACTCCATAACCTAGAAATCCCTATATACACTTTACACTTCAAACACTTAGGCTAGATTCCATCTCCCTCTAACTCGTACACTACACCTATATAGCCATCAATGCCATAGAATACCTCATTTCAGCCCCTTCAAGCCTTTTCAAGGCTATTCAAGCTTAAGTCAAAGCATCCATAGAGGTTTGAAAGTTTTTGAAGGCAAAAGGTAGACTTCTCTTTATATTTTTATAATCCTCACTCCTCTCTTCTCCCTCCTAGCCTACTTAGGCTATTCTCTATTTTAACCCTCATCTTCTACCCCGCTTTCTTGCATGCTTGAAACAAGGAAGCTCTTAGTTCATGCCTAGAGAAAAGTTTGTGAGAGCTACCATTTAGAGAACCTCTCACAAACCTACTTTAAGATGGTATGGCCTTAGAGCACCTTGCAATTTGGTGAAGCCTCTAGCCTTGTATGATTCCATGACACCTTGCATCTGGTTATCTTATTTATGTTTTGCATGCTTGGCTTTACTTTTCATGTTCACAATCATTTTTTCAAAACTCTCACTATTTCTTTTCTATATCTGCATATTCAAAGGATTCCCTAAAAATAGTTCTAGAGTTGGTTCCTTGAAACCTAAGTCAAACCCGCAATTTTCTCATCTTAGAAAATTCTCTTTTAAGTCTCTTGACTTTATTTTGCAGCCCTACATTTCATTGCTTTTCAAAGTTACACTAAAATGGCTTTCAAACCAACTTCTTCTATGTTGATTTTCAAGGACTTTACTCTCTTGAACTTTGTGGTTGAAATAGTCCCTTGGAACCCTCTCTTAAGTGGTCTTCCCATTATCTTGACCATATGAACCTTAGTTCATTAGAGTTGGTTCTACCCACCTCAAAAATGGTTTTCAAAACAATCCCCTTCAAAAAGGATTCTCAAAATGGCACTCTCTTTAATTTGCATAAAAATGATTTTCTTAAACCTTTATCTTCACCTTGATTTCTAAAAGTTTTGCTCTCTTGAATATTGAGGTTGGAATGGTCTCGTGGAGTCCTCCTAGGAGTGATTTCCTTTGAATCAACCATATGAACACTTATTGATTAGAATGGTTTTTAAAATCTTAAAGTTGGTTTTCCAAAACCAATTTTCAAAGGATCATGCTCTTTAATTTTTCAGTTTTCAAAACTATTTATTCGATGTTAATTTTCACAAGTTTTACTCTCTTGAATTAGTGGGTGAAATGGTTCTAAGGTAACCCTTTCTTGAGTAGTTTCCAAATATCATCCATAGGACCCCATCACTCACTTGAGTGGTTTTCATAAAAATGATTTTTAAAAGCATACTTTCAAGTTTCATGCATAAAACCACCTTCCCAAAACCACTAGGTCTAAATCCCAATTCAAAACCATCTTCCAGCCCTAGGTTAACTATACCCTAGTTATCCAACCTTAGGTCAACCAAACCCTAGGTTAACCTAACCATATTTAGTTAACCCCAGGTCACCTTAATCCTAGGTTAACCTAATCCAAGTTAGTTAACCCTAGGTCACCTTAACCTTAGGTTAAACTAGTCCAAGTTAGTTAACCCTAGATCACCTTAACCCTAGGCCAACCTAACCTAAGTTAGTTAACCCTAGGTCAATCCAACCCTAGTCCAACCTAACCCTAGTTAGCCAACTTTAGATTAACCTAACCTGAGTTAGTTAACCTTAGGTCAATCTAACCTAGGTTAGTAAGCTTCAAGGTTCCAATTCAAAGACCATTTTCAAATAACGTTTCAACTCAAAACCATTCTCATGATATACTTTCCAAAACATCCTACTCTCTAGAGATTTTCAAAAATTGACTCCAAAACCTTTTCAATCAAAAATTGACTCCAAAACCTTTTCAAATGTCCCCACACTCTATCTTTAAAAAAAAAAAAATGCTTCCAAGAAGTTCTCTTAAACTTGTCTCAACTAAAATGGCTAGACACTTAACATTTTTAAAAAAAAACTACTTGCAAAAAATGTTTTTAAGGACTCATAACACTAAGGCATCCCTAAACTTTTATGGTTAAGGATGTCAAGGGAATGTGAGACATTAAGTACAATATTCAAGGTTGTCTATATTAGGGCTCCAAAACACTAAGTGTTTTTGAAAAGCCATTTTCTAAAATGATTTTCAAGCATCACATTCTTGAAGCAACCCTAATCCTTCCATGGTTAAGATTGGTCAAGTGTAAGTGAGACATTCAAAAAGGGTTCAACAATCCTAAAGTTTTAAAAACCAAAGGAAAGTCTCTATCCCCCTTTTTTCAAACATGTTTTCAAACTCATGGCCCTAAAGGAGTTTAGTTCTTCAATGAGTAACCTCTCAAAGGTGGTGAAACATTAAATAAGCCTTTCATAAGGTATTCAAAGACTACTTTCAAAAGTTTTTCAAAGACAAGTTCACAAGAGTATTTCAAACCCAAACTCTACCTCCGAAGTTTTCAAAACAAGATTTCAAAACTCCCTTGAGTTATTTCAAAAATTTTCCAAAACTCCATTGAGTTGTTTCAAAAACATTTCAAAATTTCCCTGAGTTAGTTAAAAACATTTAAAATCCTCTTCAATACCAACTTCAAAAATCCCCAAGTCCTATTTCAAAAAGCATTCTCCAAATTCTCAAGTTCTCTTTTCCCAAAGACCACAAAGTGTCTTCAAACCTTTTCGAAGACCATAAAGTGTCTTTAAACCTTTTCAAAGACCTCAAAGTGTCTTCAAAACTTTCCAATGGCCTCAATGCTCCTCTTTTTAATCGGCCATTGCCCGAACTATGAATGACCTGATTCTCGTCAAATGAGATACGTAGGCAACCTAAAATGGTGCAATCATAACCTTTATTTCAACCCAAGTTCCCTTTTTAAAATTTTCCATCAATTTAAGATTTCTATTTCGAATCCCTTCAAAACTTTCATGTTTTCAAACATTTTCTCAAAACTTGCATCATACATCATTCATTCAAAAAGTGATGGCCAAACCCTATTTTCAAAATTATAAAGTGGATATTAAGTGGATAATAGTAATCGGTTATTCAAGTGAGTGAATTAAGAGTGATTAGACATATAGGTACCGAAAGGGCGAGGCAGGGTGATGATCTTAAGATATCTTCCCTACACGTAACCAACTCTCGAATCATAGATTTCTGTTTTCAAAAGACCAAAATGGAATTATTTTCAAAAATGGCTTAAAACTTTCCAGAACCTTTTTCAAAAACCCTAAGTTTAATCTTCGGATTATACTTAATTTTAGGTGACCTAACTCACCTTAATCAAGTTAAGTGGCGATTCCAAACTTTTACCCAAAAAGCCCTTAAATCAAATAATGATTTCAAGTTCAAGCCTAGTCACACTCGTCCTTCTACGAGGATGAGTTTTAACGAGAGAGCACCGTGTTTTTTCCCTAGTCGAAAGGACTTGGTCTAAAAACTAGGGCACGATAACTAACGACTCCAATGGGGACCACTCAGAGGGTTAGGCCATTATCATGTGTCTTCACCCTTCATTCACCCAGAATCTCTGGTTACTTTTTTTACTTTTATCCACTTTTCAAAAAATTTCTAAATTTCCTAAATATAACTTTCCAAAAACAAAGTTTTGTCAAGTGAGTGTCATCACTTGCATTCATTGCTTACATTCATGTTCTTGCATTAACATCCACTCACATGTTCTAACATAGCTTTCCATATTCATGCTCTCGCATTAACCATCCATTTTATCTTGCATTGAGTTTTTTGAAAAGCTACTAACTCCTTGCATTTTCTTTTATAGGTAGACCTTTGTTTACATTTCTTTTCTATGTCATAATTAACTGTCATGTATGTGATGAATGAACAGGATGGGATGTGTGTTATTGGGTCCTTTCCTTTATTTTTAAAAATTTCACACACACTTAGTGCGCTCACTTGCATTTGTATTTTGCATAAATTACCTGATTACTACCCTTCTAGATAGAAGGGGGAATAGTATATTGACTGTAGGTGGATGCTGTGTCAGTTTCTTAGCCTACGATCTATTAATAGTTCCCCCGCTCGAACCACCAACCAAAGATGGAGTTCACCCTTTCAGGAGTGGACACCGAAGATTTGAAGGTTCGGAAACTAAGCCTTTTAGGAAGCATTAGTAAACCCCTAACCTCATGCTCATGCAGCACCCCATGCATAGCCAAACCTCTGCCGGATTTAAGACACGCACCTTAATTTTAAAACTAAGGAGGAAAGGGCGACCGCTTTACTTTCCCTTATATTCTGTTTAATTCATACTCTTATGCTGCTTAATTTGTCATTATGTTATACATACATCCCTTCACATTATAACTGTTCATGCATCCATATTCATTTCAAGACAAGAGTTCCCAAAGTAACTCAAGTCATTGTATCTTCATGCATCTGATTAATCCTCAGAGAATGGCCCAAAGACCTTCTCGCTCAAATCAAGCCAACCAAAACTTCTAAGGGTACCAAGAGACCCTAAGGATTCATGGCCAGCATCAAAGTCATCTCATAAAGAGGGGACCTAATCCTTTTTCGCTCACGAAGATAGGGCCGAGAAGACAAGGGGCAATCCAACATCAAGGTCTCTCACCAACCTTCATCCAAGAAAGCGAATCTGAAGACTCAAGAGTAGTTTAGGATTCCACATGTAAAGATAAAATAGGTAGAAGTCCCAAGGAAAGTGTTCCCCCTCCCTGTTTGAATGTACTTTTGAAAATTCTATGTATAAGGGAAATTCATCTCAATAAAATTGTTACTTCTGCTGAATGAATGAATGTATGAATGAATGGCTACAGATACAGGTATAGTATTGCATAACAGGGGCAAGGCCCTATCTCCAAAGCTTGAGCTAAAACATCATGATTAGTTCTCCTCAAAAGGTAAGGGTAACCCTAAGTCATGCATTGCATAAAGATTTTCCCAGTCAGACACTAACTTGAAAATTATGTCTTGTCTATCTCCTTACCTTTCCAAAGGACTGAACTTTAGAAAAGAACATTTCAGGGAAGCTACAAATCACAAAGCAGCATGGAAGACACGACAAGGATCCTCGCCATAAAACAAGTAAAAAGGCCACTGCAAGAGTCTATAGATCCCGTGAAAACGATGGCCCTCCCACCGGCCGACAAGGCCATCGACCCAAGACAGGTAGAGGGAAAGTTGGGCAATATCTCCACTACACTAAAAACTGTGGCTGATAAATAGTCCAGGATGACAAAAAGGAATAGAGCCCTGACAAAGCTTAGCCAACTCTGGAACAATCACCAGAGGGTCTGTAAGAAATCCTTATCCCTAAAGGGACCGCCCTCCCAGTTAAAATCCAAAGGGCAAACCTCCCTAAGACCACAACAAAAATAGAAGAATCATTAGAACCTTTCTTGATTATCTAGCCTAAGCAGACTAGTCTAATTTTAACCACTAAAGCCTTACCCCGCTTCCCATACTTCCGTATCATTCTTACTCCTTACTAAGAACCAGAACCCCCAAAGCTCATGGTCGCGATGGTAGGGTTCACCCCACATACAGATCCTTGACAGGCCATGAGAGCCATACCCCCCATATATGCCCCCGCACCACCAAACATTCCTCCATCACCTGTCACCCTACCTATCTTTCCCAAAATGGAAAAACCTGAACCCTTGTCCCTGCCAACACCAGGAAAGATGACCCTACCACTGCTATCCCAATTGCTTGTCACTAACCTGCACAAGGTTCCCGAGAACTACCCCCCAACTCCTACCCAAACTGCAAAAGAATCCATAGTAGAAATAGGGGGAATGACGGGGTTTGGCCGATGCTACACCCCAAAGGAAGTAGAAAGGAGAAGAAAAGGGAAAGAGTAAGAGGTAGAATGTTTCAACCTGCTAATAGAGCACAAGATTTATGAGTTTGCCAAAGAACTAAAGAAGAATGACTACGATGTAATGGAACAACTCGAGAAAACCCCCTCCCACATCTCCATGTTGGGACTACTTCTCACATCTGTAACTCATCGCAATGTCTTGCTCAAAGTTCTCAAAGAAGCCTATGTACTAGATAGTTTCACCCCTAAAAATTTTCAAAATATGGTAGGACTTATCATGGCACCAAACGTCATTGCTTTTACCGATGATGAAATCCTTGCGAATGGGACTGGACATACTCAAGCCCTATATGTGACGGTCAAAACCAAAGGGATGATTGTATCAAGGGTACTGGTGGACAATGGATTAGCTTTGAATGTTTGCCCATACTCAACCCTAAAAAGGCTTGGGATGGACCAATCTCACTTGAACCACAGCAGCAGCATCATCATACAAGCCTTTAACGGATCCAGAAGAGAAATAATGGGAAAAATTGAGATACCTGTCGAAATAGGGCCTATCACATTCGCCATCAAATTCCAAGTTCTGCAAATAGCTTCGGCCTACAATATATTTCTTGGGTGGCCCTGGATTCATTCAACAGGGGTAGTACCATTCGGTCTTCATCAGAATATCAAATTCATTATCAAGGCTAGGCTAATTTCCATTTACACTGAAAAAGAATTTGCAATTTACAAAACCGATGCAATCCCCTACATTGAATTGGCTGCCCGTCCTGTTTCCAATCCCTAGAGTATGTCACCGTAATACATGAAGGAGATATGGTTGAGCCCAAATATTCAGATAACGCTCAAATGATCACCTGCTATTTTCAAAAGAATGGATACCGGCCAGGAAAAGGACTAGGAAAAAGGTTACAAGGGATTCCTAAATTTCCAGACATAGCATTTCAAAAGCACACTTTCAGCTTAAGATACAAGCAACTAAGAAGGAAATTAGGGAACAAACCCAACAGAGAAAGCGGCAAAGGGTCGCTCAAGGAAATGAAGAAGAGGAAGAAATGACACACCAACTCAAGGCGTTTTGCTTGATTGAGGATAACAAAGGTCCTAAGAAAGGAAAGTGCAGACTGAAGTTCAAACCAATCTGTTTCAAGAAACCCTATTGATTGATGTGCCTCCGCCCTCAAACACTAAAGTACCAAAAAGTCCCACTATTAGGCCATCTCTTTCTGGAGAGGATCCCAATAATTGGGATAGCAAAGACCTCCTTTGGGCACGCAAGTTTTGGTACAAGCTTGCCAAGACATTCCATGCACTTCTAACTCTTTAAAACTTTTCATTTGTTTATCTTTTGTTTTTGTTTCTGTTTCCAATCAAGAGCTGTAATAGAAATACCTGTATATGAAAGAGTTGCTTCCTTGTTTTGAATAATTTTCCTTATGATCAAGAATTCGCTTATCCAATGTCTTGGCCAATTAATTGAAAGAATACCTATTTTGACTGATTGCGACTTCGAAACTAAATTTGACTAACAGCTCTTGGGAATTGAACTCGATGTAAACAACACTAATGAGGTCCCGAAGAAGATTTTAGAATAGTTAGAAAGGCATGATGACCACAAACCCCTAATATTGAAGAAACAGAGGTAGTCAATTTGGCAAGCAAAGAATTCCCTAAAGAGGTCAAGATTAGTACTGGATTAGATCATTGGCAACGCAAAGAAATGTTGGAATTACTATTTGCTTATATTGATGTCTTTGCATGGTCTTACCAAGATATGTCAGGGTTGGATAAGTCCATTGTTGAGCACAAACTGCTACTGGATCTACAGATCAGGCCCATAAAGCAAAAACTCCGGAGACTTAAACCCAAGTGGAGCTTGAAAGTCAAAAAGGAAGTGGTTAAGCAATATCATGTCAGGTTTCTATAAGTAGTCGAATATCCTCAATGGTTGGCCAACATTGTCCCGGTCCCAAAAAATGATGGGAAGGTTCGAATGTGTATTGACTTTTGGGATCTCAACAAAACAAGCCCAAAGGATGACTTCCCCTTGCCCCATATAGACATCTTAGTAGATAACACTATGGGCCACAAGATGTTCTCCTTTATGGATGGGTTCTCAAGATATAACCAGATCATGATAGCCAAAGAGGATCGCGAAAAAACAGCATTTATTACCCCATGAGGAGTATACTGCTACAAGATAATGCCCTTCGGACTGAAAAATGCTAGGGCAACCTATCAAAAGGCCATTGTCACTCTCTTCCACGACATGATCCACAAAGAAGTGAAAATCGACGTAGATGATATGATAGTCAAGTCTAAAGCCCAAGAAGACCACTTGATCAACTTGCAAAAAGTGTTTGATTGGCTTTGCAACTATCAGCTCAGGCTCAACCCTGCCAAATGTACTTTCGGTGTTTCTTCCAAAAAACTGCTAGGGTTCATTGTCAACAAAAGGGGAATAGAGGTAGATCCTACCAAAGTTAAGTAGGTCACTGAGATGCTAGCCCCAAAGGGAGAATCTGAAATCAGGTCCTTTTTGGGAAAGTTGAATTTTACTAGCAGATTTATTTGCCAAATGACCCACCTTTGCAAACCAATTTTCAAATTGCACAAAAGGGATGCCCCAAAGGAATGGAATGCAAACTTCCAACAAGGTTTTAAAAAGATGAAGGAGTACCTCCTAAATCCTCCAATTCTGGTGCCGCTAACTCGAGGGAGACCCCTCTTAATGTATTTGATGGTCCTCGAAACTTCAATGGGATGTGTCTTGAGACAACATGATGAAACTAGAATAAGAGAGCAAGCTATCTACTAGCTCAGCAAGAAGTTTCTACCTTATGAGGTCCAATACACCATGTTGGAAAAAACCTGTTGCGCTTTGGCATGGGCATCCTATTGGCTTAGGCATGGCATCCTATTGGCTTAGGCATTACATGCTGCATCACACTACATTTCCTCATATCCCAGATGGATCCATTCAAATACTTGTTTGAAAAACCCATTCTTTCTAGAAGGATAGGCAGATGGCACATGATTTTGGCTAAGTTTGACATTGTCTTCACCACCCGTAAGGCAGTCAAGGGGCAGGTTATAGCAGACTACCTGGGGGAAAACCCCATCAAGGAATACTAACCCATGGAGCCCTGTTTCCCTAATGAAGATATCTTATACACCAAATCTGATGCCAAGAAACAAGAAGACCCAGGATGGAAGATGTATTTTGATGGCACCTCGAACAAAAAGGGAGCTAGAATTGAGGCAATATTGGTGTTCGAGAAAGGTAACCATTACCCCATTGTGTCTAAGTTAAAGTTTGATCTCTACACCGACAATATCGCCGAATATAAAGCCTGCATCTTGGGATTAAGATTGGTAATAGAAATGAAGATTGAGGAATTAATGGTCTTCGGGAATTCCAATCTAATGATTCAATAAACTAAGAAAGTGTATCAAACTAGGGATGACAAACTCTCCCCTTATTAGCAAGTTAAGGACCTCTGTCAAATGTTTCTAAAAATAGACTTCTGCCATATTCCCTGAACCGAAAACAACTTTGCCAATGCCTTGGCCACCTTGGTTGCAGCCATCAAAGTTGATGATGATACCAAAATTCCCACCCTCCAGATCTTTGTTCAAGACGCCCAATCTCATTGCCTTAACACCTCCACTGAACCAGATGAACGGCCATGGTTCTACGACATCAAAAGATATATGCAGACTGGGAACTTCCCTGCTCAAGCCATCCAAAATGATAAGAAGATGATTCAAAGGATGGCAGCCTAATATTTTTTGGTTGGAAATGAACTCTTCAAAAGATCCACTCTTGGGCCGTTAAAATGCGTTGATGTAGCAGAAGCAAGAGAAATCATGAGAAAAGTCCATGAAGGGACCTGTGGGCTCCACATGAATGGCCATACCCTCTCCAAAAGGATTCCATAAGACGGGGTACTATTAGACCACTATAGAGACAGACTGTATTTGGTATATCCTCCGGCGCCACAAATGTCAAATACATGAAGATATGATCAAATCCCCGCCTAACGAGCTCTAACCAATGATAGCCCCATAGCCTTTTTTCCATGTGGGGAATAGATATGATTGGCCTGATTTTCCCAAAAGCTTCAAATAGGCACTGATTTATCTTGGTCGCCATTGATTATTTCACAAAATGAGTCGAAGTAGCATCTTATGTCCATGTCATCAAAAAGGTAGTTAACAAGTTCATCAAGAATCACATCATCTACCGGTATGGGATTCCTAAATCACTCATCTCGAATAAAGCTACAACTATTTGATGTCCCAGTTATGTCGAAACTTTAAAATCACCCATCAAAATTCAGTAAGCTACCGACCACAGATGAATGGGGCAGTAGAAGCTACCAACAAAAACATGAAGAGAATTCCCCAAAAAAATGGTCGACCACTATAAAGATTGGCATAAGAAGCTCCCTTTCACACTCATAGCCTACCAAACCATGATGAGGGTCTTTACCAGTGCAACCCCTTATGAGTTGGTCTACGGCAATGAAGTTGTGCTCCATGTCGAAATAGAAGTTCCTTCCATGAGAGTACTAATGGAAACTCAGCTAGAGGAGGCAGAATGGATCAAAAACCGATATGCACAATTGTGCCTGCTGGGTGAAAAGAAGTTAGCTGCTGTCTACCATGCGCAATGCTACAAGAGGAGGCTAACCAAAACATTTCACAAGAAAGTAAGACCCTAAAGTTTCCAAGTTGGGGACTTAGTGTTGAAGAAGATTATTTCCAATTAAGAAGAAACTCGAGGAAAATTCGCTCCAAATTATAAGGGGCCCTTCATAATCAAGAAGGTCCTAACAAGAGAGTCGCTCATACTAGCAGAAATGGACGGGCAAGAATTTTCCAACCCTCTGAACTTAGATGCAATCAAGCTTACTTTGTATGAATCGAGAGCTCTTGCCTTCTCTGGAGCAGTAACGAAGTCCATTGAAATAAATGAAGGCCTGTGAACTATTCTTTTGTTAAAAAATGTATTTTCCTTTACTAAATCATCAAAATTCTTGTAAAAGAACTCATGGATACTAAGCGGTTTAAAGTGACATTATCAGAGGCCATCAATTTTTTTCACCTCGTACACCATATCCCTTACTACAGCCCATTTTGAGCCAAACACACTCTTTTGACAAACCTGACCTAGCAATCACTGCTCATAAAGGTTGAAAGCAAGACTAGAAAGAAATAAGCAAAAGAAGCAAAGCAGACCAGATAGGTCCCAAAGGCAAAATGAAAAGAGTAGAAAGGATTAATGAATGAAATGAGGACCCCAGAACTATCATGAATAACATAGCTGGGGGCAAGGAAAAGGAAAATAAGCACCAACTTGGCAAAAGTTATAAAAAAAAAATAGAAGAGAGAAAAGGGGGGGTGGTGAAGGAAGAGAGAGGAGGTTCCAAAAGTGATCTCAGGTCATAAGTAAGCCTTGAAAAGTGGAAATACTTTGAGCCTTTACACCCCTTTCTTCAACAACCCTACAACCTGGCCCACATTACAACCCAAACTTAAGCCCTTTCTAATAAAAAAAACTGCTTAGTCTAAACTGAGTTTAGCACTAGAAGGACGATGATTTTCGAAAGGAACTTTTATGAAAAAAATACCCGTAACATCCAAGTCTCTGTTCCTAAAATAGAGCCTTCTCGAATTTCAAAAGAATTCCTTGTTGCTCAAAAAAAAAAAACGTGGCCCCAAGGGTACGGCGAAAACTCGAAAGAGTGTCACGAGTAAAAAGATGGAGGCAGGACAAGAAATAAACCTGTCAGTCTAGCGAAAACTCGCAAGGGCACCAAGATGCAAAAATGACAAAACTGGGATCAGTGAAAACCTGCAAGGGCATCAATGGCAAAAATAGTTTTAATAATAAATAAATAATAAAATAAAAAAAAATCCTTCTCTGGTTTGTCTTAACCAACGGGTGAACAGTTCCCAGATCATGGCAAAAGGAGACAAAGGAGAAAATCGCAATTGTTAACAAAGGCATTCTTTCAAATCAATGGGCCAAGAAGAATGAACAATGCGGGGCCCTTCCAAGAACATCTCGAACGAGAATCCCATCCCAGGGAAGTAATTTCTCCCCCAAAGACATAATTCTTGTCATAATGCATGTTTAAACTAACAAATTGACCCAAGAACAAGCAGATGGTAGCACTCCCCGAAAGGAAGGTAAATTCCATTACAGCAAAACCCATGAGCCAAACTAACATTAGCATATTTATAAATGCAGGAAATCTCATAAGAAAAGTCCAAACATCTCAAGGCATGCTAGCCACAGTACAAACAAAAAGGAAAAGGAAAGAAGGAAGGGAAAGATTACATCAAGAATGATGGGCCATGACATAACGGTCCACGTCCCCATCCGATGAGTCCTCATCTGAACCTTTAGTGCCAAGACTCACAGGACTAGGGCCTGTAGACGAAGGACCAGTCTTGCTAAATGGTGGCGTCACCAACCGCTCCCCGAAAGGCCCAACACTAGCAGAAGCCCCAAAAGATAAAGTCGATAACTGACTCAGTCCATGACACTGACATCGGTCAAGAAGATAATCCCTCTACTATGAAAGGGCATGTATCATGTCTCTTAATAAAACTATGAACTCATCCCGAGGGTTGGCCCTGGCTAAAAGAAACGACGGCCGAAGGATAGTCTCTCATCCCAGGAGCCACCTCAAGCAGCCCCTCTAAATTACTCACCCATCTCCTGTTGGCCTTTAGTAGAGCCTCTAACTCATCCAATCGAGCACGATAAAGTCTCCGGTGATGTCTCCTCCTGATGGTAGCAATGGCTAAAAGATCGACATATCCCACTGGAGGTGTGGCGCCCAGATTTTTCACATTCAAGGAATACACACAAGCGGAAAAAACATTGTACTCTCTCATTAGAACTCACCCTCCTAAAAGAATGAATGCGACTAGGTTTGAATTGAAAATAGATTTGAATAGAGGGCTTTTGAAAAACATTTGGAGTCACCACCTAACTTGATTAAGGTGAGTTAGGTCACCTAAAAACTAAGCACAATCCGAGGACTACACTTAGGATTTTTGGAAATAATTTTGAAAATACTTCCTCAAGAGAGGGTTTTTAGGAAAACAGGTTGTTTGGCAACCTTTAGAAAATAATCAAGCCCTTTTTGAAAATAAACTCCATTTTGGTCTTTCGAAAAAAGTAATCTAGGTTCGGAGGTTGGTTACGTGTAGGGAAGACGCACTAAGCCATCACCCTACCCCGCCCTTGTGGTACCTACATGTCTATTTACCCTACATTCACCTATGAGAGTATTCAACTAACAAATGTACAATATTATCCACTTTAGAAAAAGAATGTTTAAAAAGACATGATGCTTGATCTGCAAGTGTAAGAAAAAAAAAGTTGAAAAATAGATTTGGAAAGAGATTTGAAAATAAATTAATTTGATTTAAAAGAGATTTGAAAAGATAGAATTAGAATTGTAAAGTTTTAGAAATTGGAAATAGGGATTTGGAAATAGAAATTTGGAATTAGAAAAATAGATTATGGAATTGAAAACTTGAAGAATTGTAGAATTAGAGATTTGAAAGAAGTTGTGGAAATAGAAGCTTAAAAGAGATTGTGAAATTTGGGATTTGAAAAAGGCTGTGGAATTTGAGATTTGAAAAAGGTTGTGACCACACCCATGAGAGTTGCCTACGTATCCTTTTTGAGGAATCAAGTCAGTCGTAGTTCAGACAAGAGTCCGATAGAAAATAAAAGGTTTGATTGGAAAAAGAAATTGAATTGGAATTTGGATTTGATTTGAATTTAGAATAGAAGGTTGGAATTTGAAATGGAAGAATAGAGACCCTAAACCTAGGAAGGTAGGATTTAGAAAGGACTCGAGATTAAGAAAGACTTGACTCGAATGTTGCACTTGGAAGATTGAAATAAAATTGGATTTAGGAAGGGTTCGAATTAGGAAACGTTTCGTTTTAAGAAAGTATTGAAATTGGAAAGTTTTAAATTTAGAATGTTTTGAAATAGGAAAGTTTTGAAAGTTGGAAAGTTTTGAGTTTAGAAAATTATAGATTTGGAAAGATTTGAAGTTTAGGAAAGTTTAGAATTCTATAAGGATTCAAAGTTTTAGTTTAAGAAGTTCTTGAAATTAGGAAAGGTTTTGAGTTTAAGAAGGGTTTGAAAAATAAGATTTGGAAAGGGATGGAATTAAGAAAAGTTTGAAGCTTAAAGTTTAAGGAAAGATTTAAAAGTTTAAGTTTAGGAAACTTAAGGTTTAGAAAAGTACTAGATTAGGAAGGAGTTGAATTAGGAAAGATTTGGGTTTGAAAGCATTAAGATTCCTATTTCCTAAAATAAGGGATTGGATTTTGGTTCTAAGAGATATGTTGATTTTGTTTCCAAAAACGGAGGATAGGATCTAGTTTCCTAAATGGGGAGATTGGATTTGACATGGATTTGGAAAGGGAAGTTTTAGAAACCCTAGATTTAGAAGACTATAGTTTTGATGTAGAAAATAGGTTTTGGAAATATATATAGTTTTGATGTAGAAAACAAGAGGTTTTGGAAACCTAGGTTTTGAGGCCAAAATAAGGGATTGGAAATCATACTTTTGGGAAAGAACATTAGGGTTTCCTAATTGTGGGTTCTAGGGTTTAACTTGAACTCTAAGGAAAGAGATTTTGGAAAGTAAGTTTTTGGAAAGGGAGATTTTTTGGAAAGAAATCCTAGAGAGGAGTTTTTAGAAAGCGAATTTGAAAGGAGTTTTAGAAAGAAGACTTTGGAAGAAGCTTTTGGGAAAGAGTTTTTAGAAAAGAGATTTAGGGAGAGAGTTTTTGAAAAACAATTTTGGAAAGGAGATTGGAGAGAGTTTTCTAAGAAGGAAACCTAGGGAGTGTTTTTAGGAAAGGAATTTTCAAGAGAGTGTTTTGGAAAGGAGTTGAAAAGGAAGTTTTGAAAATAGATTTTTGGAATGAGTTTTTGAAAACAACTTTGGAAAGGAATTTGAAGAAGGAGAGCGTTTTTAGAAAGTATGTTGAAAGAGAGGTTTTTAGAAAGTATATATATAAAATACCTCACTTTCCTAAAGCGATTCTAACCATAAGAAGGTTAGAACCACTTTAAGATAGTGGTTTTGAAAACAACAATGTTTTGAAAATATGGACCATATCAGTCACTTTAAATGTAACACTTTTCTAAAGCAACCCTAGCCATGAAAGGGCTAGAACCACCTTAGGATTGTGGTTTTGAAAACAATTTTTAAACAAGAAGATTTTGATGTAATTTTGAAAACGATGTTAATGCAAGCTTTGAAAACGAGTTTGAAAACGAATTTTGGAAGAATGCAAGATCATGATATACACAATGCAAAGAGGGTTGTGAGCATACAAGATTAAAGGCTTCACCACATAATCAAGGGGGCCAAACCCACGTGGTCTCCGGTTAGACTAAGAGAAAGCCCCCGACACAGTGACTCTCCAATAGCCTAATCCTACACATAGACCGGGAATTCCCTTAATTCAAGCATGCAAGAAGGGTGGAAAGAAGATGGGGGATTAAAATAAAAGAAAACCCAAGTGGGTTAGGAGAGAGAAGAGAGGGGGAAGATACGTAAACGTAAATAAGAAGCCTACCTTGTGTCTTCTTTATTTTGCTTAGTTTTGCGCGCTTTGCTTTGCTTGCTTTGCTTCTGTCTTCACTTCAATCTTCAAGAGTTTGTCTTCGATCTTCAGAGCTTCGTAGTTGCAGCAATCCAAGTCTTCAATGGAGGCTTTGGAGGCTAGTGTATAAGAATATGAGAGTGTATGAGTGTATAGGCGGCTAGGGTTTGTGTATGGAGGCTAGGGTTTGGGAAAACCTACGGAGACTAGGGTTTAGAGAGGCTACGAGCTCTGTATATCGAAGAGTAGGGTTTTTAGACTGAGTTTGCGGACCTCTTTTACGCTGGAGGAGGCTCTGTATTTATAGACAAAGGAATGACTTGGCGCCTGTTGCAGTGACGCCAGGCAAAATTTCTTCTTAGCACCACTAGGAGTGGCGCCAGGCCATTTTTTGGCTTGGCGCCATTACTAGTAGCGCCAACAAGTTAGGAAAGTTTGTTAAGTTGGCAAGAAACGTATCTTGAGAAGATTTAGGCTCCTATACTAGTGACTACCATGCAATTTTTAGCCTGGCTTCACTAGGAGTGACTTCGGAAGGTTCGGGAAGCATGTAAGGGACCGGTAATGGCCTGGAAGGCCGAAAAAAGGCAGGAACCCTCAGATTAGAGTCCCAAAGGTAATGGATTTGAAAAAGGATGACAAGATGTGTTGGAAGGGTTAACCGGGCCATTAGAGGCAAAATGGTCAACCTGACCGGAAAGCTGCCGGGACGGACTCAGAATGTCCCGGAAGAAGACTCGAGATTTAGAAACATTATTTAGAATGTTCCCAAAGGCTTCTGGTTTGATATCCAGAGCCGGTGTGGTTGGAAAAAGCGACCGGCCCTCTAGGGACAAAACTGTCATTTTGCACCAGTTTTGCCAGAACTGACTCGGAATGATCTAAAAAGATAAAATAAGGTCGGGAATACTATAAGAAGCATTCTCGAGAGATTACCGGTTTGATACCCAAAGCCGGTGCGGTCCCCGGGGCGTTCGGATGCCTAGGGGTAAAATGGTCATCTTGACCGGAAAGTCTCGGAACTGGCCCAAAACTGACTAGAAGGCACCTAATCATGCCGGATTGCTTTTAAGACAACCTTGGAAGGATGGACTTACCATTCTGAGGACTTAGGTGTGTTCTCGAGAAACGTACCAGAAAATGGCCCTAGGGGTAGTTTGGTCATTTTTCACCGAAGTGGGCTAGCAGGCACCAATGTTGATCTGGGTTTTGAGTGTTTTCGCCACTCTGATGGTGGTCTCGTGATACAGGGGTTTGTTGGCAGTTCCCTATATTGACCTGCTTATGAGTGTTTTCGCTACTCTGACAGTTGCGATGTTTACGAGTACTTTCGCTACTCTGACGGTTCGTGATCATTCCCGAGACTGCCTGATCTCGGGAAGCTGCTAAAGGGACTTAGCGCCTGAGAAGTCAACTTTCTCAGAAGGTGTGTCGAAACAGACATTTCTGCATTGGCGGGCTAGCAGGCACCAAAGGTGGACCGTTCTACCATCTAGGGGACTTGGGGTCTCGTCCCGGTCGATAGGTTTAAAGGGACTTACCGTTCCGAATAAACTTTCTCTGAAAAACTTACCGGATAAGATGGACTTACCGTTCCGAATAAACTTTCTCTGAAAAACTTATCGGATAGGATAGACTTACCATCTCGAGGAATCAACTTTCTCGAGAGAGGGATTAGAATTGGAAAAGGAATTGGAAAGGGGTCTTACCGTCTTCGGGAAGACGTGCCTATTGGAATTGGAAAGGGGACTTACTGTCTTTGGAAAGACGGGCCTGTTGGAATTGGAAAAGGGACTTACCATCTTCAGAAAGACACGCCTGATTTGGAATTGGAAAGGGGTCTTACCGTCTTTAGAAAGACGCACTTGATTTGGAATTGGACCGAACAATGCCCCTAAGGGCATTTCAGTCATTTTGCCTCTAATTGGGCCTGGTGGGCCTACGAAATGATGGATAGACGGGATTAGACTTAGAGAGTTGATTTCGATTGGAATACGTCCACATTGACTTGAGTACAAGTCTGGACGGACCGTAGACTGCCGAGCGGTTAAAAATAGGGTGCTTACAGAAGGTAAGGGAGACTTTGGGAGAGGATCTCTAACTGTGGCGTCGCTCAAAACATACATCTAGAACCATCTGTCATAATCAGCAGTGGCTGTCGGAACGAAGATGAATGGGCCATCTAAGCTGTCATGCACTACCAAAATCTGCTACAACTTTGTCAACTCGGTCACCAAACCTCTCGGCACATCATCACCAAAATAAATCTGATATCCTGTCGTCATGGCTGTGCATTGGACATCCTATGTCAAAGCAAAAAATGGTGAAGGTAAGCCAAAAAAAAAAAAAAAGACAAGGTAGTAAAGAGAAATGAATGACAGAAAAAAGACGATGGGATTGAAAACAAATCAAAAGAAAGGTGAAGAAAGAAAAGAAATGAGAAAATGGGTTGAATCCTCAACGAGGCAACAAAAATGTTCAAGAAAGTTAGAGTGGGAAAGAAAGAGAAGAATTACTTCATTGACGCTACTTGCCTTGATCACGCATGTGTTGTATTCTCACACCTTTTCTTTTCTTCCTACACCTTACTTTGAAACCCTATTGGTCTTCCTTTATGAAGTCCTTTATGATCCAAAAGTATGCACTTCATGTGAGATCTTATTTGAATGTGAGTCATTACTTGTCAATCATGCTTAGTGATATTTAAGCTTTGAGCATTCTTTCATGAAGTCATGCCAAGTTCATACACTTTCATTATTATGTTCTTTGATATTTGGATCGCTTTCTTGTATAACATGGCATTTACTGCTTTTAGAGCACTCCATTGAAAGGAACCTTGTGGTTTAGTTGTTCGAGAGTGTATGTCCGGTAAGGATTTAGATCAAAGCTCCAAGACTATGAATGTATGAGTAGATACTTTTAAACTACATTGCATGACTCTAGCACACACACATGAACCTCATTTTTGTGTTCTTTATGATATAATCTTGCTTACGTTGATATTAGAGGTGAATTGTTGAGATTGCTTTGATCCATCTTATGCATCACCACTATATTGTTCTAAATCTTAGATTGATGATTATGAATTAATATTTATGGGTGTCATCACTGTAAGCCCTCACGAGACACTGCTCGTCCACTAGGGCAACCTCGGGGTTTAAATGCTTAATGGATAGGCTAAATGCATCTGGGACTCCTACGAAAAGGAAGATTATCTTCTTGTATATATATATCCTCTTTTTCTTATATAGATTTTGCTAAGGACTAGCAAAAAAGTTATGTTAGGGGGTGATTACACTCTAAAAGTGTAATCACAATCCCCTTATTAGTGGATTGTTAGTCTCATTTTAGGTTATTTTCGCTTCTTAGTATAAATTGTTCTGATTGGCCTTTGTCACTTTAGAATTGCAGGAATTAGGCAAAAAAGGGGCAAAAAGTGAGCAAAAACTAAAGATGAGAGTGTATGTCCGATGAGGATTTGGATCAAAACTCCAAGGCCATTAATGTGTAAGTAGATACTTTTAAGCTACATTGCATGATGTAAGCACCCCATTTTTGATCGCTCGGCAGTCTACACTCCGTCCAGACTTGTTTTCAAGTCATTTTTGGCATATTCCAATCGAAACCAATCCTCTAGGTCCAAATTCTGCCTTTCCATTGCTTCGCGGGTCTGTCAGGCCCAAATAGAGGCAAAATGACCAAAATGCCCTTAGGGGCATTGTTCTTTCTTATTCCGATTTCAATCCCTCTCTCGAGACAGTTTATTCCTTGAGACGGTCTGAGTAGCAAAACTACTCATAAAACCGTTAGAGTGGCGGAAACACTCACAAAACCGTTAGAGTAGCAAAAGTACTCACAAAACCGTCAGAGTGGCGGAAACACTCAAAATTCAGGCACGTCTCTGTGGAGACGGTAAGACCCCTTTCCAATCCCACTCTCGAGATAGTTTATTCCTCGAGACGGCTCCAATCCAGGCACGTCTCTTCGGAGACGGTAAGACCCCTTCCAGTCCCACTCTCGAGACAGTTTATTCCTCGAGACGGTCCGAGTAGCAAAACTACTCACAAAACCGTTAGAGTAGCGAAAATACTCACAGAACCGTTAGAGTAGCGGAAATACTCACAAAACTGTTAGAGTAGCGGAAATACTCAACCCCGTCTGAGTAGCGGAAATACTCAACCGTTAGAGTAGCGGAAATACTCACAAAACCGTTAGAGTAGCGAAAATACTCACACCGTGAGAGTGGCGGAAACACTCAAAACCCAGGTCAACACCAGTGTCTGTTAGCTCACTTCGGTGAAAAATGACCAGACTACCCTTAGGACCTTTTCCGAGACTTTTCGGTCAAGATGACCATTTAGCCCCTAAGCATCCGAATGCCCCGAGAACCACACCGGCCCTGGGTACCAAACCGGTAACCTCCTGAGAATACTTTTTATAGTGTTCTCAACCTTCCTTTACCTTTCCGGACCATTCTGAGTCAGTTCCCGCTAACCCGGTACAAAATGACTGCTTTGCCCCTAGAGGGCCGGTCTCCTTCTTTGACCAGACCGGCTCTGGGTGTCAAACCGGTAATGTCCCGAGAATACTTTTTATCGTATTCTCAACCTTCCTTTACCTTTCCGGACCATTCCGAGTCAGTTCCGGCCAACCCAGTACAAAATGACCGTTTTGCCCCTAGAGGGCCGGTCTCCTTCTTCGACCACACCGGCTCTGGGTATCAAACTAGTAATGTCCCAAGAATACTTTTTATAGTGTTCTCAACCTTCCTTTACCTTTCCGGATCATTCCGAGTCAGTTCCGGCAAACCCGGTACAAAATGACCGTTTTGCCCCTGGTGGGCCGGTCTCCATTTCCGACCACGCCGGCCCTGGGAATCAAACCGGCAACCTCTGGGAACATTCTAAATAATGTTTCCAGATCCCAAGTCTTTTCCTGGGACAATCCGAGTTCGCCTCGGCAGTTTTTCGGCCCGATTAACCATTTTGCCCCTAAAGGCCCGGTCAACCATTCCGACCCACCTTATCCTCACTTTCCAAGTCAAATACCTCCAGAACACTATTTTAAGTGTTCCTGCTCCTTTCCGGCCTTCCGGGTCATCCCCGGCTCCTTTAAATCATTCTCGGACTTTCCGGAGTCACTCCTAGTGAAGCCAAGCTAAAGATTGCATGGTAGTCACTAGTACAGGCGCCCAAATCTAGTCAAAGATACGTTGCTTGCCGACCTTAATTATTTCCTAAATGGCTGGCGCCACTGCAACAGGCGCCAGGTTTGTCTTCCCTCTATAAATACAGAGCCTCGTTCAACATGAAAAGGGTCTGAAAACTTAACCTAGAAATCACACAATTCGATATACAGAGCTCGAGCACCTCCAAAAACCCTAGTTTCTTTAGGTTTCCCAAACCTTAGCCACCCTACACTAAACCCTAGCCTCCTATACACTCATACACTCCCCCATACACTCATACACTAGCCTTCAACCACTCTCTGAAGACTTGAAGAGTAGCCATCCAAAGCTTGAAGACAATCCTTGAAGACTGAAGGTGAAGATCAAGACCGAAGACCGAAGATCGAAGACTGCACGGCACGCAAAATAAACAAGAAACAAGGTAGGCTTTCTCTTTAATTTTCTGCACTTCCCCCCTCTCTCTTCTCTCTCCAACCCATTTGGGTTTTCTCTATTTTAATCCCCCATCTCTTTCCCTCCCTTTCTTTGCATGCTTGAAACAAGGGAACTCCCGGTCCATGTGTAGGATTGGACTATTGGAGAGTCACCATGTCGGGGGCTTTCTTCTAGTCTAACCAAAGACCACGTGGGTTCGGCCCCCTTGATTATGTGGTGAAGCCTTAACCTTGTATGTTCACGACCCCAAATTGCATTGTGCATATCATAGTCTTGCATCTTCCAAAAACTATTTTCAAAGTTGTTTTTCAAAACGTTTTTAAACTTGTTTTCAAAATTGCATCAAAATCTCTTTTTCAAAAACTTGTTTTCAAAACCACAATTCTAGGGTGATTCTAGTCTTTCCATGGCTAGGGTTGCTTTAAGAAAGTGTTATATTAAAAGTAGCCTTTTGGTCTATATTTTCAAACCTTGTTTTCAAAACCACTTTCCTAAAGTGGTTCTAGTCCTCTTATGGCTAGGATTGCTTTAGGAAAGTGAGATGTTTTTAATTATTCTAAACTTCCCCTCTCTTTAAAAATCTCTTCCTAAAAATTTCTTTTTCAACATACTTTCCTAAAACTTTCCTCTTCAAAATTGTTTTCAAAAACTCCTTCCAAAATCTACGTTTCCAAAAACACACTTTCCAAAACCCCTTCTCTTTAAAATCTTTTTCCAAAAACTCCTTCTTCAAATTCACTTTCCGAAAATTCCTCCCTAGGATTCCCTTTTAGAAAAACCTTCGTTTCCAAAAAAAATGCACTTTCCAAAAATCTCTTTCCTTAGAGCCCAAGTCAAGCCCTAGAGCCCACAATTAGGAAACCCTAATTTTCTTTCTAAAAACATGATTTTCAAACTTTGCCCCAAACCTAGGTTTCCAAAATCTCTTGTTTTCACATCCAAACTATACATGTTTCCAAAACCTATTTTCTACGTCAAAACTATAGTTTTTCAAATCTAGGGTTTCTAGGATCTCCCTCTTCAAATCCTTGCCAAATCAAATCTTCCCTTTAGGAAACAAAATCAAACCTTTGCTTTAGGAAACCAAATCCAATCTCCCCGTTTAGGAAACTAGATCCTATCCTCCGTTTTTGGAAACAAAATCAAACCCTTGTTTTTAGAAACCAAATCCAATCCCTTCCTAATCCAAACCTTTCTTAATTCAATTCCTTCCTAAACCATAAGTTTCCTAAACTTAAACTTTAAATCTTTCCTTAAATTTCAAAATCCAAATCTTTCCTAAACTTCCGTTTTCCTAAATCTTAAACTTGAACATAAAATCTTTCCTAAACTTTAAAACTCAACTTTCAAATCTTTCCTAGTTCAACCCTTTCCTAATTCTACCCCTTTCCAAAATCTTTTTCAAATCCAAGCTTCCAAACCTTTCTTAAACTCAAACCTTTCCTAATTTCAAGATTTTCCAAAACTCTAAAACTTTCTAAATCCTAAACTTTCTAAATTTCAAATTTTTCTAAATTCAAAACTTTCTTAAGATAAATTTTCCTAAACTTCCAAACTTTCTAAATTCTACTTTCCAAAACTTCAAAATCTTTTTCAATCTAAGACTTTTCTAAACTCAAAACTTTCTTAATTCAAACATTTCCTAAACTAAAAACTTTCCTTCTTCAAACCTTCTTAAAACGGAACTTTCTTATTTTCAAAACTTCCTTGTTTTCAAAACTTTCTTTTTTCAAAATATTTCTAAATTAAAAACTTTCCGATTTTTAAAACTTTCTTAAATTTAAAACTTTCCTAAACCTAAAACTTTCCTAAATTCAAAACTTTCTTAAATTCAAAACTTTCCTAAACCTAAAACTTTCCTAAATTCAAAACTTTCCTAATTCGAAAACTTTCCAAAAATAAAACTTTCCTAATTCGAAACTTTCCTAAATCGGACCTTTCCTAATTTGAACATCTCCTAAAATCCAATCTTTCCAAATCTTCTAAGTCAAGTCAAATCTTTCCTAAGTCTCTTCTCTTTCCTAAGTCTAGGTTTCCTAAACCTTCATCTTTCTAAAACAAGTCCAAATCTATCTTTTCAAATCAAAATCCAATCTTCTCAATTTCCATTTTCAATCTCCTCTTCCAATCTCAAATCAAATCCAATTTTCAATTCAATCTCTTTTTTCCAATCCAATCTCTCTCTTTGAATCAATCTCTTTTCAATCGGACTCCGGTCCGAACTACGACTGACCTGATTCCCCCAAAGGGATACGTAGGCAACCTTCATAGGTGCGGTCACCATACTTTTCAAACTTTCAATTCCACCCTCATGGGCGCGGTTTCCAAAATCTTTCCAAATTTCAAATTCCAATCTATTTTCAAAATTTCAATTTCAAAATTTCTATTTCTAAATTTTCAAACTTTCCAATTTCAATTTTATCTCTTCAAATCTATTTTCAAATCAAATCAATTTCAAATTAATCTCTTTCCAAATCTATTTTTCAATTCTCTTAACTTGCACTTGCATATCATGCATCATGTTAGTTTCTTTTTAAGCATTGTTTTTCAAAGTAAATAGGATTGAACTATAGTTGGTTGAAGGCTCTCATAGGTGAATCTAGGGTAGATTGACATGTAGGTACCGAAAGGGCGGGGTAGGGTGATAGCTTAGTGCGTCTTCCCTACACGTAACCAACCTCCGAACTTAAGATCACTGATTTCAAAGACCAAAAAGGAGTTATTTTTCTAAAAAGGGCCAAATGTTTTCTAAAGGTTGCCAAACAACCTATTTTCTTTAAAAACCCTCTCTCGAGGAGATATTTTCAAATTGTTTTTTTCAAAAACCCTAAGTGCAGTTTTCGAATTATGCTTAGTTTTTAGGTGACCTAACTCACCTTAATTAAGTTAGGTGGCGACTCCGAATCTTTTTCAAAAGCCCTTTATTCAAACCAATTTTTCAATTAAAACCTAGTCACACTCATTCTTCTAGGAGGGTGAGTTCTAACGAGAGAGTACAGCATTTTTTCCGCTTGGGTGAGTATTCCTCGAATGTGAAAAATCTGGGCGCGACACTAACCCACTTGGGTTTTCTCTATTTTAATCCCCCATCTTTTTCTCCCCTTTCTTTGAATGCTTGAAACAAGGGGACTCCCGATCCATGTGTAGGATTAGGCTATTGGAGGGTCACCGTGTTAGGGGCTTTCTTTTAGTCTAACCAGAGACCACATGGGTTCGGCCCCCTTGATTATGTAGTGAAGCATTAACCTTATATGTTCACGACTCCAATTTGTATTGTGCATATCATTATCTTGCATTCTTCCAAAAATCGTTTTCAAACTCGTTTTCAAAGCTTGTAATAAACTTGTTTTCAAAATTGCATCAAAATCTCCTTTTTCAAAACATGTTTTCATAAATCACAATTCTAGGGTGATTCTAGCCTTTCCATGGCTAGGGTTGCTTTAGGAAAGTGCTATATTTAAAGTGACCAACATGGTCCATATTTTCAACTCCTTGTTATTTTCAAAACCACTTTCTTAAAGTGGTTCTAGCCCTCTTATAATTAGAATCACTTTAGGAAAGTGAAACGTTTTCATACTATTCAAAAAAAAAAAAAAAACTTTATTTTCAAAAGTCTCTCTTTCAACATGTTTTCCAAAAACTCTTCATTCTAAAATTATTTTCAAAAACTCTCTTCAAAAATCTATTTTTAAACTCCTTTCCGAAATACTCTCCTCAAAATTCATTTTCTAAACACTCTCTTTCCAAAAACTTCTTTTTAAAATCTATTTCTAAAACTCATCTTCTAGAAACTCCTCTCTAAGATTTCCTTCCAAAAATTCGTTTCCAAAAACACACTTTCCAAAAACTCCTTTCCTTAGAGCCCAGGTCAAGCCCTAGAGCCACAATTAGGAAACCCTAATTTTCTTTCCAAAAACATGGTTTTCAAACTTGCCTTAAAACCTAGGTTTCCAAAACCTCTTGTTTTCTACATCAAAACTATACATGTTTCCAAAACCTATTTTCTACGTCAAAACTATAGTTTTCCAAATCTAGGGTTTCTAAAACTTCCCCTTCCAAATCCTTGTTAAATCAAATCTTCCCTTTAGGAAACCAAATCCAATCTCCCGTTTAGGAAACTAGATCCAATTCTCCGTTTTTGGAAACAAAATCAAATTTTCTCTTTTAGAAACAAAATCCAATCCCTTCCTAATCCCAATCTTTTCTAATTCAACTCCTTCCTAACCTTCCACTTTCCTAAATCTTAACTTTCCAAAACTTGAACATAAAAATCTTTCCCAAATCTTAAAATTCAACTTTCAAATCTTTCCTAATTCAACCCTTTCTTGATTCTACCCCTTTTTCAAATTCTTGACTTTCCAAATCTAAGTTTTTGAATCTTTCCTAAACTCAAACATTTCCTAATCTCAAGATTTTCTAAAACTCAAACTCTAAAACTTTCTAAATTCTAAACTTTCCTAAACTTCAAATCCTTCTAAATCTAAAACTTTCTAAACTCAAAACTTTCTTATTTTCAAAACTTTTCAAATTCAAAACTTTTCTAAATTGAAACTTTCTTAAGTTAAAGCTTTTCTAAATCAAAATTTTCCTAAAGTGAAACCTTTCCTTTTTCAAAACTTTCCTAATTCCAAAACTTTCTAAATTTGAAACTTTCCTAAGTTAAAACTTTTCTAAATTGAAACTTTCTTAAGTTGAAACTTTCTTGATCTAAAACTTTCTTAATTTGAAAACTTTCCTAATCCAAAATGAAAACTTTCATAAAACGAACTTTCCAAAAATGACACTTTCCTAATTTGAAACTTCCCTAATTTGAGTCTTTTCTAATTCCAAGTTTTTTAATCTTCCAAGTCCAACGTTCGAGTCAAATCTTTTCTTAAAACTCTTCCAAGTCAAATTTTTTTTTTAAGTCTTAAGTCTTTCCTAAAGCCTATCTTTCCTAAGTCTAGATTTTTCAAAACTCTATCTTTCCAAATCAAAGCCCGATCTTTTCAAAATTTCAAAATTTTAAATTCTAATTTCCAATCTCCTATTCTAAATTCAAATCAAATCCTTTTTCGAATCCAACCTTCTATTTTTTATCGAACTCCGGTCTGAACTATGACTGACCTGATTCCTCCAAAAAGATACGTAAGCAACCCTCATGGGTGCGGTCACAACATTTTTCAAGTTTCTATTTCTACAACTTCTTTCCAATCTCCAATCCTACAATTTTCTTCAAGTTTCCAATTCAATGATCTATTTCTATTTTCCATCTTCAATTTCAATTTCCAAAACCTTTTTTTTTTCCAAATTCAAACTTCTATCTCTTTCTTTTCAAATCAAGTCAAATTATTTTCAAATCTATTTTCAAATTAAGTCTCCTTTCTTGCACTTGTATATCATGTATCATGTTAGTTTCTTTCCAAAAATTCTTTCTCAAAGTGGATAGGATTGAACATTAGTTAGTTGAAAACTCTCATAGATGAATCTAGGATAGATTGACATGTAGGTACCGAAAGGGCGAGGTAGGATGATTGCTTAGTGCGTCTTCCCTACACATAACCAACCTTCGAACCTAGAATCACTGTTTTCATAGACCAAAACGGAGTTATTTTCAAAAAAATGGCTAAATGTTTTCCAAAGGTTGCCAAACAACCCGTTTCTTAAAAACCCTCTCTTGAGGAGATATTTTCACAACCGTTTTCCAAAATCCTAAGTGTAGTCTTTAGATTATGCTTAGTTTTTAAGTGACCTAACTCACCTTAATCAAGTTAGGTGGCGACTCCAAACTTTTTCCAAAAGCCCTTTATTCAAATCTATTTTCAATTCAAACCTAGTCGCACTCATTCTTCTAGGAGGGTGAGTTCTAACGAGAGATTACAACATTTTTCCCGCTTGTGTAAGTATTCCTTGAGTGCAAAAAATTTGGGCGCGACGGTGGATGAGTGGTGTCTTGTGAGGGCTTATAGTGATGACACCCATAAACATTAATTCATAATCATCAATCTAAGATTTAGAATAATATAGTGGTGATGCATAAGATGGATCAAAGAAATCTCAATAATTCACCTCTAATATCACTGTAAGCAAGATTATATCATAAAGAATACAAAAATGAGGTTCATGTGTGAGCGCTAGAGTCATGCAATGTAGCTTAAAAGTATCTACTTACACATTAATAGCCTTGGAGTTTTGATCCAAATCCTCACCAGACATACACTCTCATCTTTAGTTTTTGCTCACTTTTTGCCCCTTTTCTGCCTAATTCTTGCAATTCTAAAGTGACAAAGGCCAATCAGAACAATTTATACTAAGAAGCTAAAATAAAGCCTAAAATGAGACTAACAATCCACTAATAAGGGGATTGTGATTACACTTTTAGAGTGTAATCACCCCCCAACATAACTTTTTTGCTAGTCCTTAGCAAAATCTATATAAGAAAAAGAGGATATATATATACAAGAAGATAATCTTCCTTTTCGTAGGAGTCCCGGATGCATTTAGCCTATCTATTAAGCATTTAAACCCCGAGGTTGCCCTAGTGGACGAGCAGTGTCTCGTGAGGGCTTACAGTGATGACACCCATAAATATTAATTCATAATCATCAATCTAAGATTTAGAACAATATAGTGGTGATGCATAAGATGGATCAAAGAAATCTCATTAATTCACCTCTAATATCACTGTAAGCAAGATTATATCATAAAGAATACAAAAATGAGGTTCATGTGTGTGCGCTAGAGTCACGCAATGTAGCTTAAAAGTATCTACTTACACATTAATAGCCTTGGAGTTTTGATCCAAATCCTCACCGGACATACACTCTCATCTTCAGTTTTTGCTCACTTTTTGCCCCTTTTCTGCCTAATTCCTGCAATTCTAAAGTGACAAAGGCCAATCAGAACAATTTATACTAAGAAGCTAAAATAAAGCCTAAAATGAGACTAACAATCCACTAATAAGGGGATTGTGATTACGCTTTTAGAGTGTAATCACCCCCCAACATAACTTTTTTGCTAGTCCTTAGCAAAATCTATATAAGAAAAAGAGGATATATATATACAAGAAGATAATCTTCCTTTTCGTAGGAGTCCCAGATGCATTTAGCCTATCCATTAAGCATTTAAACCCCGAGGTTGCCCTAGTGGACGAGCAGTGTCTCGTGAGGGCTTACAATGATGACACCCATAAATATTAATTCATAATCATCAATCTAAGATTTAGAACAATATAGTGGTGATGCATAAGATGGATCAAAGCAATCTCAATAATTCACCTCTAATATCACTGTAAGCAAGATTATATCATAAAGAATACAAAAATGAGGTTCATGTGTGTGCGCTAGAGTCATGTGTCGCACCCAGATTTTTCGCACTCGAGGAATACTCACCCAAGCGGAAAAAATGTTGTACTCTCTCGTTAGAACTCACCCTCCTAGAAGAATGAGTGCGACTAGGTTTTAATTGAAAATTTGGTTTGAATAAAGGGCTTTTGAAAAAGATTCGGAGTCGCCACCTAACTTAATTAAGGTGAGTTAGGTCACCTAAAAACTAAGCATAATCCGAAAACTACACTTAGGGTTTTTAAAAAAAACAATTTGAAAATATCTCCTCGAGAGAGGGTTTTTAAAGAAAACAGGTTGTTTGGCAACCTTTGGAAAACATTTGGCCCTTTTTAGAAAAATAACTCCTTTTTGGTCTTTGAAATCAGTGATCCTAGATTCGAAGGTTGGTTACGTGTAGGGAAGACGCACTAAGCTATCACCCTCCCCCGCCCTTTCGGTACCTACATGTCAATCTACCCTAGATTCACCTATGAAAGTCTTTAATTAACTAATGGTCAATCCTATTCACTTTGAAAAACAATGTTTGAAAACTAACATGATGCATGATATGCAAGTGCAAGAAAAGAGAATTGAAAAATAGATTTGCAAAGAGATTGAGTTGAAATTGATTTGAAGAGATAGAATTTAAAATTGGAAAGTTTGAAAATTTGGAAATAGAAATTTGAAAATAGAGATTTTGAAATTGGAATTTTGAAAGTAGATTGGAATATGAGATTTGGAAAGATTTTGGAAGCCGCACCCATGAGGGTGGAATTGAAAGTTTGAAAAGTATTGTGACCGCACCTATGAAGGTTGCCTACGTATCCCTTTGGAGGAATCAGGTCAGTTGTAGTTCGGACCGGAGTCCGATTGAAAAGAGATTGATTCAAAGAGAGAGATTGGATTGGAAAAAAGAGATTGAATTGAAAATTGGATTTGATTTGAGATTGGAAAAGGAGATTGAAAATTGAAATTGAGAAGATTGGATTTTGATTTGAAAAGATAGATTTGGACTTGTTTTAGAAAGATGAAGGTTTAGGAAACCTAGACTTAGGAAAGAGAAGAGACTTAGGAAAGATTTGACTTGACTTAGAAGATTTGGAAAGATTGGATTTTAGGAGATGTTCAAATTAGGAAAGGTCTGATTTAGGAAAGTTTTGAATTAGGAAAGTTTTATTTTTGGAAAGTTTTCGAATTAGGAAAGTTTTGAATTTAGGAAAGTTTTAGGTTTAGGAAAGTTTTGAATTTAAGAAATTTTGAATTTAGGAAAGTTTTAGGTTTAGGAAAGTTTTGAATTTAAGAAAGTTTTGAAAATCGGAAAGTTTTGAATTTAGAAATGTTTTGAAAAAGGGAAGTTTTGAATTTGGAAAGTTTTGAAAATAAGAAAGTTCCGTTTTAAGAAAGGTTTGAAAAAGGAAAGTTTTTAGTTTAGGAAATGTTTGAATTAAGAAAGTTTTGAGTTTAGAAAAGTCTTAGATTTAAAAAGATTTTGAAGTTTTGGAAAGTTTAGAATTTAGAAAGTTTGGAAGTTTAGGAAAATTTATCTTAAGAAAGTTTTGAATTTAGGAAACTTTGAATTTAGAAAAATTTGAAATTTAGAAAGTTTAGGATTTAGAAAGTTTTAGAGTTTTAGAAAATCTTGAAATTAGGAAAGGTTTGAGTTTAAGAAAGGTTTGAAAGCTTGGATTTGAAAAAGATTTTGGAAAGGGGTAGAATTAGGAAAGGGTTGAACTAGGAAAGATTTGAAAGTTGAGTTTTAAAGTTTAGGAAAGATTTTATGTTCAAGTTTAAGATTTAGGAAAACGGAAGTTTAGGAAAGATTTGGATTTTGAAATTTAAGGAAAGATTTAAAGTTTAAGTTTAGGAAACTTATGGTTTAGGAAGGAATTGAATTAAGAAAGGTTTGGATTAGGAAGGGATTGGATTTGGTTTCTAAAAACAAGGGTTTGATTTTGTTTCCAAAAACGGAGGATAGGATCTAGTTTCCTAAACGGGGAGATTGGATTTGGTTTCCTAAAGCAAAGGTTTGATTTTGTTTCCTAAAGGGAAGATTTGATTTGGCAAGGATTTGAAGAGGGAGATCCTAGAAACCCTAGATTTGAAAAAAACTATAGTTTTGACGTAGAAAATAGGTTTTGGAAACATGTATAGTTTGGATGTGAAAACAAGAGATTTTGGAAACCTAGGTTTGGGGCAAAGTTTGAAAATCATGTTTTTAGAAAGAAAATTAGGGTTTCCTAATTGTGGGCTCTAGGGCTTGACTTGGGCTCTAAGGAAAGAGATTTTTGGAAAGTGCGTTTTTTTTTTTTGGAAACGAAGGTTTTTCTAGAAGGGAATCCTAGGGAGGAATTTTCGGAAAGTGAATTTGAAGAGGGAGTTTTTGGAAAAAGATTTTAAAGAGAAGGAGTTTTGGAAAGTGTGTTTTTGGAAACATAGATTTTGGAAGGAGTTTTTGAAAACAATTTTGAAGAGGAAAGTTTTAGGAAAGTATGTTGAAAAAGAGATTTTTAGGAAGAGATTTTTAAAGAGAGAGAGAGTTTAGAAGGATTAAAAACATCTCCCTTTCCTAAAGCAATCCTAGCCATAAGAGGACTAGAATCGCTTTAGGAAAGTGGTTTTGAAAACAAGGTTTGAAAATATAGACCAAAAGGTCACTTTTAATATAACACTTTCCTAAAGCAACCCTAGCCATGGAAAGGCTAGAATCACCCTAGAATTGTGGTTTTGAAAACAAGTTTTTGAAAAAGAGATTTTGATGCAATTTTGAAAACAAGTTTAAAAACGTTTTGAAAAACAACTTTGAAAACGGTTTTTGGAAGATGCAAGACTATGATATGCACAATGCAATTTGGGGTCGTGAACATACAAGGTTAAGGCTTCACCACATAATCAAGGGGGCCGAACCCACGTGGTCTTTGGTTAGACTAGAAGAAAGCCCCCGACACGGTGACTCTCCAATAGTCTAATCCTACACATGGACCGGGAGTCCCCTTGTTTCAAGCATGCAAAGAAAGGGAGGGAAAGAGATGGGGGATTAAAATAGAGAAAACCCAAGTGGGTTGGAGAGAGAAAAGAGAGGGGGGAAGTGTAGAAAATTAAAGAGAAAGCCTACCTTGTTTCTTGTTTATTTTGCGCGCCGTGCAGTCTTCTATCTTCGGTCTTCGGTCTTGATCTTCACCTTCAGTCTTCAAGGATTGTCTTCAAGCTTTGGATGGCTGCTCTTCAAGTCTTCAGAGAGTAGTTGAAGGCTAGTGTATGAGTGTATGGGGGAGTGTATAAGTGTATAGGAAGCTAGGGTTTAGTGTAGGGTGGCTAGGGTTTGGGAAACCTAAAGAAACTAGGGTTTTTGGAGGTGCTCGAGCTCTGTATATCGAATTGTGTGATTTCTAGGTTAAGTTTTCAGACCCTTTTCACGTTGAACGAGGCTCTGTATTTATAGAGGGAAGACAAACCTGGCGCCTGTTGCAGTGGCGCCAGCCATTTAGGAAATAATTAAGGTCGGTAAGCAACGTATCTTTGACTAGATTTGGGTGCCTGTACTAGTGACTACCATGCAATCTTTAGCCTGGCTTCACTAGGAGTGACTCCGAAAAGTCCGGGAATGATTTAAAGGAGCCGGGGATGACCCGGAAGGCCGGAAAGGAGCAGGAACACTTAAAATAGTGTCCTGGAGGTATTTGACTTGGAAAGTGAGGATAAGGTGGGTCGGAAAGGTTGACCAGGCCTTTAGGGGCAAAACGGTCAATCGGGCCGGAAAACTGCCGGAGCAAACTCGGATTGTCCTGGGAAAAGACTTGGGATCTGGAAACATTATTTAGAATGTTCCCAGAGGTTGCCGGTTTGATTCCCAGGGCCGGCGTGGTCGGAAATGGAGACCGGCCCACCAGGGGCAAAACGGTCATTTTGTACCAGGTTTGCCGGAACTAACTCGGAATGATCCGGAAAGGTAAAGGAAGGTTGAGAACACTATAAAAAGTATTCTCGGGACATTACCGGTTTGATACCCAGAGCCGGTGTGGTCGAAGAAGGAGACCGGCCCTCTAGGGGCAAAACGGTCATTTTCGCTACTCTATTGGCCTGGGTTTTGAGTGTTTCCGTCACTCTCACGGTGTGAGTATTTTCGCTACTCTAACGGTTTTGTGAGTATTTCATCTACTCTAACGGTTGAGTATTTCTGCTACTCGGACGGGGTTGAGTATTTTCGCTACTCGAACGGTTCTGTGAGTATTTCCGCTACTCTAACAGTTTTGTGAGTATTTCCACTACTCTAACGGTTCTGTGAGTATTTCTGCTACTCTAACGGTTTTGTGAGTATTTTCGCTACTCGAACTGTCTCGAGGAATAAACTGTCTCGAGAGTGGGACTAGAAGGGGTGTTACCGTCTCCGAAGAGACGTGCCTGGATTGGAGCCGTCTCGAGGAATAAACTGTCTCGAGAGTGGGATTAGAAAGGGGTCTTACCGTCTCCACAGAGACGTGCCTGGATTTTGAGTGTTTCTGCCACTCTAACGGTTTTGTGAGTACTTCCGCTACTCTAACGGTTTTGTGAGTGTTTCCTCCACTCTAACGGTTTTATGAGTAGTTTTGCTACTCAGACCGTCTCGAGGAATAAACTGTCTCGAGAGAGGGATTGGAATTAGAATAAAAAAGGACAATGCCCCTAAGGGCATTTTGGTCATTTTGCCTCTATTTGGGCCTGACAGACCCGCGAAGCGATGGAAAGGCGGAATTTGGACCTAGAGGATTGGTTTCGATTGGAATATGCCCAAAATGACTTGAAAACAAGTCTGGACGGAGTGTAGACTGCCGAGCGGTCAAAAATGGGGTGCTTACAGCTGCCCCTCTTTTTCTGTCTTTGCTTGTCAAAGACAGAAAACGATAAGAGTAAGTGTCCCATGTTGACCGCGAGGCAGTCGGAGGGACAGACACTGAAAATCTTCTGACAACGGGGGTCGAAAACAGATAACGGGCCAAAAAAGGCCTTCGAAAACAAGTTTTGGCGGGAAAAAGGGCAAAACTGCCCAAAATTTAGAACTAGCGCCACTATTAGTGGCGCCTTTGGCAATAAAGCACTGGCGCCTCTGCTAGTGGCGCCAGGCTTAAGGTTAAAAACCAGAAAATTTCTGGTTCGCACACCCACGGGATTTGAAGAGTTTTTTGCAAATTTGTGAGGCATTGCGAGGAATCCGTCTTGGACATTGAAGGAGCACTCCTTGGGGACCACGGGTGATTGCCGGAGGGAGTCCACGTCACCGGAAAAGTCGTCGGAAGTGAAGATTTCGCCGGAGAACTTCCAAAAAGTGAGTTTTCAAAGTTTGTTGATTTTGATGTGTAGAACTTCGTTTGAATCATGTGAATAGTGGAAATTGATATTTTGATATGTTTTGAACACTTTGGTGATGTTGTTTTTGCAATTTGATGGTTGTTTGATTGAATTTGAGTGATTATATGTAAATGTGTGAAGAGGGTTTTCTGCAGGAATAGGAAATTTGTTCCTATAGGCATGGATATTGGGTTTTCTGGCCATGTTTTTGTGCAATATGCCTTAGAAAAATGTGTTTGACATCCGTATGAAGTTTTGTGATTTTTTGAAAACTCAGTGAATTTTTTATTTTTTGAAAATTAGAAAAATATTTAGAAAATTAGGAAAAATTAGAAAATTCCAGAAATTGACGAAATTTTAGAAGTTTGAAATTTGGAAAAATGTAGGAATATTTTGAAAACATTTGAGGTGATTTTGAAAAATTTTGGAAGCCTTTTTGAAAACCATTGATTTATTTGAAAAATAAAACATGAGTTTTGCAAATTTTGAAAAATTAAAAAGTGTGCACGGGTGCCATTGTTATGTGATTGTGGTGTTGGAAGGTGCATATTTCGTGTTTTGTGTTGATGTCATGGGCGTTGTAGGGGCCCCTTTTAAACGGGACTCTGCCGAAATTTTTAGAAGTTAAGAAAACAGTTGGTTAAAGTTTTAGAAATAAAATCTTTTTGAAGGAAAAGGCAAAGAACCCCTGAGACGTGATTTGGAGTTGGAAAATCAAGATGCGTGAAAATTTTGTTTTTGATTTGTTATTCAAAATCCTTTATTTGTTTTGTGTTATTTGTTTGTTTTATTTTACTGTTATTTAAACTGCATGGATGGTATATTAACATCACTTACCTTGACTTACCTTTTCAGGATGGCAGACGCAGGTGATGACGGTTCCGAGAGGAGACGCCGCTCGGGAAAGGCTGCCTGGACTGATTCTTCTGGTGGTTCTAGTCGATCCAGAGGTAGTCGACGATCCACCGGACAATCCTCATCCAGCCAGAGCGGGGAGGGGAGTAGACTACCTGTCGACCCTTTTCCTCCGGTTGAGCAAGCTTTTGCTGAGGAGGTTGACGCTAAGGAGGAGGTACCGGGCCTTGGGGACCAGGTGACCGGCTATGGGAGAGCTTCTTCCAGGCATAGGCAGACAGACGCCGACTTGGGAGATTTGCAGATACCAGATGTCCCACCTCTCGGGGATCTGGCCTATCACCCTAGTGTATATTCCAAATAGCATTTGCCACCTCCACGGGTACATACAGCTTTTCAAGGGGCTGTTCACCAGGTTTTTATGACCATGCAGTAGGCTGCCCCATCATACCGCGCCTTCTTGGCAAAGATCGGGTTTGGCGCCTTTATGGGACTACAGGCCAACCGCCTGAATCGGCATTTGGTACTGGCACTTGTCGAGAGGTGGTTCGGGGAGACTGGGACCTTCCATTTTGTCGGCTTCGAGTTAAGCCCCACTCCTTTGGATTGGGCGATTATTACTGGACTTTCCTTTGTCGGCCGACGGATCACCCTGCACCCGGTTAGCAGGGACGAGGCCTATTTGCTATTGGACTTGCCTCAGCCTGAGCGTTTTGCCTTCCCAGTCTCTTGGATCAATCAGGGCGAGCGTACTTTTGCTACCGAGCCATTGCCTGCTCGGCGGGATATCATAAGACGGCGACTTGTGTTGTACATCATCTTTAGCTGCTTCTGCAACAACAACAAGTCACTCGTGCCGTGCCGTCTGGTGAGTATAGTAGCCGATCTGGGAGCTTTGTCCGAGTTGGACTGGGGGTCCTTTTCTTTTGGCTGCTTTCTTCGATCAATGCGGGTTCGGACTTCTTCTCGCTGGGGCAGCATGACTAGCTTTTGGCCCTTCCTGGTCTGGTGGAGTTACGAGTACCTACCAGTGCGTCGTCCCGCAGTTGTGGAGGATGATCTCTATCCTCGTGCTTTGAGGTGAGCTCGTGACCGGGTAGCCCAGCGATCGGAGAATACTGACTTCGTGATGCTTCGAGCTAACCTGGAGCTGATTAAGGCAAGGGATGTGACCTAGCGGCCCTTTATTGGATCAATCCATTATGAGACAGTCTGGTACCTGGTCCCGTTGTCTTTGTCGAAAGCTGCTTTTCTCAGTGATGACACCTGGGAGTCCTACCTTGGAGAGCGGCATTGAAGGCAGTTTCACGAGGAGTTTCAATCAGCAGGAGCTCCGCCAGAGTATATGTTTGGAGCCTTGGTGGCGAGAGTGCCCATCCCTTATCAAGAGTATCAACCGGGTGTCGAGTTCTTGCTTCCTCCGGATACGGATTATGCCACGCACTTTGGAGCTCATTCGGTTGGTGCCTTCACCCGGTTCGAGGTAGTAGTCGGTGGGTATGCTGTTGGCCAGGAGGTGGTTGACCTATGGCGCCGTGCTGGAGGATATGTGCCCCAGGCTGAGTTTACTGCTGTGAGGGACCAGAGAGATCGGTACCAGATGGAGAGGGACCAGTACCAGGCCGAGGTAGCTTCTCTGACGGCTCGGTTGTCTCAAATGGGTGGTGGGGGGGTAAGTTATTCTCTCTTTGCTCCTTATTGCTCTGCCATTGCTTAGCTCCTTTTGCTTGCAGCTGATTTTGGTTTTATCTCCCTTGCAGGATGGCGGTGCTTCGAGTAGTTATCCTCCTCCTCCGATGCTGGGTTTCAGGGATTTTGATCCAGATGATATTGATTTTGACCTGTGATTGATGCCCCTTGTGGAGACTCTGATCCTCCTTTGCCCCTGGTCCCTGAGATGTATTGATGTTAGACAGTTTTATTTTGCATAGTTTTGTATAAGGATGGAGGTTTATGGTACTTAGATGCACAGATAGACATACACATATGATCAGAGGTATGTGATGTATGATGATGTTAGATGTTTATTATATGAGTTGATATTGGTGATTTCTATTTCTACAGGGAGTTATGTCTTATACATGCAAAGCTCATGCTGATCTTTTTTTTTATATATATATATATATATATATATGCACCAGTTAGAAATATGTTAATAGAATGACACAGGGTGCTGTTAGACTTGTAACCTTGGGAATGGTAACTCCCTCTTCTTCGAGGGTTTAGCCTCTCTTCTAGCTCAACCTTACCTTAATGGGATGATAGCATTTCGTACTTTACTCAACCTCTTGATCGCCCCCAACTCTTTTGTCTTAGGGTTAGTGTATAGGGTTATTGGGCTAAAATTCTCGACTCTCGGGGTCTTAGCAACAACTTACCTGACCTTTGGCAGAGCGATAAGTGGCCAGTCATTTCAATCCGAGAAGGCTTTGTTTAGGACCGTAATGTAGGCTAGGTTATGGGGTTTTAGAAACAACGGGATATGTAGGCTCAAATTCAATGTTGTTTTCAGCAGGGTTTAGATCCAAACTGTCCTTACCCGTTTTTCAGTAGGATTAGCATCCATTTTTTTTTTTTTTTTAAGCTTTGGCAGCGTATCTAACTCATTTAGATCAAGCAATCTATTTTCAATCAAAGGGGACTTTAATAGGGTTGTAATGTAGGCCATGGTTTCAGGGTTTTGCAAGAAATGGTAAAGGCTCAAACCTATTGTTTCTACTGGGTTTCCTTGTAACTTAGGATCACCTTTAAATTTCCTTCTCGCTTTTGGCCATATATTTCTCAGGGTGAAAATAACCTCGTTCTTTCACCCTTTCTATGTACTTCTTGAGATAAACATGATTTTCTTTTCTGCGCCTTTGAAGTTAACTCAATCACGATTTTCTTCAGGCCTTTCTTTGGAATCATGGTTTTTTTTTTTTTTTTTTTTTTGGCCTCTTGCCCCTTGGCAACTCCTTTCTTTTGCTTTTCCTTTCTATTTCTTTTCTTCTCTTTTATGAAACGAAACAATTCTTTAACCCTTTCCCCTTAAATCTTTTCCTTGGAAGTTCAATATACCCAGTGTGGGCAGTGATCCCTAGGTTGGGGTTTTGTTAAGAAAGGATAAGTGGCTCAATGGGTTTGGCAAGGGGTTGCTTTTGACTGTATGGGAAATGAAATGAGGGCCTCTCTTCACTTTGAATTAGATTGCTTGATCCATAGAGTTTTTCAACACTATCCTAGCATGATAGAGGTGGACACTACTCCTAGAGTTCTCAACTATTGTCTGCCCCAGTGTGGGGAGGACAGTCTTAGATCAGGGTTAACAAAGAAAATTTTTGCTTTCCGCGAGGTACTAGGGGTTAAACAAAGGGGAAGATGAGCGCATTTAGTCATTTACTCAGTTATTTATTCTTTATATGTGGGGGAATGAAAGATGGCTCCTCTTCCTCTTGATAAACTGGCCACACATCGCTTAGCCTCAGAGTCTTACAAGTGCTGCCTTTGGGTAGTTTTCTCACTCATCCTTATTTTCTCTCTCTGTGGAAGGCTGATCATTTGGCGAGTGGTTAACTCATGCTATCATCCCTTCAAGTTAGATCATTCCATAAGACAAACCATGCCCCTTGCGTAGAAAGTAGTCACTATTCCCAGGAAAGACAAGACAACAGCAACGGAATAAAAGACTGTCATTTGATTATTATTATTATTTTTATGAAAAGCATAAGGTTCTTTAGCAATAAGAAAATGTAAGCGTTAATTAAAAACAAGAAGAAAAAGGGATAGAAAGAAAGTGGGTGAAACCACCCCTCTCTTGTACGCTCTTGCAAGGAATCCATTTTTAGTACGGCTTTGGGCCTGTGCCCTCGTCTGCATTCCATCTACGGTTGAGATTTTCAGCTAGGGCAGGATAAGTAGACGCTTCTCCTGGAGTTCCAAGTGAGTTGGTGGTGATGATGTAATTGTCAGCTTTCTTGATTGTCTGGCCTTCATTTGTTTGCTCCGGAGTTTCTCTAACAAACCACTCGGGCGATTCGTATTCGTCCAGCTCGATAGGTCGTGCCCGAGGCTTTCTGCTCTGGCCTCCAATTGGGGCTCGACGCTCCTCAGGTATACACAATGGGGAATTCTTATTACCGAGTTTGGACAGCTCCTCATCAATTTTCCTCACAGACTCATATACAAGTTTGTCTTCGGGGTTCGGCATCTCATCAGGGTTACATCGTGACCAGGCATCTTCGCCTTCCATTTCCTTTCCGTCCTTGTAATATATCTCTTGGCATGCAGCAAAACAGACCTTGTTGTTACCAAACTTTGTAATGATGTTGACAGCATGGTCCAGTGGAGGGTTTGCAGAGCCGTTCGAAGAAGGATTTTCCGGTCGTATCCCAATGATCTTATTATCTATCAGGTCTTGAATCTTATGCTTGAGGGCCATACAATCTTCAGTATCGTGTCCTTGGCTATCCGAATGATACTTACAGCTTGCTGCAGATTTGAAGTAATGAGGCGGAGGATTGGGCTGGGGTCGAGTGTAAGCACCCCATTTTTGACCGCTCGGCAGTCTACACTCCGTCCAGACTTGTTTTCAAGTCATTATGGACATATTCCTATCGAATCCAATTCTCTAGTTTCAAATTCCATCTTTCCATCGCTTCGTGGGCCTGTCAGGCCTAAATAGAGGCAAAATGACCAAAATGCCCTTAGAGTGGCGGAAACACTCACCAAATCGTTAGAGCGGCGGAAACACTCACAAAACCGTCAGAGTGGCGGAAACACTCACAACACCGTTAGAGTGGCGGAAACACTCAAAACCCAGGCACGTCTCTTCGGAGTCGGTAAGACCCCTTTCCAATCCCTCTCTTGAGACAGTTTATTCCTCGAGACGGTTCCAATCCAGGCACGTCTCTTCGGAGACGATAAGACCCCTTTCCAATCCCTCTCTCGAGACAGTTTATTCCTCGAGACGGTCCGAGTAGCAAAACTACTCACACAACCGTTAGAGTAGCAGAAATACTCCACCGTTAGAGTAGCGGAAATACTCATAGACCCGTTAGAGTAGCGGAAATACTCACAGAGCCGTCCGAGTAGCGGAAATACTCAACCGTCCGAGTAGCGGAAATACTCAACCGTTAGAGTAGCGGAAATACTCACAGAACCGTTAGAGTAACGGAAATACTCACAGAGCCGTCTGAGTAGCGGAAAGACTCAACCGTTAGAGCAGCGGAAATACTCACAGAGCCGTTAGAGTAGCGGAAATACTCACAGAACCGTTAGAGTAGCGGAAATACTCTCAAATCGTCAACCCCGTCCGAGTAGCGGAAATACTCAACCCCGTCCGAGTGGCGGAAACACTCAAAACCTAGGTCAATGCCCATGTTTGTTAGCTCACTTCGGTGAAAAATGACCAAATTACCCTTTGGACCTTTTCCGATCAAGATGACCATTTTGCCCCTAGGCATCCGAACGCCCCGGGAACCACACCGGCTCTGGGTATCAAACCGGTAATGTCCCGAGAATACTTTTTATAGTGTTCTCGACCTTCCTTTACCTTTCCGGACCATTCCGAGTCAGTTCCGACAAACCCGGTACAAAATGACCGTTTTGCTCCTGGTGGGCCGGTTTCCATTTCCGGCCACGCCGGCCCTGGGAATCAAACCGACAACCTCTGGGAACATTCTAAATAATGTTTCCAGATCCCAAGTCTTTTTCCGGGACAATCCGGGTTCGCCCCGGCAGTTTCCTAGTCCGATTGACCGTTTTGCCCCTAAAGGCTCGGTCAACCTTTCCGACACATCCAATCCTCACTTTTCAAGTCAAATACCTCCAGGACACTATTTTAAGTGTTCCTGCTCCTTTCCGGCCTTCCGGGTCACTCCCGGCTCCTTCAAATCATTCCCGGACTTTCCGGTGTCACTCCTAGTGAAGCCAGGCTAAAGTTTACATGGTAGTCACTAGTACAGGCGCCCAAATCTAGTCAAAGATACGTTGCTTGCCGACCTTAATTGTTTCCTAAATGGCTGGCGCCACTAGCAGTGGCGCCAAGCCAAAAAATGGCCTGGCGCCACTCCTAGTGGCGCCAGTATAAATTTTGCCCTGGCGCCACTGCAACAGGCGCCAGGCTTGTCTAACTTCTATAAATACAGAGCCTCGATCAACATGAGAGGGGTCTGCAAACTTAACCTAGAAATCACACAATTCGATATACAGAGCTCGAGCACCTCAAAAACCCTAGCCTCCCTAGGTTTTCCAAACCCTAGCCTCCTATATACTCATATACACCCCTATACACTCATACACTAGCCTTCAACCACTCTCTCAAGACTTGAAGAGCAGCCATTCAAAGCTTGAAGACAATCCTTGAAGACTGAGGGTGAAGATCAAGACTGAAGACCGAAGACTGCACGGGGCGCAAAATAAACAAGAAACAAGGTAGGCTCCCTATTTAATTTTTTGCACTTTCCCCCTCTCTCTTCTCTCTCCAACCCACTTGGGTTTTCTCTATTTTAATCCCCCATCTCTTTCCCCCCCTTTCTTTGCATGCTTGAAACAAGGGGATTTCCGGTCCATGTGTAGGATTGGACTATGGGAGAGTCACCGTGTCGAGGGCTTTCTTCTAGTCTAACCAAAGACCACGTGGGTTCGGCCCCCTTGATTATGTGGTGAAGCCTTAACCTTGTATGTTCACGACCCCAAATTGCATTGTGCATATCATAGTTTTGCATCTTCCAAATTCGTTTTCAAAAAGTTATTTTCAAAAATCGTTTTCGAACTTATTTTCAAAATTGCATCAAAAGCTCTTTCTCAAAAACATGTTTTCAAAATCACAATTCTAGGGTGATTCTAGCCTTTTCATGGCTAGGGTTGCTTTAGGAAAGTGTTATATTAAAAGTGGCCTTTTGGTCTATATTTTCAAACCTTGTTTTCAAAACCGCTTTCTTAAAGTGGTTCTAGCCTTCTTATGGTTAGAATTGCTTTAGGAAAGTGAGATGTTTTTACACCTTCTAAAAACTCTTTCTTCAAAAATCTCTTCCTAAAAATCTCTTTTTCAACATACTTTCCTAAAACTCCCCTCTTCAAAATTGATTTCAAAAACTCCCTTTCAAAATCTCTTTTTCAAAACTCTCTTTTTCAACTCCTTTCCAAAACTTTCTTTCCTCAAAATTCACTTTCTAAAAACACTCCCTAGAAATCTTTCTAAAAACTCTCCTCCCGGAATCTTCCTTCTAGAAATTCCCCTATAGGATTTTCTTTCTAAACTCTACGTTTCCAAAAACATGCTTTCCAAAAAACTCCTCCCTAGGATTCCCTTCTAGAAAACCTTCGTTTCTAAAAACGCGATTTCCAAAAAAAACTCTTTCCTTAGAGCCCAAACCAAACCCTAGAACCCACAATCAGGAAACCCTAGTTTTCTTTCCAAAAACATGATTTTCAAATTTTGCCCCAAACCTAGGTTTCCAAAAATCTTTTGTTTTCACATCCAAACTATACACGTTTCCAAAACCTATTTTCCACGTCGAAACTATAATTTTCCAAACCTAGGGTTTCTAGAATCCCCCTTTCCAAATCCTTGTCAAATCCTATCTTCCCTTTAGGAAACCAAATCAAGTCTCCCCGTTTAGGAAACTGGATCCCGTCCTCCGTTTTTGGAAACAAAATCAAATCTTTTCTTTTAGAAACCAAATCCAATCCCTTCCTAATCCAAATCTTTCTTAATTCAATTCCTTCCTAAACCATAAGTTTCCTAAACCTAAACTTCAAATCTTTCCTTAAGTTTCAAAATCCAAATCTTTCCTAAATTCGAATCCTTCCTAAACTCCCACTTTTTCAAACCGTAAGTTTTCAAAACTTGAACATAAAAATCTTTCCTAAACTTTAAAACTCAACTTTTAAATCTTTTCCTAATTCTACCCTTTTCCAAAATCTTTTTCAAATCTAAGTTTTCAAACCTTTCCTAAACTCAAGCCTTTCCTAATTTCAAGATTTTTCTAAAACTCTAAAACTTTCTAAATCCTAAACTTTCCAAATTTCAAATCTTTTCAAATCCAAAGTTTCCTAAATTCAAAACTTTCTTAAGTTAAATCTTTCTAAACTTCCAAACTTTCTAAATTCTAAACTTTCCAAAACTTCAACATCTTTCCAAATCTAGGGCTTTTCTAAACTCAAAACTTTCTTAATTCAAACGTTTCCTAAACTGAAAACTTTCCTTTTTCAAACCTTTCTTAAAATGAAACTTTCTTATTCTCAAAACTTCCTTGTTTTCAAAATTTTCCAAATTCAAAATTCCCTTTTTCAAAACATTTCTAAATTCAAAACTTTCCAATTTTCGAAACTTCCCTAAAGTTGAAACTTTCTAATTTTCAAAACCTTCTTAATTCAAAACTTTCCTAATTTGAATACTTTCCTAATTTCGAAACTTTCCAAAAATGAAACTTTCCTAAATCGAACATTTCCTAATTCGAACATTTCTTAAATCCAATCTTTCCTAATCTCCTAAACCTTCCAAGTCGAGTTAAGCTTTCCCTAAGTCTAGGTTTTCTTAAACCTTCTCTTTTCCAAAACCAAGTCTTTCCGAAATTAATCTTTTCAAATCAAAGTCCAATCTTCTTCTCAATTTCAATTTCCAATCTTCTTTTCTAAGTTCAAATCAAATCCAAATTCCAATTCAATCTCTCTCTTCAAATCCACCCTTCTCTTTTCAATCGGACTCCGGTCCGAACTACGACTGACCTGATTCCCCCAAAGGGATACGTAGGCAACCTTCATAGGTGCGGTCACAATACTTTTCAAACTTTCAACTCCACCCTCATGGGTGCGGTTTCCAAAATCTTTCCAAATTTCAAATTCCAATCAATTTTCAAATTTCAATTCCAAAATTTCTATTTTCAAACTTCTACTTTCAATTTTCAAAATTTTCAATTTCAATTCTATTTCTTCAAATCTATTTTCAAATCAAATCAATTTCTTTTCAAATCAATTTCTATTTTCCAATTCTCTCATCTTGCACTTGCATATCATGCATCATATTTTTCAAACATTGTTTTTCTAAAGTGAATAGGGTTGAACTATAGTTAATTAAAGACTCTCATAGGTGAATCTAGGGTAGATTGACATGTAGGTACCGAAAGGGCGGGGTAGGGTGATAGCTTAGTGCGTCTTCCCTACACGTAATCAACCTCCGAACCTAAGATTACTGTTTTCAAAGATCAAACGGAGTTATTTTTCAAAAAAGGGCTAAATGTTTTCCAAAGGTTGCCAAACAACCTGTTTTCTTAAAAACCCTCTCTTGAGGAGATGTTTTCAAAATTGTTTTTCAAAAACCCTAAGTGTAGTCTTCGAATTATTCTTAGTTTTTAGGTGACCTAACTCACCTTAATCAAGTTAGGTGGCGACTCCGAATCTTTTTCAAAAAACCCTTTATTCAAACCTGTTTTCAATTCAAACCTAGTTGCACTCATTCTTTTAGAAGGGTGAGTTCTAACGAGAGAGTACAGTATTTTTCCCGCTTGGGTGAGTATTCCTCGGGCGCGAAAAATCTGGGCGCGACATCGAGCAGGTATAGGTTTCAGGTACCCAGCTGCTAAGAGGCCAAAATAGACCGTGGTCTGTGAGCACGCGAGTTTTGTAAATGTTCGCTTCTTCCCACTTGTTCGCCTAGTCCGAGGAGGTATTGCAGATGTTTTTGATGATTGGGGACCACGTTTCGGTGAGGTTGCAGCTGGGTTGATGGTTCAGGAATTAAAAGGGCTTTGGGTTCTATGTTTCAGAACGGGACCATTCTCGGTGGCAGGGCCAAAAGGGTCGGGATGATATCCGAAGGGAAGGTCGTATAATTCTTGTGTTTGGTTAGGGGTTGGTTTGGAAGGCATGCGAGCAACGCCCTCGGCCTGGGGAGGTCGTTGGGAAGCAATGGTGGCGGCATAGTCATGATCTTCTTTCTTCGTCCTTTTTCGTCCATCATGGGTTTGGGCCCGCAAGGACTCTACTTGCTCTTGGGTTGTGTGAGATAAGAGTGAGGAAAGCATGCCTTCCATTTCAGTCATCTTATGCTTGACTCCTCTTGTCTCTGCTAGTAACTGAGTTAACGTATCAAGAGTAAGCAATTCCATGCTTGTAAGGTCGGGGAACGAGGGAAGGTACCTAAAACCAACAAAAAGGGAAGAGTCAGTGTTTGACCTTGACAAGTCTTTATGCAATGCATGCTCTAAGATGCCCCTTTTTTTAAAAGGGGAAAACTAAACATGATGTATTGGCTCACTTTTGGAGATAGGGGGTTTGCCCCTGTATGCAGACACCTTACCTGTCAGGTAGGAAACTTCAACCATTCATGCATTCATTCATCAAAATAAAGAAGTACATTAAATTTTGGGTTTAAGATACAAAAGAAATGAAATACATTTTAATAGGGGGAGGGGAAACATTTTCCTTTGGACTTCCACCTATCTACTTTTACAAAAGGGAAAACCTAAACTACTCTTGAGTCTTTGGATTCGCCTTCCTTGGATTTGATGTTGAGGAGGTCGCTAAGAGACCTTGTTGATTGATTGCCCCTTGTCTTCTTGGCAACCCTATCTCCGTGAGCATAGAGAGATTGGGGGCCCCTCTTATGGGATGAATCGAGATGCATGCAATGAGTCCTTAGGGTTACGCGGGAACCCTTAGGGTTTGGGTAAGTTTAATGTAAGGGAGAGTGACGTTGGTGTCACTCTCAATGGGTTGATCATATGCATGAGAATGCAGTGACTTGAGTTACTTGGAACTCTTGTCTTGACATGAAATATTGAATGCATGAACATGGATATGCAAAGAGTATAAGGCGAGAAAGTACAAGCTGAAGTAAACATGTATGCATGAACAGTTAGACAGGCATTATAACAGTATAAATACAAGCATTATAACAGCAGGTATAAATGAAAGTAAGAGCAGTCGCCCTTTCCTCCGTCATTTTGAAAACGGTGCTCGTGTCCTAAATCCGGCAAAGGTTCGGCTATGCATGGTGTCTATATGAGTATGAGGTTGAGGGATGACTAATGCGTCCTAAAAAGGCTCGGTCCCCGGATCTTCAAACCTAGGCCCACTCCCCGAGGTGGTGCCATGATCGGTTGGTGATCCAAGCGGGGGAACCATCAAGAGGCCGTAGGCGAAGAAACTGACACAACATCTTGCCCACAACCAATATACCGTTCCCCCTTTCTAACTAGAAAGGACATATCAGGGTATGCAAGTACGTAGAATGCAAGTGCACATGCAGTGTGTGTGTGATTTTTAAAAGTGGAGGAAAGGGCCCAACAACTCCCATTCATCCTGTACATCACATTCATGCAAAACAGTTAATAAAATTTAAACATAAAGCACACCTACAAAACAAAGACGCAAATGTCAGTATGTGGATGACAAACAGAATACAAGATAATATGAATAAATGCATGTTTTTTGAAAACAATTATGAAAATTTGGTTTTGAAGATTTAAAGTGAATAAGATTTAACCAAGTTAATTGAAGACTTTACATGGGTGAAGGGTAAACAGACATGACTATCGCCTAACCCTCTAAGTGTCCCCAGTGGAGTCGCCAGCTGTCGCGCCTAGATTTTTCGCACTCGAGAAATACTCACCCAAGCGGAAAAAATGTTGTACTCTCTCGTTAGAACTCACCCTCCTAGAAGAATGAGTGCGACTAGGTTTTAATTGAAAAATTGGTTTGAATAAAGGGCTTTTGAAAAGATTCGGAGTCGCCACCTAACTTAATTAAGGTGAGTTAGGTCACCTAAAAACTAAGCATAATCCGAAAACTACACTTAGAGTTTTTAAAAAAAACAATTTGAAAATATCTCCTCGAGAGAGGGTTTTTAAAGAAAACAGGTTGTTTGGCAACCTTTGAAAAACATTTGGCCCTTTTTAGAAAAATAACTCCTTTTTGGTCTTTGAAATCAGTGATCCTAAGTTCGGAGGTTGGTTACGTGTAGGGAAGACGCACTAAGCTATCACCCTACCCCGCCCTTCCGGTACCTACATGTCAATCTACCCTAGATTCACCTATGAGAGCCTTCAACCAACTATAGTTCAATCCTATTTACTTTGAAAAACAATGCTTAAAAAGAAACTAACATGATGCATGATATGCAAGTGCAAGTTAAGAGAATTGAAAAATAGATTTGGAAAGAGATTGATTTGAAATTGATTTGATTTGAAAATAGATTTGAAGAGATAAAATTGAAATTGAAAAGTTTGAAAATTTGAAAATAGAAATTTTGAAATTGGAATTTTGAAAATAGATTGGAATTTGAAATTTGGAAAGATTTTGAAAACCGCGCCCATGAGGGTGGAATTGAAAGTTTGAAAAGTATGGTGACCGCACCTATGAAGGTTGCCTACGTATCCCTTTGGGGGAATTAGGTCAGTCTTAGTTTGGACTGGAGTCCGATTGAAAAGAGATTGATTCAAAGAGAGAGATTGGATTGGAAAAAAAAGATTGAATTGAAAATTGGATTTGATTTGAGATTGGAAGAGGAGATTGAAAATTGAAATTGAGAAGATTGGATTTTGATTTGAAAAGATAGATTTGGACTTGTTTTAGAAAGATGAAGGTTTAGGAAACCTAGACTTAGGAAAGAGAAGAGACTTAGGAAAGATTTGACTTGACTTAGAAGATTTGGAAAGATTGGATTTTAGGAGATGTTCAAATTAGGAAAGGTCCGATTTAGGAAAGTTTCGAATTAGGAAAGTTTTATCTTTGAAAAGTTTTCGAATTAGGAAAGTTTTGAATTTAGGAAAGTTTAGGTTTAGGAAAGTTTTGAATTTAAGAAAGTTTTGAATAGGAAAGTTTTAGGTTTAGGAAAGTTTTGAATTTAAGAAAGTTTTGAAAATCGAAAAGTTTTGAATTTAGAAATGTTTTGAAAAAGAGAAGTTTTGAATTTGGAAAGTTTTAAAAATAAGAAAGTTTCGTTTTAAGAAAGGTTTGAAAAAGGAAAGTTTTTAGTTTAGGAAATGTTTGAATTAAGAAAGTTTTGAGTTTAGAAAAGTCTTAGATTTAAAAAGATTTTGAAGTTTTGGAAAGTTTAGAATTTAGAAAGTTTGGAAGTTTAGGAAAATTTATCTTAAGAAAGTTTTGAATTTAGAAACTTTGAATTTATAAAAATTTGAAATTTAGAAAGTTTAGGATTCAGAAAGTTTTAGAGTTTTAGAAAATCTTGAAATTACGAAAGGTTTGAGTTTAAGAAAGGTTTGAAAGCTTGGATTTGAAAAAGATTTTAGAAATGGGTAGAATTTGGAAAGGGTTGAACTAGGAAAGATTTGAAAGTTGAGTTTTAAAGTTTAGGAAAGATTTTTATGTTCAAGTTTAAGATTTAGGAAAACGGAAGTTTAGGAAAGATTTGGATTTTGAAATTTAAGGAAAGATTTAAAGTTTAAGTTTAGGAAACCTATGGTTTAGGAAGGAATTGAATTAAGAAAGGTTTGGATTAGGAAGGGATTGGATTTGGTTTCTAAAAACAAGGGTTTGATTTTGTTTCCAAAAACGGAGGATAGGATCTAGTTTCCTAAACGGGGAGATTGGATTTGGTTTCCAAAAGCAAAGGTTTGATTTTGTTTCCTAAAGGGAAGATTTGACTTGGCAAGGATTTGAAGAGGGAGATTCTAGAAACCCTAGATTTGAAAAACCATAGTTTTGACGTAGAAAATAGGTTTTGGAAACATGTATAGTTTGGATGTGAAAACAAGAGATTTTGGAAACCTAGGTTTGGGGCAAAGTTTGAAAATCATGTTTTTAGAAAGAAAATTAGGGTTTCCTAATTGTGGGCTCTAGGGCTTGACTTGGGCTCTGAGGAAAAAGATTTTTGGAAAGTGCGTTTTTTTTTTAAACGAAGGTTTTTCTAGAAGGGAATCCTAGGGAGGAATTTTCGGAAAGTGAATTTGAAGAGGGAGTTTTTGGAAAAAGATTTTAAAGAGAAGGAGTTTTGGAAAGTGTGTTTTTGGAAACGTAGATTTTGGAAGCAGTTTTTGAAAACAATTTTAAAGAGGAAAGTTTTAGGAAATTATGTTGAAAAAGAGATTTTTAGGAAGAGATTTTTAAAGAGAGGGAGAGTTTAGAAGGATTAAAAACATCTCACTTTCCTAAAGCAATCCTAGCCATAAGAGAACTAGAACCACTTTAGGAAAGTGGTTTTGAAAACAAGGTTTGAAAATATAGACCAAAAGGCCACTTTTAATATAACACTTTCCTAAAGCAACCCTAGCCATGGAAAGGCTAGAATCACCCTAGAATTGTGGTTTTGAAAACAAGTTTTTGAAAAAGAGATTTTGATGCAATTTTGAAAACAAGTTTAAAAACGTTTTGAAAAACAACTTTGAAAACGGTTTTTGGAAGATGCAAGACTATGATATGCACAATGCAATTTGGAGTCGTGAACATACAAGGTTAAGGCTTCACCATATAATCAAGGGGGCCGAACCCACGTGGTCTTTGGTTAGACTAGAAGAAAGCCCCCGACACGGTGACTCTCCAATAGTCTAATCCTACACATGGACCGGGAGTCCCCTTGTTTCAAGCATGCAAAGAAAGGGAGGGAAAGAGATGGGGGATTAAAATAGAGAAAACCCAAGTGGGTTGGAGAGAGAAAAGAGAGGGGGGAAGTGTAGAAAATTAAAGAGAAAGCCTACCTTGTTTCTTGTTTATTTTGCGCGCCGTGCAGTCTTCTATCTTCGGTCTTCGGTCTTGATCTTCACCTTCAGTCTTCAAGGATTGTCTTCAAGCTTTGGATGGCTGCTCTTCAAGTCTTCAGAGAGTAGTTGAAGGCTAGTGTATGAGTGTATGGGGGAGTGTATAAGTGTATAGGAAGCTAGGGTTTAGTGTAGGGTGGCTAGGGTTTGGGAAACCTAAAGAAACTAGGGTTTTTGGAGGTGCTCGAGCTCTGTATATCGAATTGTGTGATTTCTAGGTTAAGTTTTTAGACCCTTTTCACGTTGAACGAGGCTCTGTATTTATAGAGGGAAGACAAACCTGGCGCCTATTGTAGTGGCGCCAACCATTTAGGAAATAATTAAGGTCAGCAAGCAACGTATCTTTAACTAGATTTGGGCGCCTGTACTAGTGACTACCATGCAATCTTTAGCGTGGCTTCACTAGGAGTGACTCTGGAAAGTCCGGGAATGATTTAAAGGAGCTGAGGATGACCCGGAAGGCCGGAAAGGAGCAGAAACACTTAAAATAGTGTCTTGGAGGTATTTGACTAGGAAAGTGAGGATAAGGTGGGTCGGAAAGGTTGACCAGGCCTTTAGGGGCAAAACGGTCAATCGGGCCGGAAAACTGCCGGGGCAAACTCGGATTGTCCCGGGAAAAGATTTGGGATCTGGAAACATTATTTAGAATGTTCCCAGAGGTTGCCGGTTTGATTCCCAGAGCCGGCGTGGTCGGAAATGGAGACCGGACCACCAGGGGCAAAACGGTCATTTTGTACCGGGTTTGCCGGAACTGACTCGGAATGATCCGGAAAGGTAAAGGAAGGTTGAGAACACTATAAAAAGTATTCTTGAAACATTACCGGTTTGATACCCAGAGCCGATGTGGTCGAAGAAGGAGACCGGCCCTCTAGCGGCAAAACGGTTATTTTGTACCGGGTTGGCCGGAACTGACTCGGAATGATCCGGAAAGGTAAAGGATGGTTGAGAATACTATAAAAAGTATTCTCGGGACATTACCGGTTTGATACCCAGAGCCGGTGTGGTCGAAGAAGGAGACCGGCCCTCTAGGGGCAAAGCGGTCATTTTGTACCGGGTTGGCCGGAACTGACTCGGAATGGTCCGAAAAGGTAAAGGAAGGTTGAGAACACTATAAAAAGTATTCTCAGGAGGTTACCGGTTTGATACCCAGGGCCGGTGTGGTTCCCGGGGCATTCGGATGCTTAGGGGCAAAATGGTCATCTTGACCGAAAAGTCTTGGAAAAGGTCCTAAGGGTAGTCTGGTCATTTTTCACCGAAGTGAGCTAACAGACACTGGTGTTGACCTGGGTTTTGAGTGTTTCCGTCACTCTCACGGTGTGAGTATTTTCGCTACTTTAACGGTTTTGTGAGTATTTCCACTACTCTAACGGTTGAGTATTTCTGCTACTCGGACGGGGTTGAGTATTTCCGCTACTCAGACGGGGTTGAGTATTTCCGCTACTCGGACGGTTCTGTGAGTATTTCCGCTACTCTAACAGTTTTGTGAGTATTTCCGCTACTCTAACGGTTCTGTGAGTATTTCCGCTACTCTAACGGTTTTGTGAGTAGTTTTGCTACTCGGACCGTCTCGAGGAATAAACTGTCTTGAGAGTGGGACTGGAAGGGGTCTTACCGTCTCCAAAGAGACGTGCCTGGATTGGAGCCGTCTCGAGGAATAAACTGTCTTGAGAGTGGGATTGGAAAGGGGTCTTACCGTCTCCACAGAGACGTGCCTGGATTTTGAGTGTTTCCGCCACTCTAACGGTTTTGTGAGTACTTCCGCTACTCTAACGGTTTTGTGAGTGTTTCCGCCACTCTAACGCTTTTATGAGTAGTTTTGCTACTCAGACTGTCTCGAGGAATAAACTGTCTCGAGAGAGGGATTGGAATTGGAATAAGAAAGGACAATGCCCCTAAGGGCATTTTGGTCATTTTGCCTCTATTTGGGCCTGACAGACCCGTGAAGCGATGGAAAGGCGGAATTTAGACCTAGAGGATTGGTTTCAATTGGAATATGCCCAAAATGACTTGAAAATAAGTCTGGACGGAGTGTAGACTGCCGAGCGGTCAAAAATGGGGTGCTTACAGTTAGGAGAGAGAAGAGAGAAGGGGGAGTGCGGTAATTTAAATAAGAAACCTACCTTATGTCTTCTTTATTTTGCTTGGCTTTGCTTGCCTTGCTTTTCTTCGATCTTCGCTTCACTTTAGTCTTGATCTTCGAGGGCTCATCTTTGGGTTTCAAATCTTCGTAGTTGCAGCAATCCAAGTCTTCAATAAAGGATTGGAGACTAGTGTATAAATGTATAGGGGGGTGTATGAGTGTATAGAAGGCTAGGGTTTGTGTATAGTGGCTAGGGTTTGGAAAACCTAGGGAAGCTAGGGTTTTAGGAGTGTACAAGTTCTATATATCGAATATTAGGGTTTTTAGATTGAGTTTGCGGACCCCTTTCACGCTGGAAGAGGCTCTGTATTTATAGAAATGGGATAGACCTAGCGCCTGTTGTAGTGGCGCCAGACCAAATTTCCTCTTTGTGCCACTAGGAGTGGTGCCAGGCCATTTCTTGGCTTGTAGTGGCGCCAGCCAGTTAGGAAAGTTTGTTAAGTTGGCAAGCAACGTATCTTTGGAAGATTTGGGCGCCTGTACTAGTGACTACCATGCAATTTTTAGCCTGGCTTCACTGGGAGTGACTCCGGAAAGTCCGGGAGTGATTTGAATAGGCCGGGAATGACCTAGAGAGCCAAAAAAGGGCAGGAACATTTAGAATAGTGTCCCGAAGATATTTAACTTGAAAAATGAGGATAGGATGCGTCGAAAGGATTGACCGAGCCATTAGGGGCAAAACGGTCAATCGGGTTGGAAAGCTGCCGAGACGGACTTAGAATGTCCCGGAAAAAGACTCGAGACTTGGAAACATTACTTAGAATGTTCCCAAAGGTTACCGGTTTGATACCCAGAGCCGGTGTGGTTAGAAAAGGCGACCAGCCCACTAGGGGCAAAACGGTCATTTTGCACCGGGTTTGCCAGAACTGACTCGGAATGATCCAGAATGATAAAAGAAGGTTGAGAACACTATGAGAATCATTCTCGGGAGGTTACCGATTTGATACCCAGAGCCGGTGTGATTCTCGGTGCGCTCGGATGCCTAGGGGCAAAATGGTCATCTTGACTGAAAAGTCTCGAAATTGGCCCGAAACTAACTAGAAGGCACCTAATCATGCCGAATTGCCTTTAAGACAATCTTGGAAGGTTGGACTTACCGTTCTAAGGATTCAAATGTGTTCTCAAGAAACGTGCCGAAAAATGGCCCTAGGGACTGTTTGGTCATTTAGCTTCAGATGGGCCCTACGGGCCCAGGAAGCAACCGATGAACTAAATTGGAGTTTAGAAGTCGTCTTAGAGTCCGAATATGCATGTGATGTGTGAAAATGAGCCCAGTTGGGTCGGAGATTGCCGAGCGAGCAAAAATAGGGTGCTTACAACTGCCCCTCTTTTTCTGTCTTCGCTTGTCAAAGACAGAAAACGATAAAGTAAGAATCATATGTTGACTGCGAGGTGATCGGAGGGACTTGAAAAAAATAGGAATCCAAAAAATAGTTACCTCGAGTAGCTGGCCGATGCTCAGTATTTTATCTGGTAAAATGATACTTGTAAGCACCCCATTTTTTACTGCTCGGCAGTCTACACTCCGTCCAGACTTGTGTTCGAGTCATTTTGGGCATATTCCAACCGAAACCAACTTTCTAAGTCCAAATCCCGTTTGTCCATCGCCTCGCGGGCCCACCAGGCCCAAATAGAGGCAAAATGACCAAAATGCCCTTAGGGGCATTGTCCTTTCCTTTCTGATTCCAATCCCTCTCTCGAGACAGTTTATTCCTCGAGACGATTCCAATCCAGGCACGTCTCTTCGGAGACGATAAGACCCCTTTCCAATCCCTCTCTCGAGACAGTTTATTCCTCGAGACGGTTCCAATCCAGGCACGTCTCCTCGGAGACGATAAGACCCCTTTCCAATCCCACTCTCGAGACAATTTATTCCTCTAGACGGTTCCAATCCAGGCGTGTCTCTTCGGAGATGATAAGACCCCTTTCCAATCCCACTCTCGAGACAGTTTATTCCTCGAGACGGTTCCAATCCAGGCCCATCTCTTTCGGAAACGATAAGACCCCTTTTCAATCCCTCTGTCGAGACAATTTATTCCTCTAGACGGTTCCAATCCAAGCACGTCTCTTCGGAGACGATAAGTCCCCTTTCTGTTAAACCAGGTGGCAACCCAAGAGGGGGGGTGAATTGGGTTTATAATTAAAAATTAAAATTTAGAATAATCCAATACACTTAATTTTCAAGAGGTGAGATGCAATAGAAAAGATATAAAACATTAATCTAGTTAAGTAATGAATAAGACAAGCTAAGATATGATCAATGTGAGATTAGTACAAATGATTCAAGTGTGTGTGTGTCTCAAGTATATCAAGATTATATGTAAGAAAGATATTAAGCAAGATAAAAAAAAAGAGAGAAAAGAGAAGAGATCAAACACAACGATTTAAAGTGGTTCGGTTGGCTCCTCTTATGCCAATCCTACGTCCACCTCCAAGGCTCCTTCCTTGGGCAAATCCACTATTCTTCAAATAGCTTTACACCACTAGCTTGTCCGGTTGCTAGCAAACCTTTACACCAAGTGTTTTGTTCCAAAAACACTCAAAAAATAACTCTTTGTTTTGCTCTCCAAAACAAAGCACCAAGAGGATCTTTTTCTCCAAGTGTTCCTCTCAATCACTCAAGAAATAAATCACAAGGGTTTAGCAACCCTTTTACAAATGATATAGGGGAGTTGAATCTTACAACAATAGATACAAAACTCCCAAAAGTTGAATAAAAGAATGAAGCTCAAAGATGAGATGGAATGAAGAAGTAAAGCTCAAAACTTGAAGATCTTGATGAATATCACTTTGTATGCTCAATCTTTGTAATCTCTTATGTGTCATTGCTTCTCTTGTGTATCTCTATTTATAGAGGAAGAGTAGTGGATTATTTGTAGCTTAAAATCAACTTCTAGTCGTTGGAGAGGTTTGAACACATTTCTTCCTGTTTGAACTGCCAGTCAGGATTTGAATTTCAGACGATTGCTTCTGTTCCTCCTCGATTTTCTCCTTGATAACATTCGAATTTGAAAATGCTTATAAGATACAAGTTGTAGATATGGACGTCCTCTTTTCAAAACCTCAAGAATCATGTCGATCTAACGGCTAGATCAAAAGTTATCATCAAAATACTCAAGTTGTCTCCCAGTTGGCATATTTGAATTTCTGCAAAGTTGTCTTAACTTCCACCTCGATTTTCTTCCTCATGACGTTTGAATTTGAACATGGCTATAAGATAAAAGTTGTAGCCCTGGAAGTAATCTTTTCAGATCAATAAGAATCATAGATATACAACGGTTAGATCAAAAGTAATGATAAAATTACTCGAGCTATCTCCCAGCTGTCATATTTTGAGCTTCTACTCCAATGTGTCACATTCCAGCTCAGTTTTGTCCCATAAGACATTCTATTCACGAAATCCTCATAAAATACCGTTTATAGGAATTTGAGTCTTATTTCTAATGCCACAAAAATCAGATCAATCCAACGGTTGGATCAAAAGTTATGTATATAATATTGAAACTATCTCCAATGATCTTTCTTATCATTATCTTTAAATTAGTCTTCTTTTTCATGTTATGCATTCCTTTTAAGTCCAAGACTAATAATAATTTCAAAAAATATTAGATAATTAACCTTTAAAACATAAATAAAAATTAAGTGATATATCATTGAAATGCACAACATATTTAAACTTTTAAAATAAAAAATCTTTAAAAATCTTAACTCATGCATCAAACTTATTTTATTATGAAATCTTGAGATTAACTAAATTTTAATCATTAAAACATTTATATTTGTTATCATCAAAATCAATTAATGAAAACTTGAGGCTAACACTTTCCAATCCCACTCTCGAGACAGTTTATTCCTCGAGACGGTTCCAATCCAGGCGTGTCTCTTCGGAGACGATAAGACCCCTTTCCAATCCCTCTCACGAGACAGTTTATTCCTCGAGACGGTCTGAGTAGCGAAACTACTCACAAAACCGTTAGAGTTGCGGAAATACTCACAAATAGGTCGATATAGGGAATTGCCAACAAACCCCTGTGTCACGACGATCGCCATTAGAGTGACGGAAGCACTCAAAACTCAGGTCAACACCAGTGTCTGTTAGCCCACTTCGGTGAAAAATGTCCAAACTGCCCTTTGGACCTTTTCCGACACTTTCCGGTCAAGATGACCATTTTGCCCCTAGGCATCCGAATGCCTCGGGAACCACACCGGCTCTGGGTATCAAACCGGTAACCCTCTGAGATTGCTTTTTATAGTACTCTCAACCTTCCTTTATCTTTCCGGATCATTCCGAGTCAGTTCCGGCCAACCCGGTACAAAATGACCGTTTTGCCCCTAGTGGGCTGGTCTCCTTTTTCGACCACACCGGCTCTGGGTATCAAACCGGTAACCTCCTGAGACTACTTTTTATAGTGTTCTCAACCTCCCCTTACCTTTCCGGATCTTTCCAAGTCAGTTCCGGCCAACCCGGTGCGAAATGACCATTTTACCCCTGGTGGGCCGGTCTCCTTTTCCGATCACGCCGGCTTTGGAAATCAAACTGGCAACCTCTGGGAACATTCTAAATAATGTTTCCAGATCCCAAGTCTTCTTCTAGGACAGTCCGAGTTCGCTCTGGCAGTTTCCCGATCCGATTGACCTTTTTGCCCCTAAAGGCCCGGTCAACCTTTTTGACACATCTTATCCTCACTTTTCAAGTCAAATACCTCCAGGACACTATTTTAAGTGTTCCTGCTCCTTTCCAACCTTCCTGGTCATTCCCGGCTCCTTCAAATCATTCTCGGACTTTCCGGAGTCACTCCTAGTGAAGCCAGGCTAAAAATTGCATGGTAGTCACTAGTACAAGCCCCCAAATCTAGTTAAAGATACGTTGCTTGCTGACTTATAAAGTTTCCTAACTGGCTGGCACCACTAGTAGTGGCGCCAAGCCAAGAATTGGCCTGGCGCCACTCCTAGTGGCGCCAAGAGCAATTTTGCCCTAGCGCCACTGCAACAGGTGTCAGGTTTGTCCAACCTCTATAAATACAAAGCCTCATTCAACGTGAAAAGAGATCCGCAAACTCAACCTAAAAATCTTATATTTCGATATACAGAGCTCGAGCACTCCAAAAATCCTAGCTTCCCTAGGTTTTCCAAACCCTAGCCACCCTACACAAACCCTAGCCTCCTATACACTCATACACACCCCCATACACTCATACACTAGCCTTCAACCATCCTTTGAAGACTTGAAGAGCTGCAATCCAAGGCTTGAATACAACTCTTGAAGACTGAAGGTGAAGGTCAACACGAAGACCGAAGACCGAAGACAGCACGGCGCGCAAAATAAACAAGACATACGGTAGGCTCCCTATTTAAATTTCCGCACTTCCCCCCTCTCTCTTCTCTCTCCTAACCCACTTGGGTTTTCTCTATTTTAATCCCCCATCTCTTTTCCCCCCTTTCTTTGCATGCTTGAAACAAGAGGATTCCCGGTCCATGTGTAGGATTGGGCTATTGGAGAGTCACCGTGTCGGGGGCTTTCTTCTAGTCTAACCAAAGATCACGTGGGTCCGGCCCCCTTGATTATGTGGGGAAGCCTTAGCCTTGTATGTTCACGACCCCAAATTGCATTGTGCATATCATAGTCTTGCATCTTCCAAAATTCATTTTCAAACTCGTTTTCAAAATCGTTTTCAAACTCGTTTTCAAAATTGCATCAAAATCTCTTTTTCAAAAACTTGTTTTCAAAACCACAATTCTAGAGTGATTCTAGCCTTTCCGTGGCTAGGGTTGCTTTAGAAAAGTGTTAAATTAAAAGTGACCTTTTGGTCTATATTTTCAAATCTTATTGTTTTCCAAAACCACTTTCTTAAAGTGGTTCTAGCCCTCTTATGGTTAGAATCGCTTTAGGAAAGTGAGACGTTTTCATACTTTCCAAAACTCTCTCTCTCCAAAAATCTCTTCCTAAAAATCTCTTTTTCAACATACTTTCCCAAAACTCTCCTCTTCAAAATTGTTTTCAAAAACTCCCTTCCAAAATCTATTTTTCAAAACTCTCTTTTTTAACTCCTCTCCAAAATCTTTTCCTCAAAATTCACTTTCTAAAAACACTCCCTAGATTCACCTTCCTAAAAACTCTCTCCAAAAACCTTTCTAAAAAAACTCTCTTTCCAAAATCTTCCTTCTAGAAATTTCCTCCCTAGGATTTTCCTTCTAAAATCTACGTTTCTAAAAACACACTTTCCAAAACTCCTTCTCTTTAAAATCTTTTTCTGAAAACTCCCTCTTCAAATTTACTTTCCAAAAATTCCACCCTAGGATTCCCTTCTAGAAAAACCTTCGTTTCCCAAAAATGCACTTTCCAAAAACTCTTTTCTTAAAGCCCAAGTCAAGCCCTAGAACCCACAATTAGGAAACCCTAATTTTCTTCCCAGAAACATGGTTTTCAAACTTTGCCCCAAACCTAGGTTTCTAAAACCTTTAGTTTTCACATCCAAACTATACATATTTCCAAAACCTCTTTTCTACGTCAAAACTATAATTTTCCAAATCTAGGGTTTCTAGAATCTCCCTTTCCAAAGCCTTGTCAAATCAAACCTTCCCTTTAAGAAACCAAATCCAATCTCCCCGTTTAGGAAACTAAATCCAATCCTCCGTTTTTGGAAATAAATCCCAAACCTTTCCTAATTCAACTTCTTCCTAATTTCTTACCTTCCTAAACCATAAGTTTCCTAAACCTAAACTCTAAATCTTTCTTTAAATTTCAAAATCCAACTCTTTCCTAATTCAAATCCTTCCTAAACTTCCACTTTCCTAGACCTTAAGTTTCCAAAACTTGAACATAAAAATCTTTCCTAAAATTTTAGAATTCAACCCTTTCCTAATTTAACCCCCTTTCTAAATCTTAACTTTCCAAATTCAAGTTTTCAAAACCTTTCCTAAATTCAAGCTTTTCCTAATTTCAAGACTTTCTAAAATTCAAACTCTAAAACTTTCTAAATCCTGAACTTTCTAAATTTCAAATCTTTCTAAAATCAAAACCTTCTAAATTTGAAACTTTCTTAAGTTAAATCTTTCTAAACCCAAATCTTTCTAAATTCTAAACTTTCCTACAAACTTCAAAACTTCCTTGTTCTCAAAGCTTTTTTATTTTCAAAACTTCCTTGTTTTTCTAAACTTTTCCACTTTCAAAACTTCCCTTTTTCGAAACATTCCAAAATTCAAAACTTTCTAAATTCTAAGTCTAAGTCTTTCCTAAACTAAACTTTTCCTAATTCAAAACATTTCTAAATTCAATACTTTCCCATTTCAAAACTTTCCAAAAATGAAACTTTCCAAAAATAACACTTTCCTAATTTGAAACTTTCCTAATCCAAATCTTTCCTAAATTCCAAGTTTCTAAATCTTTCCAAATCTTCCAAATCCAACATTCCAATTCAATCTTTCTTAATCTCAAGTCTTTCCTAGGTCTCCTATCTTTCCTAAGTCTAGGTTTCCTAAACCTCCATCTTTCCACAACCAAGTTTTTCCAAAATCAATCTTTCCAAAGCAAGTCCAATCTTCTCAATTTCAATTTCCAACCTCCTTTTCTAATCTCAAATCAAATCAAATTTTCAATTCAATCTCTTTCTTCCAAACCAATCTCTCTCTTCAAATCAATCTACTTTCAATCGGACTCTTGTCCGAACTACGGCTGACCTGATTCCCGCAAAGGGATACGCAGGCAACCTTCATAGGTGCGGTCACAATACTTTTCAAACTTTCAATTCCACCCTCATGGGTGCAGTTTTCAAAATCTTTTCAAATCTCAAATTTCCATCTACTTTCAAACTTCCAATTTCAAATTTCTATTTCCAAATTTTCAAACTTTTCAATTTCAATTCTATCTCTTCAAATCTCTTTTCAAATCTATTTTTTTTTTTTCAATTCTCTTTCCTTACACTTGCATACCATGCATCATGATAGTTTCTATTCAAATATTGTTTTTCTAAAAATGGATAGGATTGAACTATAGTTAGTTAAAGACTCTCATAGGTGAATCTGGGATAGATTGACATGTAGGTACCGAAAGGGCGGGGTAGGGTGATAGCTTAGTGCGTCTTCCCTACACGTAACCAACCTCTGAACCTAGATCACTGATTTCAAGGACCAAAAGGAGTTATTTTTCAAAAAAGGCTAAATATTTTCCAAAGGTTGCCAAACAACCCGTTTTCCTAAAAAACCCTCTCTTGAGGATGTTTTCCAAAATCATTTTCCAAAATCCCTAAGTGTAGTCTTCGGATTATTCTTATTTTTTAGGTGACCTTACTCACCTTAATCAAGTTAGGTGGCGACTCCGAATTTTTTTCAAAAGCCCTTTATTCAAATCAATTTTCAATTCAAACCTAGTCGCACTCATTCTTTTAGGAGGGTGAGTTCTAATGAGAGAGTACAGTGTTTTTCCCACTTGTGTGTGTATTCCTCGAGTGCGAAAAATCTGGGCGCGACAATACTCCTCTGGGGGAAATTCATGCTCCTTGAACTGGCACTCCATCTGGTAGAATAATGCTCCTCTAGGGGAATTAACACTTCTTGAACTAGCACTCTGTCTGGCAAAACACTGCTCCTCTGGGGAAATCCAAGGTTGACGTCTGATATTTCTTGAACCGACGCTCCGTCTTGCGAAACGCTACCCCTCTAGGGAAGTCCAAGGTTGATTGCTAATATTCCTTGAACCGGCACTTCGTCTGGCGAAACGCTGCTCCTCTGGGGAAGTCCAAGATTGACCTCTGATACCTCTTGAACCAGCACTCCGTCTGGTAAAACGCTGCTCCTCTGGGGAAGTCCAAGATTGACCTCTGATACCTCTTGAACCAGCACTCCGTCTGGTAAAACGCTGCTCCTCTAGGCAAGTCCAAGGTTGATTGTTGATATTCCTTGAACCAGCACTCCATCTAGCGAAACGCTACTCCTCTAGGGAAGTCCAAGGTTGACTTCTGATACCTCTTGAACCGACACTCCGTCTGGCAAAACACTACTCCTCTGGGGAAGTCCAAGGTTGATTGCTGATATTCCTTGAACCGGCATTCCGTCTGGCGAAATGCTACGCCTCTGGGGAAGTCCAAGGTTGACTTCTGATACCTCTTGAACCGGCACTCCGTCTGGCAAAACACTACTCCTCTGGGGAAGCCCAAGGTTGATTGCTGATATTCCTTGAACCGGCACTCCGTCTGGCAAAACGCTACTCCTCTAGGGAAGTCCAAGGTTGACTTCTGATACCTCTTGAACCGGCACTCCGTCTAGTGAAACGCTACTCCTCTGGGGAAGTCCAAGGTTGATTACTGATATTCCTTGAACCGACACTCCGTCTGGCTAAACGCTGCTCCTCTGGGGAAGTCCAAGGTTGATTGGGGAGGTCAAGGGTGGGCCATTGCCCTATTCCTTGCTTTTTGTCGGCTAGGGAAGTCTAAACTTCCTAAAGTCTATGCCAATGTTGGAGATGTCTAAGGTTACTTGATCGCAGGATGGCTTTTTAGCTCCATTTTGTACTTTACCTTGTTCCTTATTTCCTATTTGGGAGAGAGAGAAAGACATAGAGTGAGTTTTGTACAAAAACAATTTAAAAATGCCCTGATAAGGGGCGTCTTTTTTTATTTTTTATGATGATTGCACATGGGATTAAATGCATGATTTATGAATGAACAGGTTCACACAGAAGTGGAATTGAATGCATATTATACTTTTGGATAATGCACATACATGAATAGAATTAAATGCAATGTCCCCCATTTTTTGTGATAAATGCACAAACTTATGTAAAAATTGAATTAAATGCATGACCTACTTCCTTACACATGAACAGGTTCATATAGGAATGCAGTTGAATGCATAAATAGATACAAACTACACAGGAATCTAAATGGATGTACAGGTTATACATATCATGGATGCATCAGTACTACATGTATATAAGCTATTCACAAATAATGTCCCAGGATTGCCCCAGGGCCCATACTCTCAGGATTCTGTTTCCTTTCTAGGATTCTGCCCCATTCAATTTTGTCCCATTCTTATCGGGGTGTGATAGCATATGCACCATTCTCCAGGGATCTTGACCTTTAGGTTTGCTATCCTATCCCTACTTTCTACAGGGTTGCTGTTTGGGGTTTTTCTGATCTCACTTGGTTTTTCACTCTCAGATTTCCAAAATGCCACAGTGGCTGGAGCTACAACTTGCATGCCCTTTGTAGAATGATAAACAGCTAAGCCCTCAGTCCGAGAAGACTTCTTTTAGGACCGTAATGTAAGTTGGGTTCAGGAGTTGTAAGAAACGAAGGGATATTTAAGCTCAAAGATCTTCTTTTAGTGGGTTGTTTAAACCATCTGAGCACACCTTGGAGCATGAGATTGCCCCTTGCATTCCCTTCCAATTCTCCTTTCTCGTCCTAGTTGTCATGATATTGTTCAGGCTTATTTGGACTAAGCAATTTTCTTTGATCAGAGAGAACTTTAATTTGGACCATAAAATAGGCTAGGTTATATGAATGAAAATGGTAAAAAGGCTCAAACACTATCACTTGTGGGGTTTTAAAAGACCAATGATCACCTTTGGCAACTTAGCTTCCATTCACTGCTCTTTTCTTTCCTTTATACTCTTGTTGTTCTTCTGGACTGCTTTCTGCCTTCTAATTTAAGATTCTTTTTCTTTCTTCAAGAAATTTGTTGCTAAGTCAACTTTTGGAGATGCCGACTTTTTATTTATATTTTGGGATGACAGTATCTTCTTTTGAAGATCCCCATGAACATAATATCTTCTTTAGAGACGCCTTTGACACCATAACTTTTTGAAGATCAGCATTTTTATCGTTGTTCATTATATCTTCTTAGAAGTCAACCCTTTCATCATTGCTCATTATATCTTCTTGGAAATCACCCCTTTTCATCATTGCTCATTAATTCTTACTTATGACTTTTGCCTTAACCTAGTACGGGCAGTGATCATCTAGTCGGTTTTCTTGAGGAAAGTAACCGGCTCAAGTGGGCTTTACAAAGGGATTTGTTTGTGTATGGTAGAAGAAATGAGGGTCTTTCATCACTTCAAATTAAATTGCTTAGTCCATAAAGCCTTATACAAAATTTCGACAATGTTCCTAAAACATGGTGTGTTCCTGCCGGTGAACCATTGCATATTCTATCGAATCAACTATTTTGTGCTTACCCCAGTGTGGGAGATGGTTATAGGTTTGGGGATATTTGAAGAGAGATCACTGACAACTCTAGTGGGCTGAGCAAAGGATAGTGTTTATTTGGGATAAATAGAATAATTGTTCCTCATCATTTTGAGTACTTGGCTACCCATTGCCTAGCCAGGATATCATGCAAGTGTTGCCTCTTCAATAGAATTTGCACATCTTTGTTAAGATTGTCTTCCTCCTATCTCTCACTCTCTCTCTCAATCTCTAAAAGGTTTTAACCCCCTTCGAGCGAGTTGCCCATGCTATCCTATCCTTCAAGTCAAGTCATTACTGAATGGGAAAGAATCCTTAAATGCAACAATCATCCACAAGAGTATGAGACAAAGGGGATAAACTAGAAACTACCTATTTTCATTTAGAAATATGATTACATGGCATGCAATGTTTATTTAAAGAAGATATGCGAGACATAGAGAGATGAAAAGAAAATAGACGAATGTTGTAGGAACTTCCCTTTCCATTGCACTTTGGAAAAAACCTTCCAGAGAGGACCCGAAATCACACCAATTTCTTCTATGCTTCATCGCATGGTTCCTCCCCTAGGTGACAATGACTCCAGCGTCAATCAAATCTTGTATATTGTGCTTCAGGAAGAGACAATGCTCAGTATCATGCCCTTGCCTTCTAGAATGGTACTCACAAACAAAGGTCGGGTCGAAAGTAGGGGGTAAAGGATTTGACAACGGTGGAGCAGGTATGGGGGTCAGAAGGTTGGCTTGTAAGAGGTCATGATAAGCTTTTGTTTGGGTGTAAGTAAGAGGGGAAAAGGAGCGAGGTCGGTAGGCTTTCTTGTTGGGGTTGACATGTTGTTGGGCTATGATGGGCCCGGGAGTAGGTGCTTGAGTGGCCACGGGGGTCTGAGATTGGTGTTGGGGTGACATTGTGGTTGTTGAGGAGGCAAGATGGCAAACACTTCTCCCTCCTTTTGACCCATTTTCGATGCTGTGGGCACCTTCCTTACTAAGCTTGCAGAAACTTCTTTAGCATAGGGGTCAATGATCTTTCCAATTTTTAGGCCATTTTCTATCATCTCCCCTCGCATGATAAGCTCAGAAAAGTTTCTCCCAACACTCGTGCAGAGCTTTTCGTAATATATGCCCGAGAAGGTATGTACGAACAATTGAACATATTCCTTATCCTCTAAAGGGGGATTGACTTGTGCTGCTACTTCTCTCCATCTAAGGGCATAACTTTTGAAGCCTTCTTTATTTCCTTTACTCATTGCCATCAAGGACCAACGGTCAGAAGTGAGGTCTATGTTGTGGCGATATTGGGCTTTAAATACGTTGACCAGCTCAATCCAAGTGGTGATCCTCCTTAGGTCTAGACAGGCAAACCACTGCAAAGCAGACCCAGTGAGACTATGTTAGAACAATTGCATGAGGAGCTTCAGATCGTTGCCATAACCGCTCAGTGCCCCGGCATACAGGCGAAGATGAGCAATAGGGTCACCAATGCCGTCATACCTCTGGAAGTCGGGCATTTTGAACTTAGCAGGCCTCGGGTGATCTGGAAAGAAGCAGAGCTCATCGTAGGAAGTAGACCCATAACTATCATGGCCATGGAGACTTCGCAGTGAATCCTCTAGGCCTTGGATTTTCAGACTGAGAGGATCTAAGGAAGCCTTCTTTACGACAGGTGAAAGTAATATGGTCTCCTCCTCTTCAGCATTGATCCCTTTGGCATCTTTCTTATTCCTCCCAGCATTGTCAGACTGAAGCACAACCCTTGGATTAGCGGGTTCGGGGTCCTTTGGTGAAGTCATGGATGATGATGGGACTGCAATAGTATCTTTTATAGCCATAGTTTGAATGAGTTTGAGCATCTCATCCATCTTAGTTCTCATTTCGTTGACCTCTTCTCAAGAAACTGGAGAGGACTCTTCAGGGTTAGCAGCCATCAATAATGCTCTTTGACGGGTGATAATGGGATCCCTAGGTGGATGTTGCCCCTTTTTGGGAGCAATATTGACTCAGTGCATGATGACCTCTGTAAATAAAAGGAGGAAAGAAAAAGACAAAAACACAAATCACAAATCAGTTCCTGGTTTTTTAGAGAGCTTTGTGCAATGCATGTCTTAAGGTGCCCCTATTCAGAGGGGAGACTATATATGATGCATTGGCTCACTTTTGGAGATAGGGGATTTGCCCCTGTATGCAGATACCTTACCGTCAGGTGGGAACCTTCATCCATTCATGCATTCATTCTCAAAAGTAAAGAAGTACATTGAATTTTAAGTTTAAGATACAAAAGAATTGAAATACATTTCAACAGGGGGAAAGGGGGAGCATTTTCCTTGGACTTCTACCTATCTAGTTTTACATAAGGAATCCTAAACTACTCTTGAGTCTTCGAATTCACCTTCCTTGGATATGATGTTGAAAAGGTCGCTGAGAGACCTTGCTGATTGGTTGCCCCTTGTCTTCTTGGCAACCCTATCTCCATGAGTATAGAGGGATTGGGGGCCCCTCTTATGGAATGGATTGGTATGCATGCCATGGGTCCTTAGGGTTATGTGGGAACCCTTAGGGTTTGGGTACGTTTAATGTAAGGGAGAGTGACCTTGGTGTCACTCTCAATGGGTTGATCATATGCATGAGAATGCAGTGACTTGAGTTACTCAGAACTCTCGTCTTTGACGTGGGATATCGAATGCATAAATATGGATATGCAAACAGTATAAGGAGAGAGAATGCAATAGCAAGGTAAAACATGCATGCATGAGTAGTTAAACAAGCATTAAACAGTATGAATATGGACATTATAACAACAGGAATAAGCAGGTAAAAATGAAAGTAAGAGCAGTCGCCCTTTCCTCCATGATTTTGAAAACGGTGCTTGTTTCTTAAATCCGGCAGAGGTTCAGCTATGCATGGTATCTATATGAGTATGAGGTTGAGTGTTGACTAATGTGTCCTAAAAAGGCTCGGTCCTAGGATCTTCAAACCTAGGCCCACTCCCCAAGGTGGTGCCATGATCGGTTAGTGATCCAGGCGGGGGAACCATCAAGAGGTTGTAGGCGAAGAAACTGATACAGCATCTTGCCCACAACCAATATACCATTCCCCCTTTCTAACTAGAAATGACATATCAGGTTAATAATGCAAGTATGCAAAATGCAGGTGCACATGCAGTGTGTGTGTGATTTTTGAAAGCAGAGGAAAGAGCCCAACAACTCTCATTGATCCTGTTCATCACATTTATACATAGCAGTTAATAAAACTTAAGCAAAAAGTGCACCTACAAAACAAAAGATGTAAAAAGTAGTATGTGGATGACAAACATAATACAAAATAATATGCATGCATTTTTTTTTTAAAAACAATTTTGAAAATTTTGAAATTTTAAAATGACTATAATTGAACAAGTTAATTGAAGACTCTACATGGAAGAAAGGTAAAAAGACATGACTATGGCCCAACCCTCTAAGTGTCCCCAGCGGAGTCACCAGCTGTCGCGCTCAAATTTTTTGCACTCGAGGAATACTCACACAAACAGAAAAAATGATGTACTCTCTTGTTAGAACTCACCCTCCTAGAAGAATGAGTGCGACTAGGTTTGAATTGCAAATAGATTTGAATAAAAGGTTTTTGAAAAAAGTTTGGAGTCGCCACTTAACTTGATTAAGGTGAGTTAGGTCACCTAAAAACTAAGCATAATCTAGAGACTATACTTCGGGTTTTGGAAAACGATTTTGAAAATATCTCCTCAAGAGAGGGTTTTTAAGAAAACAAGTTGTTTAGCAACCTTTGGAAAACATTTGGCCCTTTTTTTGAAAATAACTCCGTTTTGGTCTATGAAAACAGTGATTCTAGGTTTGGAGGTTGGTTAGGTGTAGGGAAGACGCACTAAGCCATCACTCTACCCCGCCCTTTCGGTACCTACATGTCAATCTATCCTAGATTCACCTATGAGAGTCTTCAACTAACTAATGTTCAATCCTATCCACTTTGAAAAAGAATTGTTGAAAAGAAACTAACATGATGCATGATATGCAAGTGCAAGAAAGGAGACTTGATTTGGAAATAGATTTGAAAAGAATTTGATTTGATTTGAAAAGAAAGAGATAGAAGTTTGAATTTGGAAAAAAAAAAAGGTTTTGGAAATTGAAATTGAAGATGGAAAATAGAAATAGATCATTGAATTGGAAACTTGAAGAAAATTGCAGGATTGGAGATTGGAAAGAACTTGTAGAAATAGAAACTTGAAAAATGTTGTGACCGCACCCATGAGGGTTGCCTACGTATCCTTTTGGAGGAATCAGGTCAATCGTAGTTCGGACCGAAGTCCGATAGAAAATAGAAGGTTGGATTCGAAAAAGGATTTGATTTGAATTTAGAATAGGAGATTGAAAATTAGAATTTAGAATTTTGGAATTTTGAAAAGATTGGACTTTGATTTGGAAAGATAGAGTTTTGGAAAACCTAGACTTAGGAAAGATAGACATTAGGAAAGACTTGAGACTTAAAAAAAAACTTTGACTTGGAAGAGTTTTAAGAAAAGATTTGACTCGAACGTTGGACTTGGAAGATTAGAAAACTTGGAATTTTGAAAAACTCGAATTATGGAAGTTTCAAATTAGGAAAGCGTCATTTTAGGAAAGTTCCGTTTTAGGAAAGTTTTCATTTTGGTTGAGGAAAGTTTTCAATTAGGAAAGTTTTAGATCAAGAAAGTTTCAACTTAAAAAAGTTTCAATTTAGAAAAGTTTTAACTTAGGAAAGTTTCAAATTTAGAAAGTTTTGGAATTAGGAAAGTTTTGAAAAAGGAAAGGTTTCACTTTAGGAAAATTTCGATTTAGGAAAGCTTTAACTTAAGAAAGTTTAAATTTAGAAAAGTTTTGAATTTGGAAAGTTTTGAAATAAGAAAATTTTGAAAATAAGAAAGTTTTGAGTTTAGAAAGTTTTAGATTTAGAAGGATTTAAAGTTTAGAAAAGTTTAGAATTTAGAAAGCTTTAGAGTTTGAGTTTTAGAAAATCTTGAGATTAGGAAAGGTTTGAGTTTAGGAAAGATTCGAAAACTTAGATTTGGAAAGTTAAGATTTGAAATAGGGGTAGAATTAGGAAAGGGTTGAATTAGGAAAGATTTGAAAGTTGAATTTTAAGATTTGGGAAAGATTTTTATGTTCAAGTTTTGGAAAGTTAAGATTTAGGAAAGTGGAAGGTTAGGAAAGGATTGGATTTTGTTTCTAAAAGAGAAGATTTGATTTTGTTTCCAAAAACGGAGGATTGGATCTAGTTTCCTAAATGGAAGATTGGATTTGGTCTTCTAAAGGAAAGATTTGATTTAACAAGGATTTGGAAGGGGAAGTTTTAGAAACCCTAGATTTGGAAAACTACAGTTTTGACGTAGAAAATAGGTTTTGGAAACATGTATAGTTTTGATGTAAAAAACAAGAGGTTTTAGAAATCTAAGTTTTAAGGCAAGTTTGAAAATCATGTTTTTAGAAAGAAAATTAGGGTTTCCTAATTGTGGCTCTAGGGCTTGACTTGGGCTCTAAGGAAAGGAGTTTTTGGAAAGTGTGTTTTTGGAAACGAATTTTTGGAAGGAAATCTTAGAGAGGAGTTTCTAAAAGATGAGTTTTAGAAAGAGATTTTAAAAAGAAGTTTTTGGAAAGAGAGTTTTTAGAAAGTGAATTTTGAGGAGAGTATTTCGGAAAGGAGTTTAAAAATAGATTTTTGAAGAGAGTTTTTGAAAACAATTTTGGAAGGAAGAATTTTTGGAAAGCATGTTGGAAGAGAGACTTTTGAAAATAGAGTTTTTTTTTTAAAAGTATGAAAACATCTCACTTTCCTAAAGCGATTCTAACCATAAGAGGGCTAGAACCACTTTAAGAAAGTGATTTTAGAAACAACAAGGAGTTGAAAATATGGACCATGTTGGTCACTTTAAATATAGCACTTTCCTAAAGCAACCCTAGCCATGGAAAGGCTAGAATCACCCTAGGATTGTGATTTTGAAAACATGTTTTGAAAAAGGAGATTTTGATGCAATTTTGAAAACAAGTTTAATGCAAGCTTTGAAAACGAGTTTGAAAACGATTTTTGAAAGAATGCAAGATAATGATATGCACAATGCAAATTGGGGTCGTGAAGATACAAGGTTAAGGTTTCACCACATAATCAAGGGGGTCGAACCCACGTGGTCTCCGGTTAGACTAAAAGAAAGCCCCCGAAACGGTAACCCTCCAATAGCCTAATCCTACACATGGATCGGGGGTCCCCTTGTTTCAAGCATGCAAAGAAAGGGGGGAAAGAGATGGGGGATTAAAATAGAGAAAACTCAAGTGGGTTAGGAGAGAGAAGAGAGAGGGGGAAGTGCGAAAATTTAAATAAGAAGCCTACCTTGTGTCTTCTTTATTTTGCTTGGCTTTGCGCGCCTTGCTTTTCTTCGGTCTTCGCTTCACTTCAGTCTTTATCTTCGAGGGCTCGTCTTCGGTCTTCAAATTTTCGTAGTTACAGCAATCCAAGTCTTCAATGGAGGATTGGATTTTAGTGTGTAAGTGTATAGGGGGATGTATGAGTGTATAGAAAGCTAGGGTTTGTGTATGATGGCTAGGGTTTGGAAAACTTAGGGAAGCTAGGGTTTTAGGAGTGTACGAGTTCTGTATATCGAATATTAGGGTTTTTAGACTGAGTTTGCGGACCCCTTTCACGCTGGAAGAGGCTCTGTATTTATAGAGATGGGATAAACCCGGCGCCTGTTGCAGTGGCGCCAGGCCAAATTTCCTCTTAGCGCCACTACGAGTGGCGCCAAGCCATTTCTTGGCTTGTAGTGGTGCTAACCAGTTAGGAAAGTTTTTTAAGTCGGCAAGCAACGTATCTTTGGAAGATTTGGACACCTAGACTAGTGACTATCATGCAATTTTTAGCCTGGCTTCACTAGGAGTGACTCCGAAAAGTCCGGGAATGATTTGAAGAGGCTGGGAATGACCCGAAGAGCCGAAAAAGGGTAGAAACACTTAAAATAGTGTCCCAGAGATATTTGACTTGAAAAATGAGGATAGGATGCGTCGAAAAGATTGACTGAGCCATTAGGGGCAAAACGGTCAATCAGGTTGGAAAACTGCCGGGCCGGACTTGGAATGTCCCGAAAAAAGACTCGAGACTTGGAAACATTACTTAGAATGTTCCCAAAGGTTACCGGTTTGATACCCAAAGCAGGTGTGATTGGAAAAGGCGACCGGCCCACTAGGAGCAAAACGGTCATTTTGCACCGAGTTTGCCGGAACTGACTCGGAATGATCCGGAATGATAAAAGAAGGTTGAGAACACTATGAGAAGCATTCTCAGGAGGTTACTGGTTTGATACCCAGAGCCGGTGTGATTTCCGGGGTGCTCGGATGCCTAGGGGCAAAATGGTCATCTTGACTGAAAAGTCTCGGAATTGGCCCGAAACTGACTAGAAGGCACCTAATCATGCTGAATTGCCTTTAAGACAATCTTAGAAGGTTGGACTTACCATTCCAAGGATTCAAATGTGTTCTCGAGAAACGTGCCAGAAAATAGCCCTAAGGGCAGTTTGGTCTTTTAGCTTCAAATGGGCCCGTAGGCAACCGATGAACTAAATTGGAGTTTAGAAGTTGTGTTAGAGTCCAAATATGCGTGTGATGTGTGAAAATGAGCCCAGTTGGGTCGGAGATTACCGAGCGGGCAAAAATGGAGTGCTTACATCCACTAGGGCAACCTAAGGGTTTAAAGGCTTAATGCATAGGCTAAAAGCATCCGGGACTCCTACAAAAAGGGAGATTATATTCTTGTATATATATCCTCTTTTTCTTGTATAGATTTTGCTAGGGACTAGCAAAAAGCTATCGCTAGGGGGGGTAGTTTTACTCTAAAAGTGTAGTCACAATCCCCTTAATGGTGGATGGTTAGTCTCATTTTAGGCTTTATTTTAGCTTTTTAATATAAATTATTTTGATTGGCCTTTGCCTCTTTGGAATTGTAGGAATTGGGTAGAAAAAGGGCAAAATGTGAGCAAAAGCTAAAGATGAGCGTTTGAACGACCAACATGGTGTTCGAACGACACGTTCAAACGAGCTTCTAACGGCAACCAGAGTTTGAACGCCACGGATCATCGTTCGAAAGGTGCAACGACCCAAGTTCAGATTTTAGAGATTCAAAGAGGTGCATTTTTCGTTCGAAGCAGGTTCGATAGATTCAGAGAGATTCATTTCCCATTCAATGCAATGTTCAAACATTCGGACAGCGTTCGAACGACCATACAGGGCGTTCGAACGACATTTGCGTTCGAACGGTAGCATTTAGCGTTCGAACGCTCCAACTGCTTGTGCCTATATATATCAAACTTGGCCCAAAATAAAGGAGGAGGACCAATTTCTGATGTCTTTTCTGTAAATCTTAGATAGATATAGAGAGAGAAAGTGCAATTAGAGATTTTCCTTTGCTTTCCTTCACTTTCCTTGTAGCCAAACAATAGTTTCTTTTTCAATTAATGATAGATTTACTATTTCTAGTGCATTTGCGTATGGATTCAAGCAGCTAAACTCATCCTTGAATGCAATTGTGAAGATCTACCAAGGATCTTCAAGATCTTCAATGGAGGTATATAAACTTCAATGAATTATCTTATATTTTTTCATATTTATCTCAATTGTGTTATAAAGCTATAGATACCTAGATTCATAATCATTATTGGTAATCTCTATGCACAATTCTTAAATAGGTATAGATATTGTACAATTAATTATTTGTTTCTATGATTCTTAACATTGAACACAAATTTACATCCAATTGAGTATGAACTCTCATTTCTATGGTCTAAATTTTTCGAATTAAGGATCCGCAGAGTGATTCCTTGATTTAAGTTATCAAGTCCTCCATTGAGACATTTGTAGAGAATTGGTATATTAGATCAATTACATTCAAGCTTCTTTAATTGCATTTATGTCTTACTTCAATTGATTTCAAATTTACATAGTGTCATTTTCCGTACTTAGTTTAGTTAATTCAATTTGCAATCACAACTTTCACAACCAACATATTTTCGGTCTTATTTGCAGACAGTTTTAATTTGCTAGGTGATTTTCTAATTCAATTTAATTTGTTGGTTATTTTGCCTTATGTGACGCCTAAATTGGGCTTAATCCTCGAGAAAATCGACTCCGGTACTTGCCGGATTTATACTTCAATCGCACGCTCGTGCTCTCACTTGAGGCTCGATTTCATCACGTTTGGGAGGAGCGATTCACATGGCAGTCATCATTTCTATTATTTGCTACTCTAAGGTAGTGATCCTAGTAATGTTTTGTTCCTCCATTGTTTAGTCTAACCTGATTGATGAAGCACCAAATCGGGTTAAGACCATGAAACAACTAAAATGTCGTTCTCACAGACGGCGCCAACTGATGATGCAGTAAATTTGCGTGACCTCCAAGCTCTACTGTGAATAGCTAGAAGGAACCTTCGACTGTGGGCACCAATGTGATGCCTGTCAAAGACACTCTGATGATAAAGTTAGGCTAGAGTATTTGAGCAAAGCAATGAGGCTTAAGGGTTTTTTGTTTCATCCTTTCTTTTTGAGATGGTGACTGCCATTTATACAGTGATGTTAGCAGGGAGTGTGCCTTGGATCATAGGAACGTGGATTGTGGGCGTCAATTGTGCCCCCAGCTTAAGCATAATGGATAGAAGACATGGATCGTACTTTTAGTCATGGGAGTAACGGTTCTAGCGATAGAGTCATGGGGGCTGATATTTAGGCAGGAAACTCAGAGTACACCTCAAATGGCGCTTGATACATCGCGCTGGTGTAGCCTGCCTAGGTCTGTCCAGTGCAACTGGTCAGAGGGGTATTCAGGGGTGGTCTTGGTTTGGACGCCTCGAGGTTGCCCATGAAGGACAAACCGGCAACTCAGTTTTACCCCTATCAGATTCTTAAGACTACTTTTTACTTAAACTAATGAAGAGGCTACAAATTTCAAATCAGTGTATCACTTTTTGGGCAGTATCAATATGCAAATTATACTAATCCCAAGTATAAAGACAATGGGAAAGGGCTATTGAAGCTTCAATTGATCAACCAAAGATCAGCCTTCTGTTTTGCTCTATTTTCAAGCGGATCATCACGAGACCCAAATTCTTCGTTAAACTTGACACATAGCAAGATCTAGGCACAAGTGACCTAAATTCTCCATCAAACTTGACATGTAGCAAGATCTAAGCACGAGTAACGTCTAAAACAAACGGCACGGTTATCGAACTCTCGAGGGCTGAGAGTTGTGACATTTTTTTTTCTTTTTTTTTTTAACTATCTTGAAAAATACAAGTTTTTCGAGCCATTTGGGTACTAAAACCCCCCCAAATGGCCTTGTAAGTCCATCTAACTTGACACATAGTAAGGTTTAGGCACGAGTGACGTGTGAGAACAGACAGCACAGTTGTCAGAACTCCCGATATAAGAGTTGCAACATTTTTTTCTCTCTTTCTGCTTAACATTTTTGAAAAAAAAAAATTCGAGCTATTTGGGTACTAAAACCCTAAACGGCCAACATGTAGCTTGGCATTCTCATGATATAAATTGTATTTTTATTTTAATAAGTTCATATATTTATATGCATATTTATTAATTATCTTTATTGTGTTCATTATTATATATAATATTTATATTTTTTTAGGTAATTCCTAAATAATATGTTGATGGTGTTTCTATATAGGCATATTTTGCGATAGGCTAAAAAATCTGTTTGTTATATGGATTTTGGATTTTGGATTTGGGTCATTATTTTGTGAGAGACTATGTAATATGTTTTTATTTTATGAATTTTGATGGGAGATAATGTTTGTTTGGAAGATATGTATTAAATTTGTTAAGTATTTTTGTAAGTATTTAGATTTGAATTAATGAGTAAATTTTGTTATTTGGATCATGTTAAATGTATATTTTATCAAGTGAAATAACAAATTAAAAAAATTATTTTTAATTTATATACAAAATTATTTTTTTCAAAAAAAGAGATTTGCGACGGCCATATGCTGTCGCTAAAAGTGTGAGGAACTGTCGCTAAAAGGATCCCTTTTTGCATCATTTTTTGCAATGGTTATTAAGCTGTCGCTAAAGGTGTTTTGTGAAGGTTGAAGTTGTTGCTAATAGTAGTCGCCAATAAATATTAGATAAGGTGTTTAACCGTCACAAAAAACATTTAGTAACGGCAACATAGCGATCGGTGCTCGCAAAAAAAAGTCACCTAACGAATTGTATTTGTGACGGTTTCCTTGTCATCGCTCAGCTGTCGTTAAACCGTGTTGCAATGCCAACAGTTTCGTCACTGAAAATGTCGTCGCAGCGCCGACACTAATGTTTATTTGCAACGGTAAAGTGACTTTTTCATACAACTTTATACCGTTGCAAAAAGTCTATTTTCTAGTAGTGTGTGAAACACAAATAGAAACTAATTTTCTCTATAAACTATTATTAAACCATCAAAACTAATAAGGGTAGAGCTTTTACATCTTATTTATAGGGAAAACTCGAATTCTAAACCTAATTGGACTGTAAGTATTAGAAACTAACGACATAGAATAATTAATAAGAATAGACAATTCAAGTTAAGCCCAAGTTTAATTACTAGATATCTAAAGAAACTCTCCTAAACAAACAACAACATTTGCTCTCGCAAAACACAAATTTAACCTGTGAAACGATAGAATTTGGGTAATTTTGGACCGATTGCAAATAAATCAATTTTAATCGAAACGTTGTTTTGCATCAACTTAGTTACCAAATTTTGTGTAATTCTAGGGTCATTAGGCCCATTTGCTCTGGCCCAAGTTTAATTTATCAACAAAGTTCAAAGCTATACAATCTGCATCACATTACGAGCAAAAAGTTGAAAAATTATCTAATGTCCACAAATGATCTTACCAGCCAGTCCAAGATTCTCCTTGACCTAGCATGACTCTTTTTGCAAGGGATTCACATTGTGCTCAACACAGATCTTGGCACAGCATGATGGTGTTCCTTCTTTAGCCAACCACACTTAAGGGGGAAACCTACAGCTAATTATAGGACATCGGATTTGGAGAGCTCTTAGTTCCAAAGGAAACACTGTAATACATGTTCAAAATGACAGTGATACATGTTCAAAATGATAGAGAATTAGAGACACTAGTTTTTGTCTTTCAGCAGCTAAGACATCAGTAACCAAAAATGGTCTCCATTTCAAATAGTATGAGGTGAGACAGACCATGGCTGGCTTTTGAAGCTGCAACAATTTTAAATAAGGCCTTATATATATATATATATATATATATATATATATATATTAATTTGTTGCTAATTTTATTGGGGTTAGATCGGTTTTTTCTTAAATTAACTAGTGTGTTGATTTTAGGTCTTTTTTTTCATTTGGAGTTTGGACTGCATTTTTTTTTTTTTTCAAAAATATGTAGAAACTATTATAAGACTTACCTTTAACACATAAAGTTTTAAAAATTTGGGCTTTTAAAATATTTTTGTACAATTTATTCTTTTGGATTAAACCAGTTTTTTTTTTTAATTTAATTGGTGCAGTTCATTTTCGATCTTCTTTTATAGGGCTTTTTTTTTTTAATCTGGACTAGGCTTTTTGTTTCTAAAAAATTGTAGAACCTTTGCAGGGCCTTAAATAGCAAGTGAAGGATTTAAAAAATAAGGGGGCCTTCAAAATTTTATTTATTTAGGTAATTTACTTGTTAGTTAAACCGGTATTTTCTTCGAAGTTTACTAGTGTAAATGATGTTGGGTTTTTTTTCTCAGCTAGTTGGCGCTTTTTTTTAAAAAAAAAACATTGAGAATATAAAGACCTTTATAGAATGTAAAATGTCTAAAAATTAAGAGCATTCAAAAATTGGAGGCCTAAGGAGACCTACTCACCAGCCTAAGTGTTGAGCCGACCCTAAGACTGACACCATTTAAAATTATCCCTTTACAGTGAGGAAAATATTGGTATGACAATGGCATGGCCTCAGCATGACCCTACATTAGAACACCGCTAATTCAAAAAACTTAAGTGTTACATAAGGGACTCAATAATGTATATTAAGTTCTCTAACACCTCCCTCACGTGTAACTCTGTCTTGTATGTAGAAATGCAACATACAAAGAGAAAAATAAACGTAATACAATTGTAAAATAAATGCAGACGTAGAGACTTTAATATAAGACTTCTTTTCAACCTAATGCTAGACGACCACTAATCTCAAAGAAATTGTTAGGTAAGGAACCAACGATGCATATCAAGCTCACTAACTCTTGCCACAGCCAGCCAATACAACCACAAGGAGAACATTTCCCCCTTCACAGCTTTACTTTTGGCTTGCCGAGACGATTTTTTTCTATGAACTAAAGTCGATGCAAAATGAAAAAATGGAGAGAAAACAATGCATGCTTATGCTGCTTTTCACCCATTTAAGGTAAATTTTACTGACTTTCAACGCTATATGGATCAAAACTTATGATTACCTTTTGCGGCAAAAGCAGTTTGTTAAAACTTAATGGCTCCTGATAGATAAAGTGATAACAAGTTTGACGGAATGATTAATCACTTGAAAAATACATGCAATGCCTCGAGTCAAAGGCCATGCTGGTCGGGGGACAATTTATCCCACGAACTTAAATTACCAGTTTTTCAACCATTTAGAAGGGCACCGGAAGAGTTTTCAGAATATGGGCAATATATGGTCCCTATGGTCCCTCCCGCATGATATATTAAAAAATGAAAACATATTATTTGGTATATATTTTAGTTCGGACCGAATTTTAAACAAAATTCTCAAGCTCAGTCATTAATCTAATTCGGCCTAAAAAAATTTTGAAGCCCTATAAATACTAGGTGGGTGAGAATGTGCCAAGCAGGCTATTAGACGCATAGCCAATCTGCATGGAATTTCCATCAGACAAGCCTATGTATGTATAAAAAGTAGTCTTACATATAACAATATATAAAACTTCGATTTTATGTATGATATATTCTATTTTAGTTTGACAAAATCATTTTACCTTTTAAAAAAATTATTTAAAAAATATAAAATCTAGTCATGTATTAGTTTCCTTAAATATGATAATTAAATAAATCTGACACTTAAAAGCATACCCGAACTTGATACTCATAACTCGAGTCCATATAACATAGAGTCAAACTATTTTGATCCTAGAATTTTTTTGTTTTTCATTTTTTCGTCATTGTATCATAATTATCGGTACCATACCACATCAGCCGGTACAGCACCATACGCACTGTACCAATTCGGAGTAAATATGTTTAAATTTTATCTCAGTTAACTTACCACCTTGTACCAAATTGTATCAGTCCTACTGGTCTATTACAAAATTTTAAGCTCATGTCCACGGCCTTATTTGAATTAATGTTGTGTATAATGTCTACTAGAACATAAATGGTAAGATATACACAAGTCTATACCAGTAAGCATCTTCTCTATCTATTTCTTATTGAGTAGACCAAGATCCTTATCATTTTGTTGAATATATTTTTTTTCTTTTTTATTTCTCTTTTAAGTCTCTTTGAAAAACATATTTGGTAGTGTTTTGCTATATTAAAATCCTTAAACCTTTTGTTGGATATGTAATAATTAATGAATATGTGTTTTAAGTCTTTTTAAAGTATTTAAAACTTCTGATTTACTACTTTGAAATCTTTTTGAACTACTTATAACTTGTATATGTTTGTTAAAATGAAAATTTATTTTATACCTTTATGATATATGCATATATATATTTTACATAAAGATATAGTATTTATAGCGACAAATCTGATACGTTGGGTTAATACAATTCGATACTGGTACATACCGTTCCAATAATAACAACGGTGCAGTGGCCAATGCGAGATGACAACTATGCGTAGTAAAGATAGGATTACTACTTGTTCAATTCATAGTTGCTGCGAAACTCATTTGGAAGGAGGATGCGCTTTCGGTACCGACACAAAACTTGTTTTAAAATTTTAACGAAATATTTTGGAAACTCTTGGGAAACATTTCGAAAACTTTTGAGATACTTGACAAAATTCTTGGAAAACTTAAGAAAAAAGTTTCGGAAATTTGAAATACTAATTTTTATACATTCTTCTCTTTAAATTCTAACTAAGTATCTATTAAATTATTCATCTAGGTTTCAACTATGTTTCCCAAAAGCCTCCACTAAATTTCTTAAAAATTTCGTTTGAATTTTATGAAAACTTCTTAATAAGATTCTAATTAAGTTTTTTAATAGTTTTTCGCTTTTTATTTCTGTCTATATTTTTTTTGCTACGTTTCTCGCTTTCGTTTTTCATTTTAGTAAGGTTTTAAAGCTTGGTAACTCATTTTGAGCTTTACTTGATTGAACTGGTTGATGACCAAACAAACCAAAGATTGTTGACCTAGCCATATGCCCATCAAAGCAAACCTGAAGTTTTTTTCTGCTCAGGACCTAAAATTAGAAAACATTGTCAGGTGTGTCAACAACAAAGAAAATAATTTACAATTCACACACATGATTTAAATTCTATGCCATGCACCACTGCTGAACCATTTCAAATGGTACTAAAACCATAAATCCAATTGTATTTGGATGAATATATGGCATGTTGTAGAATGGTTGAATACATATATATTTAATAAAGCCGTGGCTTGCGTCAGTGTTGCCATGGAATAACAGAGATAAGCATGGACCACGCTATGTAGAGACCAAAAGGCCATGGCCCCCTAGTATTCAAAAAATCCCCGTTAGATGTAGAAAAAATTAAGGCGAAAAAAAAAATTAACATAGTAAAGTAGCCCCTCGAATTTTGAAATTTATTTTATTTAGTATAGAATTAAGGCAAGAAATTTACATAATAAATTGACATTTTTCCTATATAATTTTATATTGTGTCCCATTTCTGTTGCTACTTGAGCTTATTTTTTATTTGTTTGTGATTTGTTTTAACTGTGGCCCAAGTTTTATATTTACTCATGCTCAATTATTGAGATTTATGGCAAAATTTAGGAGACAAAACACAGCTCTATTATTGTCTAGAATGTAAACCAATGTCGTAGAGACTACTAAGATATTTAATATGTATTAAAAAAATTACTATTTTGTGGTACCTTACTGTCATACTTTAATTAAGACTGAATAAATGTTACTTTTTATTTTGATATATTGAATGTAGCTTGCATTTAGTTGAATTTTTTTTTATATATAAAGCAGTTCTTGGCCTCGTCCCTAGAGATAGAGCAATTTGCACCTCTGTTTTGCATAGTTTGTTGCGCGAGAAAACATGTGAAGAAAGTTGATTTATGACCATGACAAGGCAACTTTACCTCTTACCAAGATTGTTTAACTAATTTGGTGGTCTTTGCACCCTCTCTCTTATGCTACAGAAAAGCATTGAAAAACCAGTTTTGTTTTACTTTGAATGAAATATCCACATAAGTACATAATGAATTATTGAACTTTGAACAAAAGAAACTGCTAAAATGGTTTGTTGTTACATGTTTCATCCCCTATCACCCAATTCTAGTGAGAATAATGAGAAGCCGATCCCCAGAAAGAAATAAATAAATAAATAAATAAATATTAGCACGAAGTTAAATAACCTATAACTGCGCCAGTGAGAGACCTTTCCAATTCTGTCAGTTCAATGAAAGCATCCCCCTAACCCAGTCAGGCACCTCTTCTATTTCTCTACAATTAGCAACCAAGAAATTCTGTAACTGTTTTAATTAGCTGGCGGTAACCAGTGAAAATGATCTGCTTTACTTTTGGCTTGCCGACACGATTTTTCTATGATCTAAAGTAGCTGCAAGATCAAAAAAAAAAAAAATGCATGCTTGTGCTGATTTTCCCAGCTAAATTTTACTGTGACTTTCAACGATAGATCAAAACTTGTGAACACCTTTTGCAGCAAAAGCAGTGGTTAATAATTGATGACTCCTGATAGAGAAAGAGAGAACAATTTTGACGGAATGATTAATATCACTTGGACAATACATGTAATGCCGAGAGTTAAAGGCCATGCTGGTCGGGGGGGGACAATTTATCCCACAAAGTCAAATTTCCAGCTTTTCAACCATTTAGAGAGGGGCACTGGAAGAGCTTTTGGAAGATGTGCAGGGTAAAGTCCCCCCTGCATGTAAATTATGTTATATATATATATATATATTATGTATGCCTTGTTATTCCATGCCATATGCTTTCATGTGTCCAGTTTGAGCTCTGCCCATTTTGGCCTTGTCCTTGCATCTCCTTCGGCTTGAGTGCTAATAAGTTCACAATCAATGCTACAAATTAATGGAAAGCGCACAAAAGTTCTAATTAGTTATCAAGAAAGTTTCAATGTTAACATTCTCCGTAACTATCCGTTTGCATTGACCCTCTTAACACACCTAGAACTTCATATTTGTTCTCAATTAAAAGGAGAAGTTACCAAACGGCTAGAATTCCCTCAAGCTTGGCGCCAATAACGTTTTTTTGAGAGAAAAAAAAAAAAATTATGCCTTCATATGAAATATGAATTTTTCCTTATTTTTCAATTCATTTCTAATGTTTTGTTTTTCTTTTTTCTTTGGGGGGTGGTGGTGATCGATGGTTGACCGGGGGAGGAGGAGGAGGAGGCATTTCCCAAGGACTCTACTGTACCCATTGTCATTGAATTAACCAATTAATCAATCAGATCATTGAATTGGACATGAATGACTAGGTTGAAAACTAGTCAAGGTCCAGTTACTAAAGCTCAAACCTTCCTACCTCAGTTCTTTAGTGCAGATTCAACCAAAATTAACCAAGTACATGCTTGATTTCATTGCACATCTATATATATAGTTAACTCCTATCAAAGTGCCTTTTAGTAGAGCATGTAGCACCAATCTACCTAAAGTTTTAATCAGTTAGAACTATGTTAAGTGTAGACTTCTAAATTTATGAAATATTTGTGTCAAACACTCAATATTTGAGTAAAGATATGAGATATGTGTGACTCCGATACATCTAATTTGATGTACACGTAACAACTATATATGTATAAATTTTCAAATTTACATATAATTATATATCCATAAAATGAACCTTTTTTTAATTTATGTATGTAATCTCAATACTAGTTTGTAATACCATTTTATTCTAAAAAGTAAAAATATTTTTAAAAAAATATATGAAATATAGTCGTGTCTTAATATACTTAGACATGAGAATTAAATAAATCTAAAATTACACACATAGCCACACTCAATGCCTGTAACCAAGTACATGTAACATAGTGTAGAACTATGTTGAGCTAAAATTTTGTCTCACTTTTCGGTCATAGCATGCACAGGACTGGTGCTTGTTAAAGCTAGGCTTGATAACTCATTTTGGGTTAGACTTTATTGAACTATTTGATGACCAAAGACTTGAAAGCCAATATGCTCATTAATCCAAACACTGAATTTTTTTTCCCCTCGCATGATTTAGGATTTTTGTTAAGAAGGGTTAAGGGGAAAAAAAATTGTTGAAACAAGGGTTAAGGAAAAAAGTTTTGAATTTTGAGGAAACCAGTACACTATATTATATTCTAAATATTCAAAAAATTGTAAAGGTGAAGCAAAATTTAAAAAATTTTGAAGGCCAATACATTATGTTGTATTCTAAATATTCACAAACCTATTGGATTTAAAGAAAATTTCAACAAGAAAGAAAATAATCAATGATTAAGAACCATTTCAAATGGCACTAAAACCCAGAAGTCCACTGGTATTTGGATGGATGGCATGTTGTACAGTATATGGATCATTGAATACATATTTAACAAAGTTTTGGCATCAGAGTTTCAAGAAAGCAAACTGTGCCAGACTGGCATCAGAACATTTTGACCCAACAAACAGAGACCTAGTAATTGAGATGTGCTATAATGAAATTTTTTCTCTTTTGGTCCAAAGCTATTTTGGTATCCAGTAGTGTAGGCATAGATAGCATTTGATGGAAAAGGTATTCGAAGTACAATTCTTACTGTTTCGGCATTTAAAAATATTAACAAAGAAACATTCCTTCAATCATTTTTCTTCACTTGAAGGAGAGAAAAAGAAGGTTTTGTTTCATTCTTTTAGAAAAGAAGAAATTTACAATAATGATGCATTATTTTCATTAAACCGCTCCTTGACTGGTTCTTTGAGTTAAAAACAACTTTCGGCATCCGAAGGAAGCAACTCTGCTTAATTTAATAAACATGGATTTTAAATTGCAAATATTATAACTTGTTTTGTCAATTTTTACACATTACCCAGCTTGGCCATAGGATTCAAATTATTCCAATATCTTCAAAAACAAAAAACCAAAAAAAGGAAGAGTAGGAAAAAGAAGAAGAAGAAGAAAGAAGAGGGAGTCTCTTGTTTATGAGAACGAAAACCATTGGGCTGTGAAGCTTTAGATTCACAGTATTCCCTTTCCATCTTTCATTTGGGGATCAAAGGCATACCTATAACCTAGAGCCATCTGTACCTACAATCCTAACCTCCTAATTTATTCTTTAGAGGCTTTTAATAAGCTGCTAGCATATCAGTAACATGGGACCACAAACTCAGCCATTAATGGAAGTTCCAGTTTCATTATCACCCAAAAGTGACAAGGAATCTACAATAACTCAGGGGCATTGTTGGAACTCAATCCTAAACTTATTACACAGCTTTTTCTTTTTCTTTTTCTTTTTTCTTTTTACTAAAAAGTGTTCAAACCTTCGGTCGATTACTCTCTCAAATATGTATAAAATTACCATCTACACAAATTAAGTAAACTTCATACATAATGTCTAGCCAAAAGATTGCCTAGTCTCAATATGAATGGTTTACCTTTAACTAGATCAGAGAAATAATTAGTCGATATGCGCGTAAGCTGATTTGGACACCTCTGATTATATTACCAACAAAAATAACTGGTCAAAAGATGGCATGAGAAAAAATTCAAATTGAAATCTCATCCTTGACATACAATAGTTAGCATAAAAATATTGCACAACCAAAGCTTCCACTTACTATTATTCTTACTTAATCTATTGTTGCTGGATTATTTTATGCATAATAATAGTCAGCAAAGGCCCATTAGATAACATCAAATCTCATTTAGCACAGACAATGCAATCTTTTAGGGAAATATAATAGAAGGCAGATTCTTTAATTTGAACCTAATACTTTAGCTCTTTGTGGAAGTTTTGCTTTCTTCATCTTTAACAATTAACAGTATTAGTGGATGTTGTCAAACAAGACAGACAAAAAATTTTCTGAAATAGCAAAAAAAATATACTTGGATTGCAAATTACCTTTTAGACCTGGTTTAGTTCGTTGCTGGTAAGGTCACTCAAAGCACTTGAAGTGTTTGTGTTATGTTTATCTTTGAAAGTAATTGGAGCCCCTTTAGTAATATCATTTTGTTTTCAAACAAGTAAACTATTTTTTGTTTGTTGTATTTATTAGAGTGCTTTGGTAAGCACATTAATGAAAGGATTTTGTAGCAGTTCAGATATGCATTTGCAGATTCTCTTTATTAAGTAGTTCTCATTGACAAATAATTGTTCACAAATTTTCTGTCACTGATGAAAATCAAAACTTTACATTTTAACAATTGTAATTCCAGTTTTATTAGTGGAACTCATGCCAGTATCAGAATGATAGGTGAAATTATGATGAAAATCGCATGAATTAGCAGCCTCCACTCAACTCAGCTTAATGAAGCATTTTTCTCAACTACTTGCAGTCGGCGATACTAATTCTATTTCGGCATTTCATTCTATTAAGAGTAATAATCCCATTTAAACTGAAATTATGATGATCATCACATGAATATAGCCGGCTCGATCTACTCTAAACTGTTTCCAAGATGGCGATCAATATGCATTTTGAAGAAAATTTGTTGCCCTTGGCTCTGGACTCTATTCCAAGCTGCCCTCAAGAAACGTAGTAACATGGATCAAGAAGAAAAATTGCTACCCAAGATTTTAGATTAATTTTTTTCTAATCAGTCTTGTCATAAAAAAAAAAATAATAATTATGATTATTTCGCACTTCTGAGATATCTTTCCCAGCCTCCATAGTCTTTTGGGCACATCAACGTTACTTGCAACATTTTTTAGTGAGCCCAATGATAAGTTTAACTAGATTAAACATATACCTTAATTTAGCTACCTTTTGCCCTAATTTTTTCACTTAAATTCCATCCACAAAACACACTTCCATTATCTTGGAATATGGAACATATGCATCAAAGTTGGTATTTAAAACTAGAGTTACTAATAATTATCATTAAATTAATAAGACAAAGCTCACTTAATAATTTTTTCTTCTTAATTAAGCACGTCTAAAACTTTTATTCATGTGTATTTCCTCATTTGTATCCAAGCCCACCAAGGTATATGGCAAAATTAAGGCCAGTTTTCTATTTTGAGGTTGAATTTGTGCCGCAGCTGGTCAAATTTGCCCTTTGCAGAGAGTTATGTTGATACCAAGATTATTTTTTAAAGCACCTAAAGGTAAAAGACACCATCATTAGGGGCTAATTAGTTTCTCCTTTTAGACTAATTGCTTTGAGGACCTTAGGTTAAGTAGATTTTAATAATTAGGGTCTACCACCTGTAAATCATTCTCAGTTAGCCAATCCAAGCTGTCCTCTGACCTCTCACTGAAAAGTGTTAGTACCTTTCATGGGAAACTTAATTACAGTTGCCACTTGCATTGTGATGTGGTGCACCATGATTGGTCACTGTATAAATTGGAAAATCAGAAACTGTGTAGACTAGTCATGTTGTATAAAGTAGGGACATTGATTATGGATTTACAGCCAATTTGAGTTGAGTTGGAGTAGGCCAATGACTCAAGAAGATCAGAGGTTCAATTTTCTTTGGCCCCCTATTGGAAGAAAAAAGAAATAGGTAGTTTTAACATCTGTAGTTAAATTGATTGTATCAAATGCTAGAAACATTAAAAACCCACGTGATTGTACAAAGTGCTCCATTTTTCAATTAATCAACACTTACAAGTAAGAATCAAAATTTTTAATTTCATCCATGGTTCACCATCTCACTTCTCAGATGATGGGAATATTAAGAGCCCGCCGTGTGATCCACAAAGTACTTTATTATGAATTAATCAATCAAGTCAAAATTCGTGAATTTGTAAACAATCAATTCAAAGTTATGCAAGCATCAAACAAGATAGATTTTGAATTTCCTATTCTTAGATTAAACAATTATATCTCTCAAAAAAAAAAAAAAGAGACCAAATTTAATCTTTCATAAAAAGAGCAGATTAGTACACCAAACTCTCACTACTACAAGTTTACGGAAGATCAAATGTAGGTATTTTTACCCCTACTAGTGGGGAGACCAGTTTCATGTTTTAAACTCGTAAGTCAACCTTGTCGTTGGACTAATAATACCCACTTCATAAACAAAGTAAATCATTTATTTTTTTTAGGGTTAATTATATGGACAACCGATCAATAATGATTTAGTATCACTTTATCTCTTTCAATTAAAAAAGTAGACATTTTAATCCCCTCAACTATGAAATTGTATTACTTTGTCCCTTTTAATAGTTTACTTTTTTAGAAATTAACAAAAAACAATCACGTGACTAAAAAATAAACCAAAATGCCCTCACACTAAGATAAATACAAAATCGTATTGATAAATAAATTTGTCTAGTAATGTCTATATACATATATACATAAATATGCAAAAGTCATATATAAATATACACACATTTATGTATGCATATGTGTGGACATATATATTAATGTTAAAATATTCTGATCTATTTTTCTATCAAATGATTATTTTCATTCATTTCTCAAACGAAAATCTAACCGTAAGAATAAAGTGATACAATTTTATAATTAAAATGTTCAAAATGTCACATAAAGCGATACTTAGTCATAATTGAAAGAGTATAATTAGAATTAATCTTTTTTTTTAAAAGGCCCATCGCATCTATATATATTTTATTTAAAATGACCCTTATCACAAGTTTTTGTCGTGTGCCACAAATAATTATGAATTTATATTTTCAATGAACCCAATAGTGTCCTAACAATAGCCGAAGCTTAAAAAGGAAACATATATAAAGAAAATGATGGTGCTTTCCTGGGACAAGGATGGGCTGAGTTTATCGATCGAAGCGGATATTCCGGTGAGGCTAGGATTATTCCGGTGGCATGGGTGGAGTGGAAGATGACGCTGCCGTCGTGATGTAGCTGATATATACATATATATATATAGGCTGAGCTGGAAATGGGCTATGGGTTCCCTGAATAGCCCAGCTGGCAGGGCACTCTGCACATGGCCAGCTGCCACTGTCTTTCTGGAATGAGAATGATACCCCCAAACTTCCTCATACTGCCCTCGCCTTCTTTTTTTTTTTATCATACGACTTGCGTGAGCTTGCTATTTATTATTATTATTTTTTATTTTTACCCTTAATTTTGTTTTGCCTTTATAAAAAAACTCTGCCATGCACCTTTTATATAATATTTCTTCTAATGAATTTAGGGTGATAGACAAAAAAGTAAAAATAATTTTTCATTTTACATTTATTCTAATTCAGTTTTTTTTTTTTTTAAAAAATAAGAAGAAAACTGTTCAACAAGAAATAAACACAAATAGGAGAACAATTAGTGAAACCGATGGAAGAGAATAAGGCTGCTGAATAGGGAGAGGCTTACACTTACATGCCATATATATATCCACACAATGAGCTGCTGCCTAGTTTGAAGATCGAGCAACAATCAAAATGGCAAAGCTAAATCCATGGCTCAGCTAAGTTTTACAGGCCATAGCTACCATCAAAATGACAACGCCAACTACATAATAGCGAAGTTTGAACTGGTGAAGCATCCAACTAATTTCCAAACGTGTGCAAATCAATTCCTCAAACTCAGGAGCACCATGTAATTAATAAAGCACCTTCTAGTGAAAGATGTGCCAAATCATGCCAATAACATGTTTGATATAACTATTAGCCCTTGCTTTTCTTCTCATCTTCTTAATTTTGAAAACTTATTTGTGCTCCTTTTAACTATTATGAACTTCTTCAATTTGAAATAGATGGATTAATATACTCATTCTTGCTCTTTGTCAATAATTTTATATATATATTAATGATTTATTGGTCAGATAACTTATGAATAGCCTTCAAAAAAATTCAACCAAGAGATTACAAGGGGTTAAATATGAAGAAGGTTAGAAATTATTTATATATCCATAAACAACTATGATTCTAGATTGAATTCTTTGTCTAAATGATTAAATCCCTATGAATAATGATAAACTAATTCAAATTAGAAGTGAACTTCCCTACATAAATTTTCTTCGCACTAAATTGCAGAGTATATCCAATTAAGCTCCTTATTAATCCTTTTTTTTTTGGGTTCATTGTGATTCATGTTAAATAATAAGTTTTCTCCTGCTAAAAAATAATATCATTATTGTTGCCAATATGAAGAATGGAAACAGAAAATGAAAACATGAAACATAGTTCAAAAATATTATGATAAACGGGAATGTTGGGCAGTATAGAATTGAATAGTGTGGGGAAATAACCCCCGGCCCATCCCAATGGGTGAGGCCCAATCTGCTCGAATTAAAGTTGGGGCTGCCTGGGGCCCAAACCAGTTATGAGGAAAGGCCAGCCCAAACTGCCGACCTCCTCCCAGCGTGGCCCAGACAACCAACGGTTTGCGCAAACCGCTAGCGGTCTTAGAGCATTAAATGCGGAGTTGACTTGCATTTAATGCACGAGCGGCCGCCCACACAAACGTCGATGTGCACGTCCGGTCAGCCGGAATCCCCCACGACGGTGCGCCAGACGCTGCAGGTAGCCAGGCGGCGTCAATGATGATGCCTAACCAGCAGACCATGAGAGCCTGCTGATAGGCCGAGAAAAAAGACACTCCCTGAAGGACTCTATAAAGACCCGAGGAATCGAGAGCCAGGTATGGAGAATGAACCCCTGACATACGCAACTTTCATTCATCCTTCTCGATTAAGTTTGCTAACTTAACCTTCAGAGTGTGATCGACCCACCCAAGGTCGACCCATTCTAACTCATTCGTCTTGCAGGAAGAAGTTTGGACTCATCCACTTTGGGCTTGAGAGCTCGGCCCAGCCTTCCCGAGAAATCCCACCTACAATTGGCGCCGTCTGTGGGAAGGCTTAGAAAAACCATGAGTCTAAACAACCGGAGACATAGGAAAGAAAACTACAACGGGAGGGGCTTCGGAGCCTCCTCCAGTAAAAACCAGACCAGTTCGGCACACTGCCAATCTACACCAGTAGATCGGCAAAGAAGAATACTGAGGTCAGAGATACGAACGCCCGCCGAAAGCCACCCGGAGACACAAGAGGAAATGCAGAGGGATACGGGTTATGTCAGGGACAGAAACTTCCGTAGGAACCATCCTCGGAATCTGGCCCCGTCACCCTCCAGTGGGCGGGTCCCAAGCGAGGATACACTCCGTGCGGCAGAAAGGGAAATTCGGCGGCGCGGAGAAGAGATAGCCTACCTCACCTCACAGGTGCGGGTAATGAGGGAGGCATTCTCTGCCAGGAATGGGCATAGGAGAGATGGGTCCCCAGATCAGGAGCAGGATGTTGGTGCCAGGGACAAACCAGCACCACCGGTAAAAGGGAGTTACACCCCTAGTACCTCGCGTTACGTTAACAGGCGCACGGGTCGGCGAAGGGACAGAAGCGAAACCCCGCTGAACAACAGCCCAGCGGTGGAAGATCGGCGGAAGGAAGACTGGGAAAAGTGGTACAATGAAAAGCAGGAGGATAGAAGGCAGCAAACTAAGGAACACACAGCCCATGACTTGATGAGAAAGGCCCTCGACCAGATTGCATCCACGCCATTCACTGAGGAGATTGAATCCCATCCAATTCCTCGAAAATTCACCCCACCAAAGTTCACCCTCTATGACGGAAAGTCTGACCCAATTAACCACGTTCGGCATTACAAACAGCTCATGGTAGTGTGGTGCAGCAACCAGATGCTGATGTGTTGGATCTTCCCCTCCAGCCTGGGGAGGGTGGCTTTACGGTGGTTCGACAAATTGCCACAAAAGTCCGTTTCAAGCTGGAGGCAACTGGCCGAACTCTTTACAGCTCGTTTCATTACAAACAGCTTACAGCCAAAGGAGGTTGACTTTTTGCTGACGTTGCGAAAGGAGGAAGGAGAAGGGTTGCGAGCATACGCCCGACGCTACTGGGAGGCTTATAACGAAATTGATGAGTGTAGCGAGCAGTTGGCTGTAACTCAGTTCAAGATCGGCCTTCCCAGGAAGCATTGCTTGCGACAGTCCTTAATGAAGAAACCAGCCCTCACCATACAGGAACTAATGCTGAGGATTGAGCGCTATGCGCGTCTGGACGAGGACGTACCCCAAGGGGAGACACCTAAGGTCGGCGCTGCAGCCGAAAAGACGAGTAAGAAGGATGCCAAGAAGCCCTGATCAGAGGACATCAGCCGAGGAAAAAGAGTGCCCGATGGGGTCTACACAGTCTTTAAAGACCCCATCTATAAAATATTACCCCAGATCCGTGATAAGCCCTTCTTCAAGTGGCTACCAAAGCTGGGGGGAGACCCTGCAACTAGGGACCAGAAGAGGTTCTGTTCCTACCACCGCGAGAAGGGGCACAAGACGGAGCAGTGTCGGCATCTGAAAACCCATTTGGAAGACTTAGCCAAAGCGGGCCACCTTGACCAATTCATTGATCGGGAGAAGACTAAGGTCGAAGCCGAGCAGCCACGAGTGCAGGAAGCAGCCTAGAAGGAACCAGAAGTAAGGCCGGTTCGGGTAATCAACGTGCTGCACGGTTCGGCCGAATCAGGAACCATCGACCCACATAGGTACCAAGCTGAGATGCAGAAGGCTGCGCACCTAAGGGAAGTGATGCAGATACAACCACCCAGCAAGAAAGCCAAGGTCGGCAATGCCCATGCATCCATCTCCTTCACCGACGAGGATCTCGCTGGAGTGCAGATCCCCCACAATGATGCCTTGGTTGTTACGTTAAGAATGGCGGACTGTGACATTAGAAGATTGCTCATTGACCAAGGGAGTTCATCTGAAGTTATGTACTACAGCTTGTTCAAACAATTGGGACTCGAGGAGTCCGACCTCCAACCATTGCTTAGCCCATTGGTCGGCTTCAGCTCAGACCCAGTCTGGCCCATGGGTAAAGTGACGATTCCTGTGACGGCCGGAGGGATCACATTACAAACCGAATTCCTGGTGGTTAACGTACCATCCCCCTACAACGCCATCATGGGACGAACCTGGTTGCACCTCATGAAGGCCGTTCCCTCCACCTACCACCAGCTGCTTCGATTCCCGACCCCAGCGGGAGTTGGCGAGATAAGGGGAGACCAGGTGACTGCCAAACGGTGTTTCCTAACAGCATGTGCGACCAAGACAAGACCAGAGAAAGTACAAATGATGGAGCTACATGAAGACACCCCCACCATAGATGATGTGGGACAGACGCCCGAGAATAAAGCTGTCGAGGACCTGAAGAAGATATACATAGATCGGCAAGGAGAAAAATACTTCGTCATCGGCACCTCTTTGTCCAAACAAGAGGAAAAATCCCTCATTGAGTTACTAATAGACTTCCTGGAAGTATTCGCCTGGACCCCTTATAACATGCCTGGGATCGGCGCCGACGTTGCCTGTCATTGCCTTAATGTAAACCCAAACTGCCTACCTGTTATCCAAAAGGGGAGAAGGGCAGCTACCCAGCATGTGGACGCCGTCTTGGAAGAAACAGAGAAGCTTTTGGAAGCTGGAGCGATCCGAGAGATCAACTACCCAAGCTGGTTGTCAAACACCGTAGTAGTAAAAAAGAAAGACGGCAAATGGAGGGTCTGTGTAGACTTCACTGACCTCAACAGGGCGTGCCCCAAAGATCCATTCGCCCTGCCCAAAATTGATCAGCTTGTGGATGCAACCGCCGGCTTCGGAAAGATGAGTTTCCTAGATGCCTACCGTGGGTATCACCAGATCCCACTTCACCCCGACAACCAAGAGAAAACGGCCTTCATCACTCCAAGGGGCATTTACTGCTATAGAGTTATGCCCTTTGGCCTGAAGAACGCCGGAGCCACATATCAACGACTGGTCACAAAGATGTTCAAGACACAGCTCGGCAGAACTGTCGAGGTCTACATCGATGACATGGTGGTAAAAAGCAAACTGAGCGACACCCATTTGGTGGACCTAAAGGAGGTACTCTGTATCTTGAAAGACTACAAAATGCGGCTGAACGCTTCAAAATGTGTCTTCGGGGTCGGCTCAGGCAAGTTCCTGGGGTTCCTGGTCACGCATCAGGGTATTGAGATGGACCCCCGACAGATTAGTGCAATTCAGAGCATTCACGCTCCAAAGAATGCCAAAGAGGTTCAAAGATTGACAGGAATGGCCACCGCACTCAACAGATTCATTAGCCGTTCATCGGACCGGTGCCGACCTTTCTTCCAGCTCTAAAGAAACAGGAACGGTTCGAGTGGACCCCTGAGTGTGATTTTGCCCTTGCCGATCTAAAAAACTACCTAGCCAAACCACCACTGCTCTCCAGGCCTGTCCAGCACGAGGAGCTCTTCCTCTATTTTGCAGTGTCAGACCATGCAGTCAGCGCGGTCCTACTCAGGCAAGAAAATCGGTAACAATTCCCAGTCTATTACGTCAGCAAAACCCTTCTTGGAGCCGAGAGCAGGTATCTACCCCTGGAGAAGCTGACACTCGCACTGGTAGTCGCATCCCGAAAGTTGGTGCATTACTTCAGATCTCACACCATTAACGTCCTCACCAACCACCAGCTCAAACCCCTCCTAAGGAAAGCCGACTTCTCAGGAAGAATTGCAAAATGGGCCGTAGAGTTAGGGGAGTTTGACATCAAGTTCCAGCCTAGATCGGCAGTGAAGGGGCAGGTTCTCGCAGATTTTATTGCCGAGTTCTCTATCGAAATTACACCAGAAGTAGAATAGACCCCGGCCACAGGCCAACCGCAACATGAAATCCCCCTGGATCTTTGGGAACAATCTGATCATTGGAAACTCTACGTGGACGGAGCTTCCAATGACCGGGGGGCAGGATCGGGCATCGTGCTCGTTACACCAGATGGTCTAACCATCGAGCAAGCCATCAAGCTGGAATTCACTGCCTCCAATAATGAGTCAGAATATGAGGCCTTGCTCGCCGGAATACGTCGAGCCATTAAGCTTCGAATTCCCGAAATCGTCATATACTCGGACTCCTTACTTGTCGTAAATCAAATCACAGGGGAATACGTCGCGAAGAACGACAGAATGATGTTGTACGTAGCAAAGGCCAAGGAACTGCTCGGCCAATTTAAAAACTACAAGCTTCGATAGATTAGCCGAGATAACAACTCACATGCGGATGCCTTGGCAACCCTGGCCACGGCTCTGAAATCAGGTTCGAGAAGGACAATCAACGTGGAAACTCTTGCCAATCCCAGCATTTTCCGCGAGGAGGAGGAAGCCTTAACAGCGGAGAAGCTGGGACCATCATGGATGGACCCAATCATTTCTTACCTTGACACAGACAAGCTACCAGACGATAAGGCTGAAGCTCGGCGAATCAAGCATGCATCTCTCAGATATTGGCTGTCGCCAGGTAAGGAACTTTACAGACGTTCTTTTACAAGTCCTTATTTGCACTGTGTTCATCCGGACCAAGTACAGAGCGTCTTGTTCGAAATCCATGAAGGGATATGTGGAAGTCATGTCGGCGGAAGATCGGTCGCACACCGAGCCATCTCACAGGGATACTGGTGGCCTTACATGCAGAAGGATGCAGCCCAGTACGTCCTGAAGTGCGACAAATGTCAGAGGTTTTCCCCCATTATCCACCAGCCAGCCGAAGATCTTGCTTCTATCACTAGTCCGTGGCCTTTCGCTCAGTGGGGACTGGACATTATAGGACCTTTGCCTCGGGCTCCGGGCAACAAAAGGTTTCTCATCATGGCCACCAATTACTTTACCAAATGGGTAGAAGCAGAACCTTTATCAAACATCAGGGAAACTGACGCCAAAAGGTTCGTATGGAAAAGCGTTGTCACCAGATTCGGGTTGCCCCGTGCCATCGTATCAGATAATGGCACCCAGTTCGATGGTAATATCTTCAGATCATTTTGCGAAGGATTGGGGATCAGAAACTATTACTCAACACCAGCCTACCCCCAATGCAACGGACAAGCCGAAATTTCAAATAAAACCATACTAAACGGAGTCAAGAAACGTCTTGAAAAAACCAAGGGGAAGTGGACAGAAGAGCTACCCAATGTCTTGTGGTCCTACCGAACAACCCCAAGGAGGTCCACAGGAGAAACACCGTTCTCCTTGGCATACGGGGTGGAGGCAGTCATCCCCCTGGAGATCGGTCTACCAACTATCAGGTCGGCAGCTTTTGACACCGGTGTCAATGACCAAATGGTTGCGAGAGATCTGGATCTTGTCGAAGAAAGAAGGGAAACCGCTTTGATCAAGCTCACAGAGTATCAGCGACAGCTTAAACGCTCTTACAACAAGCGGGTCCGCCCAAGAAACTTTGCTTCAGGAGATCTGGTTTTACGAAAAGTATTGGGGGCGACCAAGAAGGCGGCAGATGGGAAGCTTGGCCCAAATTGGGAAGGCCCCTACAGGGTCACATCCTAGGTCGGCACCGGCGCGTACAAACTGGAGACCGTTGAAGAAGGGCGACCGTTGCCGCGACCTTGGAATGCGACCAACTTGAGGAAGTTCTACCAGTAATATGAAACCCCAAACACTGTAACAGTCCCCGAAATGTATAAAGCTCAGTTGAAGAATCAATGAAAATGAAGATTGTTCAAACGACCCTACTCAGACCATTCTGCCCAAAACAAAAACCAAGTGTAAAAACTTGGTCCTATCCAAGTTGGGCAGGTCGGCCAAAGAAGGCCAAAACAAGAACCAAGTGTAAAAACTTGGTCCTGTCCAAGTTGGGCAGGTCGGCCAAAGAAGGCCAAAACAAGAACCAAGTGTAAAAACTTGGTCCTGTCCAAGTTGGGCAGGTTGGCCAAAGAAAAACGAAAGTCAAGTGTCAATTCTATCCAAATTGCACAGACCGGCCAAGAAAGGCTAAAGAAAGAAAATTAAGTCTAAACAACAAAATCAAATAAAGGAGATCCAGTAATAAACAAACAAACAAGTTTTTCTCATTAAAAAGTACTGACGGTTACAAAAATGGAGAAAGAGAAAGAAAAGCTATGCCGACTTCTACCCCGGCTCTGCAGACACCCCCGGCGAGACTTCTACCACATCCTCCGAGGGCACAGCTGCGGTCTTCAAGCCTTCAAGTCTCTCCTTTCTCAGCAGCAGCTGCTTTGGCCGCGTCTTTTAACTTAAGCTCCCGTGCATATTGGGCATTGGCCAGGACTTTCTTCGGACAGACGACGCCGTCCTCGGTAGTATCGAAGTAGTCCAGGCAAAGACCCCACACGTCGGAGGCCTTATCCAACTCTGCCACGATAAGGGCACCATTCCAACCCTGTCGGAAAATGGTGCGACTGAGGTCCATCATCTCTTCAGCCAAATTCTTGGCTCCCCTCTCTTCACCCCGCTTCAATATGGCCTCCTCATCCACCTTTAGCTTGGCCACTTCAACCTTAAGGGTCTCCACCTCCTCGTTGGCCTTGTGCAGATCCACGGACTGCACGTCAAACTTTTTCTCGAGGTCGGCGAGATCCTTATCCCTCTTCTCAAAGTCGGCCTTCGTCAGCAAAAGCTCGGCGGAAGCCTGCTCGGCTTGTTTCCTGAAGGTAATCCGCTCCTTATTTGCTTCAATCCATTCAAGCTTCAGACGGTCGTGCTCTTCAATGAGTTGCTGGTGAACCTCGGCAAGCTTTTGGAAGCGTGTCATCGCCTCCAAGGAGTTTAGGTAGCCCTACACAAATCAAAGAAGGTCGTTGTTAGGGCAAGTGCCTAAGAGGACTGTAGTCACTGAAAAGTCATAGCTGTCTTACCAGTATGGAATAATGGAAAGCGCCCATGAAGACGGCTGAGTCGCTTGCTTCGCCTAACTTCGCCACGTCCTTTTTTCTGAAGGACGCTTTTCAAAACACCAAAAGCGACCTCGGGCTGATCGATCATGGAATCCGCTGTCGTCATTGGACGGCCCAAAATGTCCGGAGTGATGGTCACTGTCTCGCCGACCTCGTCCACCGTGGCTTTGCCTTTCTGCTTCTTGGGCGCATGAGTTGGAGTGACATCGGGCCTCCTCTTTCTTTGTTGCCGTGTCTCCGGCCTCTGTTGCACGGTTGTGGCCTCCTCCACGGGTGCTGCCACCAGCTCAGCTGGGGGAGTTTCGGCAGGAGTGGGAGTGGCCGACCTCAGCGGCTGTCCCGCCAGAGCAAACATTCTTTCCTTTAGACTCATGCCGTCCATCTCGTTAGGTGATGGGCTGGAATCACTCGTTCGGGTGGGAACCTCAACTCGGCGGTCGGGTACGGTGTATGGAGACGAAGTGGACGCCGAACTATGCGATTCGGTTTGCTCTTCTTGCCGTTCCTCGCCACGCGATGCAGATGGTGGCACAACCGCAACTGTCACGCCTGTAGGGATGCGCGCCCTCTCGATTGCTATGCCAGTAGGGATTTCCTCAAAGTCCCCTTCGGCACCTTCGTCCGCCAATCTTGCTAGTACACTAGGGGGCACACCAGTCTCGGCAGTAAAAGTCGAGTATCGCAGCGGATAAGAGAGCAAGATATGTGCTGCCCGAGCTATGTATCGTAGCCGACCTTCACCAACGTATTTCAAGACCTTGTTGAGGTCGTCAGAGTTAACCAACCAATCACGAGCTTTCGACCGCTTCCTTGTGTCTGCAAAAAGTTCGAGAGTTAGTATAGATGCGGACTGAAACTTAAACTGATACACAGTCTGAGAAGATCGGCATCAAACCTAGTTGAACGGGCTTTTTAGGGCACCGAATCGCCGGTCTATCTTTCTCGGGAACATTGCCGAACTCCCACAGACCAGTTACCCAAACCCTTACATCATCAACGCCCTTCCCTGAAGAAGGCAGACACTTCACTAACTCTAAGGACTTCTTTACTACCCGGAGGTAAACCTTGTAACTACCTCCAACTTTGCAAAGGGTGTAACAGTAGTCCAGTTCGGCAAGGCCCAGGTTCACCCCCAGTCGCCGATTTATTTCAAGCATACCAAAGAAGATCCTATATACATTTGACGCTAACTGGGAAGGTGACACATTATTTTTTACTATGAACTTATGAAGAAGAGGGTGGAGGGGAAACCTGAGCCCCCCTTCGACGATGGCGATGACCGGGAATGGCACTCCCTTTTCGGTCTCGCCCATACGGAAGTCATCAGGGTCGACCAGCTCTAAGCCGATCTCGTCTGGGATTTCGAACCTGGCCCTGAACGAAGCAAGGGCCGACGGACCATCTAACCTTTTACGAAGACGGGATGCCATCGGGGGGCAATCGTCAACACACAGAAAGTACAGTGAAGAGCGAAAGAGTTGCGGACTCGAAGGACACTTACAGTGTTGGGTGCCGAAACAGCCGACGCACTCGTGATTCAAGAAGCTGGGAAGTAAAAAAAGAGCAAGTGTTTTCCCAAAACCAATTAGGGCGTCGTTCTTTTATACACGCCAGAGCCGTCGGTTCATGTGCGGGAAAACGGCGTTAATCATGACGCTCTGCCGAAGCGTCACGTCGGCCGTCGATTCGATAACGCCTCATCAATAGATTTTTTAAATCCCCGCCGTTTGTGCGGTCGGGTGACCGTTACAACCCTTGGCTGTTTCAGAAGCTGAATCGACGCAAGGGCTGGGGGGCAATTGTGGGGAAATAACCCCCGGCCCATCCTAATGGGTGAAGCCCAATCTGCTTGAATTAAAGTTAGGGCTGCCTGGGGCCCAAACCAGTTATGAGGAAAGGCCAGCCCAAACTGCCGACCTCCTCCCAGCGTGGCCCAGACAGCCAACGGTTTGCGCAAACCGCTAGCGGTCTTAGAGCATTAAATGCGGAGTTGACTTGCATTTAATGCACGAGCGGCCGCCCACACAAACGTCGATGTGCACGTCCGGTCAGCCGGAATCCCCCACGACGGTGCGCCAGACGCTGTAGGTAGCCAGGTGGCGTCAATGATGATGCCTAACCAGCAGACCATGAGAGCCTGCTGATAGGCCGAGAAAAAAGACACTCCCTGAAGGACTCTATAAAGACCCGAGGAATCGAGAGCCAGGAATGGAGAATGAACCCCTGACATACGCAACTTTCATTCATCCTTCTCGATTAAGTTTGCTAACTTAACCTTCGGAGTGTGATCGACCCACCCAGGGTCGACCCATTCTAACTCATTCGTATTGCAGGAAGAAGTTTGGACTCATCCACTTTGGGTTTGAGAGCTCGGCCCAGCCTTCCCAAAAAATCCCACCTACAAATAGGATATTTATAAAAAAAAATTATTAATAACCTTAAAAATATCCATATAAACTATTAGACTACTTTTCCAGTTAATTAAAATACTAATACTACATAATATTTATGAAAGCTTATTAGAATAATATATTAATATTGAATTTTAATATTTAAGAGCACAAGAAATAGTAAAAATAATGAGAAACATGTTTTCAGAGAGATTTCATAATATTTTTTTTAGAGCTTTTAACCAGTTTCTTTAAATTATGCTAGAATTTCTTAAACGTTTTAAAAATATTTTTCATTCTTGAAATTTATGAGAGCAGTGACTCCGATCGGTAAATTTTTCTTTAAAAGAACATTTTCCGATAACTATAAAAGAAATGCCTAAATTATTTAATTGGCCAAAGAAACAAATGATTCAAGTGTTTCTAGAGAGTTTTGCCCCTAGCCACATCAAATTATTAATTATTTACTTTGTCCAAATTAAAAAAAAAAAAGCCTAATTATCTTTGAATTATATGAAGAGGGGTATTGTGGTAAGTTGATAGGGGTCTTTAAATCATGCACTGACGTCTGCCTGTGCTTATGTTGGAAATCACGAAAGTACGGAATCTAACGGCTTGGAACTCCGGAGTTAAACTTTTGGTACACAAAAGCAAGCAAGCAACATTAACGTTCTACATTCCCACACTAATTGAAGCTTTCAGAGCCTTACGTCAGCCCCTACGATCTATAGGAACTTCGAGCATGCACCACCATCGAATTTTTCAACCAACCCCAATGATTTGCAAGATTATTTTTTAAATTCAATTAATTTTCTATTTATTTAATAAAATATTTTGAATTTATTTTGTAATGCTGTCAATTTTTATTTTTTGTTGTGTGTTTTTGTTGTATATTTTTGTTGTATGATTTTGTGGTTTGGTGATCGGCGTTTATAGGTTATCGTTGTGTCAAAAATACTATACCGATGTTTTAATAAGAGAAAATACACTCATTTTAGTATTTTTAGTTTCTTTTTTTAAATTTTGTAAAAAACTAAAAAAAAATTTTAAACAAACGCCGTTTTTTGTTTTTTAAAAAAATAAAAAATAAAAAATAAAAACATCAAACGTTACCAAATAAGGCATTTAGTTTTTTGAACTCGCATTTTGAAAATACATATCCAAGTCTTGAAATCATGTTAGTAAATTACTTGTATCCCCGGTTTTATAATTTATAAATACTACTCCGAAAAATTATAAGCGTTTGGTAATAAGTTGAAGAACACTTGCATTTAAAGCATAAGTCGCTAAACGGTTTGAATTTAATAAAAAAAAATTAGAAAAGGGGGAAAGTTGAGTTTGATCATTTGGTGGGCTGGGGAATTTTGAGCTTGACCGTCTCCAAACGCCAAGGTTGATTGTATTGTCTTACGGGCGTACTGTCTTCATAATATGGTCTCTTTTTGCTATGGTAAAATAATAAAAAATAAAAAAAGGGAAAGGAAAAATTAGTTATCATTTTTAATGTAGGAGATTTTGGGGATCTAGTGTAAGAGAAGTTTGTTACGGTGAAAGATATATTGTTAACCTAACGTTTAGATTTATGATTTGTTGAGAAAAAAAAATGTATACTTTTTTAGAGTAATTAAACAAAAAATTGAATTATTTGAGAAGTACATATCCTCTTTCTTTTTCATTTTCATTTCTTAGCTCAATCAAATAAAAGCAAATAATTTTGCTTTTCACATTGAAATTTCTTTACTTTTAATTTCTTTCCTTAGCCTAAATTTTCAAGTTTACCCTACAAAGAAAGTACAAATTATGATTTTACGTATACACAAGATTTCTTTATTTTTTTTTAGCATTGAAGAACATCAGTTACATTAATCATAGGGGTAGAACTGCAACAACTATCAGTTGATGATGGTGAAGTATTATATTTAACAACCTATTTATAATTAATATTGAGAAATGTTATAAAAGAATTTTTGTTTGCATCTAGGTTAATTAAGTTAACATTGTTCAAAGTCCTACCTTTTACATAATTTTAAAACTGCAAAAATAACCATGCTAGTAGAAAATGACCAATTAATTAGGTAAATCTAACCCCAAAAAAATAAAGATCTCAATTTCTTACTTTTGAGAAAAATAAGTATCTTATATATGTTGAGCGTCGTTAGTCAACGAGGTTAAGAGTTCATTAATACTATTTGTGTGAGAGACTTTTTAGCAAAAGAAGACTATGAAAAATTCTATTCTTACATAATTTTGATATAGAAAATTCAACTTAAATAATGTGACAATAATAATAAAAAATTTAAATTATGAACTAAAATAATGAGTGTAAACGGCAAACAATTATATTATTGTGCATAAAAATTCTGTTCAAATATTCTACGTGTGAAGCATTACTCTTCATTTATTTCTGAGTTAGCCATGTGAAATTGGGATTGAGTCAAAAGACTTTAATTCTTATTACTCAAATCCGTGTTGAGATAAAAGAGGCATTTAAGGCATGGGATTACCTATTACCCATACAATCTTCTCTTTGTTGATACACGAGAATTAACCAACTTGTTCTTTTCTTTTTCTTTCTTTTGATGTTCAATGAGTACCAGTCAAGAAGCATGGTTAATTACCATTAATATACCTGATTTTTGCTTACAATTTCCTGCTATGCTTAAGAAAGCAGAGGCAATTCCTCTGCTACCCCTAAGAAAACAGAGCAAATTTCTTCATTGAATGCGCCATCCCCACTTTTAGTGGGGGAGAGAGAGAGAGGGTAGCCGAAGAGACAAGTTGATAACAGGGAGAGAATATATATATATATATATAATGAGAGAGAAAGAGAGAGAGAGAGAGGAGCTTTTTATTTAGTGTTCTCTTTGATCTAATATTTAATGATTTCCTCTATCTTTCGTTTCAGCTTCACTAGACACCTCTTCGTCCTCTCTCTCTCTCTCTGTCTCTCTCTCTCCACTTTCTACCACTCACTCGCATTCATTCTTTGCTTACTCCTTGTATATCACGAGAACCCCATCTTCATAATTTTCTCTCTCTCTCTCTCTCTCTCTCTTCGGAACGTCTCGTCTATTGCATCTTTCGTCTGCTGCATTTTCTATTCTTATAGTTTCTTAAACAAACATTGTCGAGAAAGAGAAAGAGGGAACCTCAGACTCAAACCCAATACTAGCTTCTATAGATTCATTTTGTAACATTTCTCTTTTCTGTGATTTATATATATATATACACACACATATATACAGGGTAATGTCGCATTCTGGGAAGCCATTAGATGAAATGGGCGTCGACCCTCTGGCCGATCGGTTTCATGACTCCTGTAGTCTTGACCTCAACAAGCCCGATTTCAGAGAACTCGATCTGGGTTCGCCCATTTCACCTTTCATATCTCGCCGTGGCTCAGATGGTGGCGGAAGGGGCGCCACCACCGCCATCAGCAACACTACAAGTTCGTTTAGTTCACTGTCTAATAACACTCCATATGTCAAACGATCCAATGGTAATGCGACTAATCACTCCGGCGAGCTATATACCTCCGCGGAGACGTACCCCACTCCGTCCGAGACCTTCCGATCTGTGGTCACAACTCGTAATTCGAAGCGGGGACATCGAAGATCTATGTCTAGTGGATCCCCATTGATCTATTCAGGCTGTAGAAATTACTACAACAGTAGCAGCAGCAGTGGCGGCGGTAGCACCACCAACAGTAGTGGTGGTAGCTCTGGAGGTGGTGGTGGTGGTGGTGGTGCAAGTTCAGTCTCGTCCCCAAACACAGTCATGTTCCCAAGCGGCAACATTTGCCCCTCTGGAAAGATTCTCAAATCGAAAATCGGTTGCCGTAGTTCAAGCAGGACCGAAATATTGGGTTTGGGCACCTGTAACTATGGACACGGAAGCATAATGCGTGGCGGTGGCGGTGGTTGCGGCAGCAGCGGTGGGGCTGCTGGAAAATTGGAAACTAATGCTACCGGAAATATACATTTCGCCGGAGAATCAGCAGTGGCTAAGAGGGCAATGTCGAGTTCTGATCCAGAGGAAGTGAAAAAGGCGGGTAATGACTCGTATAGAAGAGGGCATTTCGTGGAGGCCTTATCATTATACGATCGAGCTATATCGATGTTGCCGGAGAATGCAGCTTATCGGAGTAACCGGGCGGCTGCGCTAACGATGCTGGGGAGGTTGGGGGAGGCAGTGAGAGAATGTGAGGAGGCTGTGAGGTTGGACCCTGGGTATGGGAGGGCTCATCAAAGGCTGGCCTCTCTTTATCTCAGGTGAGTGTTGCATTCTTTGAAAGAGAATACATACAGATATATATATATATATATATATATTCTTTTCTTAATTTTCTAGCACACAGGGATGTGATTAGTTTGTGCTTCACTGGATCTAGTGTTGTGTTTCCATTGGTTTGGGTGTGGATTGTCTCTGTTTCTCTGTGGGCTGTGTTTTGCTTGATATATTTTGAGTCTGTGTTATTGCTGATTGGCTATTTGATTCCTAGATCTCAGAAATCTCTGTTCTAACTATCTTTCTGTGTTCTGTTTGTTTCTGTTCAATGCCTACAAGTTGCAATTGGTGGATCTCAGTGAGGCTAGCTGTCTGGGTGCTTGTGAAATTCCTACAATTCATGTTTTTGTAGGCAGCCAATAATGCCAAAGCAAAAAATGATGAATTGCTTTGGATCAATGGTTTATTTTTGGTTTGCTGTGGGCTGGCCGTATATGGTGGTGGTGGTTGTGCAGCAATAATTCATATGATTAATTTGTTTTTTCCTTCCCCTCCCTTTCTAAGATTTGAACCTGAATGTTCAGCCACCTGTGCAACCTGAGCATTGTCGTGCTATAATGGGTTATCGAGTAGTTTATAGTTAAGTAGGTTCATTTTGGCAAGTCACCTGACTATTTTAGTGCAGGATGGAACTTGTAGTTGTTGATTAGATTTACTTTCTGGCAATATCTTTGGACTTTTCACAAATCCAATTTCTTTCCATCCATTTTTGCTTTTCAGATTCAAGTTCAAAGAATCACAGGATGTTTCCCTTGATGGCTGCAGTATTTATAACATTCATGGGTTTTCTTTTGAATCTGTGAAGCTTTTAGTTTGCCCTCTAATTCAATCAATGTGATCAGTATTATATGTATAAAATTTTCACCTCTAGTTATTTTGTTCATGAAATTGTGGCCTTGAGAGAGCACGTGAACTTTCCCTTTAACCTTGCATGGTCTACAGGTTAGGACAGGTTGAAAATGCCCGTCATCATCTTTGTTTTCATGGGCAGCAACGGTCTGACAAAGATGAGTTACAGAAACTGCTTTTATTGGAGAAGCATATTAACCGATGCGCGGATGCTCGAAAGATTGGTGATTGGAAGAGTGCGTTGAGAGAATGTGAGGCAGCAATGGTGGCTGGAGCAGAGTCTTCTCCTCAGGTAAAATCCCAAGCTTGAAATGAACAATTTTGTTTTTCTAATGTGACAGATAAAAAGAAATTTACGACTTCCAAAATCAATGAAATTTACAGATCCTTGCTTGTAAAGCAGAAGTCTTTCTGAAGCTCCATCAACTTGAAATTGCAGACTCTAGCCTATTAAGCATCATAAAATTAGAACCTTATCCCAGTTCCTGCTCGCAAACAAAGTTTTTCGGCATGCTTTCTGAAGCTTATGTGCTCTATGTCCAAGCCCTGGTTGACATGGCATTTGGAAGGTGAGCTCCAAACTATCAATCTTCTCAAAGCAAAGATAGGTTTGACTGCTTGGGTGAGTGAGAACAGATAGTGGGTATCTTGCAGGTTTGAGAATGCAGTTGCGGCAGCAGAGAAGGCTGGGAAGATTGATTATAGTAACATTGAAGTTGCCATATTGCTGAACAATGTGAAATTGGTAACAAGAGCTCGTTCCCGTGGTAAAGATCTTTTTGATTCTGGAAGATTTGCTGAAGCCTGCACGGCTTATGGGGAAGGCCTCAAACATGACTTGTCCAACTCTGTGCTCTATTGCAACAGAGCGGTTTGTTGGTCTAAGCTGGGACTGTGGGAGCAATCCGTTGAGGACTGTAACCAAGCCCTCAAGATCCAACCAGGTTATACCAAGGCCCTTCTTAGGAGGGCTGTCTCAAATGCGAAGGTGAAAAAGTGCATTTATATATGTTCCTTAGTTTATGTGAATAATCTGATTTTTTTGTATCTAACTTTGTGGAATTTATAGCTTGAACGATGGGCAGAAGCTGTGAGAGATTATGAGGCCTTGAGGAGGGAACTTCCTGGGGACAGTGAGGTTGCTGAATCCCTACTCCACGCACAACTTGCATTGAAGAAATTGCGGCAGGAGGAAGTTCACAATGCTAAGTGGTGTGGCGAAGTGGAGGAAGTTTCTAGTATTGATCGGTTTAACTCTGCTATATCTTCACCCGGTGATCCTTGACAACTTATTATCAATCTCTTTGCTTCTCCAATGTCTTCAACACTTCTCAATCTCTATCGATTCTAAAACTCATGTATTGCAGGTGTTTCAGTTGTTCATTTTAAGGCAGCATCCAACCAACAATGTGAACAGATATCTCCATTCATAAACTCGCTTTCGGTTCAATATCCATCAGTTAATTTCCTCAAGGTATTTAACCTACCAGATATTCCTTGCCACTCTACTGATGAGATCATTCTACTGCATTTAAGATCTTATTTAAGATTTCTTTTACCAAAAAGCAAATAATTATATCAAAAAGGAAAATTTGAACTTTTTTTAGGAATTCATCTTTTTGTGGCGCCCGGGTTCTGTTTACAGAAATACAATGGCAATTTGTGCTTTGAGATGCTACATCCCAACTGGATTTACAATTGATTCAAATTTATAGACTCTATTGTCAAAACAGAAGCATAAGCATAGTGTTGGTTTATTGAAGGTGGATGTGGAGGACACCCCAGCAGTAGCCAAAGCCGAAAGCATAAGAATTGTTCCAACATTCAACATTTACAAGAATGGTGACAAGGTGAGAGAGATGATCTGCCCCAGCCATCAGGGTTTAGAGTCCTTGGTGAGGCAATACAGTCTATAAAACAAAGACCCCATCTTCGTTTCATTGCAGCTCAAACTCAGACATTTGTTTTTAGCTCACCCGTCATCTGACCTTCCCTTACGCTAGATCACAATTTCATAGCTCTCAAGGCAGAGAGAGACACTCAAAAGAGAAATAGCTTCTTAGTTCACATTTGTGGTTGTATTTTCTTCTCTCTATTTCATGTGCTCTACCATTCTATTATTTAGTCATTTTTTCTCTAAACACTTGAATGTATACCAGCCTCATTCTTCTGTATATAATTGATGTATGCCAAGTTTTGGAAGGAAGTAGAATGGTTGGAAGTCAAGTTTGGTGAAATTATTGAACGCCTAAACATGTATTTGCTCAACAATTCATTCATTACTCATTAAAATTGTATGTACAATGTTCATTCTTCATAGGGTTTTTTAATTGTGGGTTGGCCTTATCTTAATTTTCTTTGCTAGCCCAAGTACTTCTTTGGCAGAAGTGGAGAAGTATAGATACAAATTTCGTTTGGGGGATTATTAGGAGAATAGGGTACTACTGGAAGGATAATACCATAGTAGATTTGTGAAGGAGAAGTGTACCTTTTGTTTATGTCGTGCTACTTGAGTTTGAGTCCGGTGCTTAGCATGAAACTTTCGTAGGCAACTATATCTAGGCGATTTGTGCCTTATTTGAGATTAATGAATTGTGAGTATTCACCAATTTTAAAAGAAGTTTATAAGGTTTCTATTAAAATTTATTTCTTAATTTTAAATTTATTTATCAAACTCAAGTTATGAAGTGTTTTATAGGAGAATCTTAAATAAATTTTTAAAATTTATGTTTTGAAAATACAACTTCAAACTTAATATTATATTTTCAAAATATAACTTTTCTGACAACTTAAATTTGATAAATAAATTAAAAAAATTTGAATGTAAAAAAATAAGTATAAAAACAACTGTGTTTTTGTAATAAACCCCGCTTATATGGGGAACGCCTTGGGAAATTGGCGGGCTGATCTATGTTGGGTAAAAGGGTCATTTACTTTGCTATTAAAGTAGTGAAATTGTTATTCACTGCAGTGCCCCCTATGTGGGTACTGTGGGTACCATTTGTCTGTAAACGCACTCCCAATTGGGAAGTGGGGACAGAGATCCAAGGCTATGATGGTACGGTAGTGTACAGACTACGTGTAAAAATATCTGTCTACGTGTCAGCTTTAGGTTTGTAGGTACAGATTGCAGAGTGTAGGTGTAAGACTGAAAATATAGCCGTTTCAGAAGATTCTCTTCTCGAAAGAGGGGAGAGAGAGAGAGACCCCGGGGGGGGGGACGGCAGATGGATAAAAATTAATTTTTAACTCTTCACCGAGTATTAAATATTTCTTAGATTAGATTTTTTTAAATAATTAAGAATTGATCTTTTTAATTATTTAAAATTTTATAATATTAAAAAATATATATAAATATAACTGTATTTTTTAATATTTATTTAGAATCTCTACTATGTCTCTTCTTTCTTTTCTTTTTCTCTTTCGCTTTTTTTTTCTCTTTCTTTTTTCTCTTCTTCCTTTTCTTCTTCTTTTCTCTCTTTTTTCAGTTTTATAATAGACAAAGAAAACGCACAACAATAGAACAAAAACATCAGTGCTTACGTTATGCCTTACAAAAGTTATCCATAAACAGTATTTTTATTGTGTTCATAATAATTTTGTAGATGTTACGGCCTATTTTAACCAACTCAGCTTCAATATGTTAGTTTGGTTCTAGTCTATCAAAGATTCAATTCGGTTCCTAAATTTGCATGTTTTAGACCTAAATCAAACCGAGTCAAGAATCAAACCGATCCAACCCAATCACCTAACCCAACTCAAGAACCGAACCGAGACTCGATCTATTTATGTAACAAAAATTTGTATATATTACATATATGTCTTTAAACTATTATTATTTGTACTTCATTATTGCTAATAAGTGTTTACACAGTGTTATTTAATATTTTAAAACAATTGAGGATACAAGATTATTCTAATTTTTTTCATTTTTAAATAAAGAAATTATGTTTCACATTAAAAAAGTAGACCTAATTCCACCCAACCCAAGCTAGAACCCGAACTTATCTAAGGCATGAAAATGAATCGAACCGGATCAAACCAATTCAAATTGACTCGGATTGGTTCAGTTTGGTTCTATATTCGAAATTTTAAAAATAATCAAGATCGGGTTGATTTTGAATTTAGTACAGACCTGACTCAACCTGACCCATACACATGACTATACCAATTTGGATTTAACACAAACTCGACCAAAGCTGACTCATGCACATGACTATACCAATCTATCCTAGTCCACATTAAACAATATTTCCAACAAAAATCACAAATGTGATCTAGTTATGACGATGTGGTCATATTTGTGTAACTGTTATTATATTGAGTTATAATTTATTAGTGTAATCTATCGAAGTGGTAATTATGATCGGTTCCAAATGTTAACCATTTTTAAAGTACAATTCCTCAGAGGCACCCGAGCTGACCCTCAAACTTTAGTATAAAAAATAGAAAGTCAACTAAATTGCAATTAAATGAAATTGGAAGTTCTATTGTATCCCATAATAATTGAATTAAATAAAAATTTATGCTGAAGCATATGTTATATTTTAGTGGTTATTGTCGGTTTTATTTTTATTTTTTTATGATGCTAAATTAGCTTTCTAAATGTATATTTTAATAATTTATTAGTGTTGAAATTCTTTTATTAAAGGTTATATTATTTATGTCTTGAATCCATAAAATTTACAAGTAAATATAATATTTTCAATAATATAGAATACACATAAGGATAGCTTCGAACTGTACACCGAAATACACATGTATAGTTACGTATATTAGCCGTAGCATTCGTAGACATAAATAGTTGGAATTAAAAAGGGACAAAATTGTAAAGCTTAGGGAGTTTATATTCAAATTGATGTTCCTGTCAAGAAAATTTCTAGTACCAGCTCAATGCTTTATTTCTTGTTTTTTTTTTTTTTTTTTTTTTAGGTACATTGGATTGGAGGGCTAAAGCTTACGAGAGGGAAATGAAGAGGGTAATTCGAACCCATGATCTAGAGCATAAAGTATCCTTTGATTTATTATATTTTTCTATTTTTTCCTTTTCTTCTTACTCAACTTGGCTTAATTCATTATAAATAAATAAAAACAGTTGTTTCATATTACATTCCTACATCCAAAATAATAGTGATGGTAAGGAACTCTCATTCCTACATCCACAATAATTCCTATATCAAAATGCACAATAATAGCAACATCAATGAAGTGTCAATTATCCCTTATATTTGGCCAAATAATGTAAAAGTACCTAACACTTTGCTATCACTTCCATTTTCATTTTTCAAGCCTTCCTTTCCCATCAATACAGGTTTGTCGAGGCCAAGCCCGAACCTCTCCATCAAGTAGGCGAAATTTTAACCTTATAGAAAAATTATACATACAAAAAATCTATTAAAATGATATGCGCGATGACATTTTTATAATTAAAAGTCAACACTTATAGGCTTTTTGTTTTAAGATAAAAAGATTTAATTTAACCATATCATTCTGTATAATTTTTCTATTTATGTAGAATTAATCATAATGAAGAAGTGATTTGTATAAATAGATGGATGATGTCATTGCATAATGTGAAGTGTAGCGTTGACCAAAATCAAATGGTCTCACACTCCAAGCTTGGTAGTAGCAAATTTCACTAAGCTAAAAGCACATTTGCAAGCCCTTTTTTTTTTTTTTTTGTCAAGTATATTTACAAGCTTGATTGAGATTTTGACAATTATTTTAAGGGTAATGCTATATAAATAGAAAAATTCATACACAATTTATCACCAGAATGACATGACTGGATAAAAGTCATTCACTTTAAAACAAAACACCTATCATAATGACTTTTAATTAAAATGATACCACTGTCATGTCATTTTGATAGAGGTTTCTTTCTTATTTTAAAGCCATTAGTTGGACCTTCTTCTTCCCCGTACTTGGACCTACCCTTAAGTTTATTGGGCCATAGGAAGCTCCATTTTCCAGCAACAGTTGGGCTTCACTCGACGAGCCGGCCTTACTACTTGGGTCATTGAAGATAAAACTGAAAATAAAAAGATTAGCTCAATTGAGAACGATTTAATACTACTTAATTAAATGGGCTTCTGATATTTGTGTTTTTTGGTATTAAGGTTAAGGAAAAGGAAAGAATTGAAAATGGAATTCAAGAAAAAAAAATTTTAATGGAATTGGAGAAAAAAAAATTTAGTACCAACTCTTGTACTCAACAATTTGGAGACACGTGATGTAATATAGTTTGTACAATTTTTTTTTTTAATGATGAGGAACTCCAAACTGTCCAACACTAGATACACAAAGTCACCCACAGAAGAACGCATATCAAGTGTGCTTGAGTATTTTTGCGCCTCGTGAGAATCCAACGTAGGATGTTTGAGTTTATGGAGCTTAAGGTGTTTGAGTAAGATTTTCATTATCTACCCTTGGAGCATGCCATTGAAAAGCGATTCAGTAATTAAACTTTTATGAATCATTTTTGCGCCTCGTGAGAATCAAACGAAGGAAGTTTGAGTTTATGGAGCTTAAGGTATTTGAATAAGTTTTTCATTATCTACCCCTGGAGCATGCCATTGAAAAACGATTCAGTAATTAAACCTTTATAAATCATTTTTGCACCGCGTGAGAATCGAACGTAGGATGTTTGAGTTTATGGAGCTTAAGGTGTTTGAGTAAGATCTTCATTATCTGTCCCTGGAGCATATCATTGGAAAGCGATTCAGTAATTAAACCTTCATGAATCCATTAAACCCTCATGAAATCTATTTTTGCTTTTTCATTCTAGGTAAGCCCGCTTGAGGAATCAACTAATGAGGAGGAACTAGATTAAACAATCCACCCTTTTTTATTTTATTTTTTCACAAATTGAAAGTTCTGAATCCAATTTGGACATGAGAATGATTACCCTATATAATACATCGGAAAGATCTCATCTCAAAATTATTTGACTGTTTGTCTCAATATGACCACTTGACTAAATGTGGAGAGAAGTTGGAAGTGGCAGTGCCACAAATTTTTTTTAATGAGGTCATCTGGAAACCTAAATACTAATTCTAATATATACATAAAATAATATAATTTATTGATGCTATTGTTTTTGGCCAAAAAACAATAGCAAATATATGTATTTCTACAATTGCCATTGATAAAATTTTACATTTTGAAAATGGTAAAAAATATTCATTATTAATACTATCAAATATATCCTTCACCATATACATTACCAAATAATCATTCATTCATATAGGCTGAATTAGTAAAACAAAAAAACATATTCAATTTGATCCTCCAAATGATCAAAGAGCAAGGTTAGTCAAATGGTAATTGCGTCTTCACTCATACTATATAGTTACATGTTCAATTTACCATCCCCCTTTTCAAGCCTTTAGCTCTTCAATGTAGCAAAAAAAAAAAAAAAAATTCATAGTGATAAATGGGAAACAAAAAGGGCAAAAAAACAGTACATGAAAAAGAAAAAAATTACAGGAAAACACTAACTGCGAAATTAGTATCAATGGCAGCACATCGATAGTTAGGTAGCAAAATTCTCTCTTCAATGGCACAAATAATGTGTTGAGTTTTGAGTTTATGTAAGTTAGGGTTGAATATTTTTTTAGTAAATTAACAATGTATTTTTTTAATATTAAAAAAATATTTTAAAAATTTTAATTAGCTGACGAGGTCAGCTGACCCACCAATTATTTTGTACCGCCGCCCTCGGAAGTGAGGTACATAAATGGCCGATACTATTTTAGTGGAAAGATTCCTCTTTGGCTGATAGGTGCTGTAATTAGTATTCCTGTGATCGGTTCAATAGATCTTTTTCTCTTATAGTTTCTATACAGGATTGAGTTCATCCCTGTAGCAATCTAATGGACTGGATTGTACCTGTAACGATTCAAAATGACAAAAGAACCTAGAGCCCTAAGGAGGAAGGGGCCACATGCACATAACCAATGAGAAATGAACAGATCCTGTTCTCTTATTCTTGGATCTCTCGGTGGGTAGATTGGAGGCTCAATTAGAAACCATAACAGGATCATTATTAGAGCTGGTTCCATTGCTGTTGTAGCTAAATTCGTGCTTTTATTGCAAGGCCTTTGGAATTAAGAAAAGTCTGCAATCTCCTATCCTTTCTAAAATTTTCACTCTAAAACGTAGTTTTGCTTATATATATATATATATATATTTTGTGTGAATCTGGACCATTAAACGAATTGAAAAATAGATTGGATCAACCGATTAAAGATTACTAGTTTAATCGTCGGGTCAACTAAAATTAAAATAAAATCAATCCTGTGATGTCATAATGTTGTTATAAATATATTTTAAAAATAAACAGTATATACATAACTTAAAAAGTAACCAAAAAAAAAGCCTTAATCTTCTAAAATAATTCTTGAAATTTTTTCTTGAGTTTGGATTAAGCAAACGCAAGTATGTGTTTTGTATCTATATACATAATTCTTGAACATTTTATCTTCCTTTTGTATAAACTTTATATTTTTCAATGAAATATAGTATGTAACACTTAGATCAGTGCTTTCATAATAAATGACTAGGACATTTTTTTATAACAACCTAAGAGTAACTCACAAAAATGATCCAACCTTTATGAACACTTTAGGATTATTAAATACTCATTCACACACATAAATATCTCCGATGTGGGACGCAAGTAACTAGCACATTTAGAGATAACATTTTTCATAAAAGAAAATTGAGCATGAGTGATCCATTCCTTCACCAAAGTAGAGTGATTGAATCTCATTTAAAAATAAAAAAAAATGAAATCCTGAACTTCATTTCCAAATCCTCCTCTTTCCTTAACATTAATCCTCTCTTTACTTGTAATGTTATCCTTTAATTTTTTCTTTCGACCTTCTAACTTTCATAATTAAGTCAATGTATATAGTCCACCGGTTAATGAGGGTGTGAAAGAACTATCCTATTGCAACATATTTTTCATACTAAAGTTAATTTTAGGCTTTAAAATAAAAATATAATAGGCTAATGTAGACAAACACAATGAAGAGAGGAAATCACTAGCAATTTCAAGTGAAGTCTAATTTTAGTTTCAGTTGTAATAAATACAAGTTAATAGATGGTGTTAAGAAGTCGTGCTTTTACCAAATTAATTATTGAGATTAATTTTGATTCATTTCTTTCGTTGCATTTGGATCAAGAATTTAGGGATGAAAAAGAAAAGAAAAATATTAAGGAAAAGAAAACAAAAATATTTATTCTCTTTTTTTTTTTTACCTTTTCATTTTTCTTTATTTTTTTCTTAATAAATTCGAATTCTAAACATAATATTAGTATTTAATTACAATATAAAAAAAGTAAGACAATCTTTTTATTCAAACGAAGCACTAAACTGTAGCAAGTTTTTTAGATCTTAAGTCCAACTGAAATAGGTAACCAACTAGACTAGTTTAATTGGTCAGAACTCATGACCTCCTTTCAAAGAATTGACTATTGTTAGGTGTAAGAGTTTTTTTCAAGGTCTTGACCTAGTAATTACTTGATTTGTATGAGATGAGAGACTGCATAGACTCCAAAATTAGTCAAAATACACTTAAATTAGTCTAAATACTCGATTAACCAAAAAAAAACTGCTGAACGCATATCACATTCGGTGCCCTATTTGTATAAAAAGATTTACAATCTCAATCTTAATTAATCAAAATTAAAAGCTAAAAGTTAAATGCTTCATTGAGATTTTGTATAGAGCAACTCTTTGTTAAGCACTGCTATCGTCAGTCTCGTAATTGATGGTCGGCCATTACCTCATGGTAGTTACCTGTTGAGACCCACCAAGAATAGTCCCAAGTTGATGGTTGCATTTTTCACCCACTGGGCACCCTTTTCTTGATAAGAGACGACACGTGCGACAACAAACTGTCGCGTGATTCAAGTATGCCAATCAACCTCTCCGTCCCAAACACACCCGCACTTTGGTGAAAACCCTAGACTAGAGTCATGGAATTGCAGAGTACGCAACCAAATGCGAGAATGCGAAGGAATCAGAAGCTTTCCCTCGAAGAGTACCTCTATTTCATTGACAGTCACAAGCAAAATGATCTCACCGTTCCCCTTCTCAACCAGGTTTCTCTCTCTCTCTCTCTCTCTATATATATATATATATACACAGAGTCCCGATTCTTTCGCATAGTCGCCGGCGGCAGCCAGAGGGGCATAGCGGCGCCCTTGCCTGGCGCCATTGCCGAACCTACTACACCGCACTATACTTGGCTTTACACATTTACAGAGCTAGCCTCTGTTGCAGTCGTTGGGTGCATCTACCAAACCCTGCCCTAGTCGGTCCCTGTCAAGTTTTTTGTGTGACACATCAAGTTGATCGTATGAACTGCAAAACGATTTGCATTTCTGTTCATTATATTGAATATTGCATATTCGATGACTCTGGTTGTTACTTACTTGCTGGGTGTTCACAGATCATCGTCATGCACGGGTTCAGGAAAATCCACAAAACTCCAAAGGTTGAGAGACTACGAATCAGTCGGAGTCATTTTTCCTTTGTTACTTGCTCTGTCAATTTTGGCATTTTTTGTTCTTTATATTTTTTTTCGTTCAAATTGGCAGAAGGTTCTGATCGATGCCGTGAACTCAATCGACCTGATGGATCCGACTCGCTCCACGCTGAACGACGAAGGCGTCTCTTCGTGCGCGTTCATGACTCTGGAGGAGACAATCAGGGACCTTGCCGACCTCGAGTGGCAAGAATGCTCAGTCACTTCGATCCAAACCCTAAACTCGGTGAACTACGACTTACTCCTCCGGAACGCCGATGCCTCATCGTCGAAATCGAAGGCGAAGAGGTCGAGGAAGCGGCGCAAGTTATTGACGCTTGGAGGTGTCGGCGGTGATGGCTCTGCCTCCGTGGCCGCCGCCACCGACGGGTGTGGCAACGTTGGAGGCTCTCAATCGGCTTGTTTTCCTGTGACGGTTGGCCAACGTCGGAAGAAGTTGGTGGCGAAGAGGAGGAAGAGCAACGTGAGGGGCGCCAGTGACATTGGTGCAACTGTCGGTGACTTTAGTCAGTCCCCTTCCACTTTTCACTCCATTGCACCGTACTGAATCCGTAGAGGGGTAATCACTGGACGAACTGTACAGGAATTGCAATGTTTTGTTGTGTGTCACTCTGCGTGAGCATGCGGAAATAGCTGGATTTACTGACCACTGGTTTTTCTTTAGTGGTGGAATTGTAGGCCTCGTTTGTTAACGTTTTTTGTTTTTATTTTTTATTTTTTTTTAAAAAATAAAAAGTACCGTTTGTTTAATTTTTTTTTTAGTTTTTTACAAAATTTAAAAAAAGAAAACTAAAAATATTAAAATGAGTGTATTTTATCTTATAAAAATATTGGTCTAGTATTATTGGCACAACGGTAACCTATAAACACTCATTATCAAACCACAAAAAACACACAGCAAAAATACAAAACAAAAATACACAGCAAAAAATAAAAATTGACAGCGTTACCAAACGGACCCGTAGTTTCTTGAAAAAGACAAGCGCATTTGTGTCTCCTCGTGTAGGTTATTTTCATTTTGATTGATAGTGGTGGTTTTTTAAAGTTTCGTTTGAAACTCAAATTTTTAATAAAAAAAAATATATAAAAAAATTATAATAAAATAAAATAATATTTTTATTTTATTTTTCTCACATTTTGTTTTTTTTTTTACTTTATATTTTCCTCGCATCATTTTGAAGACTATTTCGGTTGAAAAATACTATTTTTATAAAAAATTTATACAAAAATATCTATCAAAATGATGTAATATTGATAATTTTATAATTTACAAGTTATTATAATGAGCGTTTTATTTTAAAATAAAAAACTATCATTAAGATTATATAAAAATTTTGTATAAATTTTTTATTTATACAGGATTACACTTTGCTAAATGAGTGACGTTTCTGTCACGTCCTAACTTTACTTCGTAGGACTAGTTAGTAGAGGGATCCAAATCATATGTTCCTTAGACCACTGAACTTTAGGTGGTCCCAACCAGTTTGTGCCTCAGCATTTAATTTGATTTGATGAAGTTTTATTATAAGCCCTTAGGACTTGATTGTCACAGATAGTTATGTTTGGATTTGAGAGTTGAGGGGAAAATGAATGATACCCTCCAAAAGTTGGGAGAAAATAAATAAAGGAAAGGAAAAAGGTATTTTGATAGAATGATATAGTTGTTTATGGGCAAACATGCATCATTTCAGCTTATAATTTAAAAAATATAATTACCATAAATTAGGATGATTCAATGGAGTGCCATTAGGATGAAAAGGGCACCTAGTGCATTTTAATAACATGCAATAAATTAGGGCTGCAGACTGGCAGTGCTGGGAGATAATATAGCACATTGTTGATTGTCCTCCGGGAGCAAAACTACTTGAAAAACTGGACAGTGATTTATATATGGGGTTTTAAACGGAAATTCTCAATATGCTTTGACATTTATTTAATATTAATGGGTTTTTTCTTTGGTTTGAAATAATAATAGAGCTGTGTCATTTATATGTGAAATTGTAGTTATAAAACTGGCAAAAGGCCTTTGCGTAAACATTACTTGGGGACGGCAACAAAGCAAGTTGATGCTCAGAACTGGACAGCGATTTCCTCTTTTACTCCACTCTCCGTGGCCTAATTTTGGAACTTGGATTCATGTAAAGAAATGAAAAGGAAAAGAAAAAGGTCAGAGAACAAAATGATTTATAAGAAACACATTCTGGGAGAAGGGGTATGGGGCCGAGGTAACCCGGATGTTTGTTAACATTTGCAGTAAATATGATTTATAAGCAAGTACTGATATCCTAACAAAACTCATAACAAGAAATTCACTTGCCAAATGACTTGCACGTCCGTTGCTTATTATTGAAATTTGAAACCCTACGGACAGTCCCCGAATATTGTACTTTCTAACCTGCCAATGCCATATTATTCTATGTATGAATTCTTGTGTAATATTCTGTTTATGGATTATTTTCCTTAAAAGGTTGGATGTCTAAACATTTAAATTAACGGCAATACGCAAAATATGGCGATAAATGGACATTAGAATTTCACAGAATTGCACAAATAGAGAGCATGCACTTAGAAAAGATGAAATTCATCAACAGAAGTACTGAATGCACAGATTAAATCTCGATTGTTCATGAACAACTTTTTCATTTTCAGACCGAAGGCAACCTTTCATCAAACATACATTGGAGAAATGATATTTGCTAGTAATAAACTCCGATCATCATGCACCAGTTGCGTATAAACGGGTCCACTCTTTTGCTGCATGAGTCCAATTAACAAAAGCAGTGAACAATTAACATACCCATCATATCTTGTACAAAGTAATATCCCAAAAGCAGCGTATAACTGTCCGATGTGTAAATTTATTAACTTTTAATGAGGAAAAGAAAGAGCATTATTCCCTTTTATGATAGTCACTCTATTAAAAATATCATATTTGTCCCAAGTAAACTTCCAGCAACATAATCTTCCTTGGCTATGTGGCCTACATCTTAGTTTAAAATCAACAAACTTGGATGGAATGGACAATTACCTGTTTCAACAGCTTCAGCTTCATTGGTCTTCCAGTGCTTTGCAATGTTCTCAGAAAGTGGATCGTCGGGGTTTGGAGCACTCAGGAGAGCTTGGATGCTGAATCATGAAAGGGAAAGTGGGATCAACAGAAAACGCTTCAAATTATGCTTGAAGGAGATGATACAAGAATAGCTACCATCCATTAAAATGTTTTTGAATAGTTATTCACTTGTTTATGTCACCAGCAGAAATGCCCTTTATTACGTTTAGAAAAAGCAACTTCCAAGCGAGAAAATAGAGCTTCACAAACAGAGCACAGGTGTACCACCTCAACAATACAGTTCGTATCTGGAGGGCAGGACTCCATTTATCTTTAAGAATATCGAGGCATATCCTTCCCAGCTGCACAATGAATTCTCTACTTAAAACGAGAACAATGAGACGATGCAAGGGATGCAATGAAAGATAGCTAATACTACTTACCTTATCAATGTTAGGGTGGTATATTTTGGTCAGGAAGCGAACCTGTAATGGGGAAAAATGAATGACAGTTTTTTTTTTTTTTTTTTGATAAACAAAATCAATTGAAAGAAGTAAAAGTGGGATCAACAGAAAACACCATTTTAAAAAATCGAAGTTAATTAGAGAGGACAAGAAGTTGCTCACTATCCACCAAGATTTGACTTGACAAAAACGAGAGAGACATTGAAGAAGTACATGGTGTAAAGCATAATGGAATGTTACACTAAAAAAGTTACTCAACTGCAACAGAAAAAGGAATCAATGCTTGACACATAAATGAACATGAGTTCCTCAACCATGAACTTGGTTAAACATAAGAAAAAAGTGAGAACTGACAGCAACTTGGTAAAATAAAACATGGCATCTAAACATTCACGCTTACAGGTGATAAACCCTGTCCAGAAAAATCTATCCAGAATACTAAAGCCATCTGGTTATCAGGTAGTCCAGAAAGTGAATCATGATTTCTAGTCAGACAAGAAGCTTGCTTTTACTCTACATTCTTAAAAGTTAAATTTAAGATTGAAAATCGATGTAGATAAAAGTTGTATGTGGCAGCTACATAGTCAATTAAAAGAACCGCAGCAGCACTTCTCACAACGGGCTTCAGATGTGTACAAGTTACCGAAACCAATGGTTGCATTCCGTGCTTAGTGAAGTTAAATCTCCAAAATTTTGCTTGGTGCAACCTTAATGTATCACCAATAATTTTGGAGGTAATAACATCCATGTGGGCTGAGCTGACAGTAGGAAGATGACACATTCCCAAGACACGAGTAGCATTCCACATGCAGCTGTATTGAGGGTTTTCCTGCTGATGTAACCATGAGAATGATAGAAGCTCTTCATGCTGGCAGCTCCAGCTGCAGAGTTGCATTATGATAGGCTATGGATCATGGACAGTGGCTCATTGCTGCACCCCTAATATAAGGGCAAATGGCCTCTCTAGACTGAATTAGATTATCACTAGTGCTTCTGGCTTGAATTTTTTTGCTTCTAAATGGTTGGATTCATATTTTCTTACTTAAAACATTATAAACAGATGTTGCTCACTATCCAATGTCCCATCTGACATCCTGACTTCAAAAGTCTGGGAAACTATAAAAAGTAAAATAATGAAACAATATCATGCAAAAAAAAAAAAAAAAATGAGTAGAATATCTCCAGGCAATCCGTCATAAGAAAATTAAAATGCGGTCAAGCATGGCAATCAAATATCAATATTGGCTGCGCACCCGATAATGCAAATCATATTGATTTGTGTCTAGAATAAATGGGAGCAACGAAAAAACGCACATATAGAATTGCATGAACTTTCAATGAGCAGGTGCATCAAGGCCTCCATAATCACATTACGTGCAACTACTTGAGCCTAAAATTTGAACTGAGAGACAGCTCAAATTATATCAATAGATCATTATTTACCTTGGGAGCCGCCATTGGATATTCTTCAGGCAAAAATAATTCCAACTTGAATACGCCTCCTGAGGAGATTGAGGTTACATGAAGATCAACATCATACACCAAAATGAGGTAAAGGAAAACAAGAGGGAAACAGAAGAATGCTTTTACAGGCAATAGACATCATTAATGAGTTTTCGCAAAAGAAACAATCTATTGTAGCCGAAGCATACATAAAATCCTTTGAATAGATGAGGAGTTACCGACTTACGGTAATTTTGGCACAAGCACATTACTTTCTGAAGAAAATAACTACTGTGAGCAAAAGAATGCCGATACAATTATTTTTCATTTTCTCCCAAAATGCACATGAAGGAACTACAATCCAAATTTCCAGTTAGCACCATAGCCCAAAAGTATTGAATCCAAATGAAATACCTAAGATTGATATCAGGAACATAATCCACATCATTATAATGGTGCAAAGAGGTGTAAAGCTTTGAGCTTCAATATTGGTAATTAATAACTATGTGAAAAAATGTTAGAGAAGAAGGTAATAAAGTGGCGAAAGAGAAGAGGAAGGTTAGAATAGGGGTGCACTCATTGATTCAAGATTCACATAAAAATTAATGGAATGGTTATACAATCATTTATCTATTACTAAAATCTATTCATTGTATTCTACGAATGCATTATGTTAAATAACCAATTTATAGGCATCGAAAAACCCTCAAGGATACGACCCAGGGTTACCAAAAATCACTAATACCCTAGCAATTAGGAATTGGAAAGTCCATTTCAAAACGGTGAATTTAGCGATCCAGAGTGATTCCAAGATTTTTTCTTATTTATGGTACACTAAAGCCTTATTCGCCATTCATCATGATAAAACATAATCTACACCTACTGCCAAATTGATAGGACTGCTAACTCTTTGTCTTGCAAAAGGTAATGTGTTGAGACAAGCCTCTCAGAGCTCCAAATGAGCTTCTGTATGGATACCAAGGAGGGTGGGTGAGGCTCAAACTCGTGACTTTTCACTTGTAAAATCACCACAACACACTGGGCTGTCATGCCACTGGTACAGAAGGAATTAGAGACAATATACGTTTAAAAATTTGTTCAATGCATACATATCGTCCTTGTTCCAATTGTATGTGTGAAATATCCGCATGACAACAGTTTCATAAGCTTTCCTAGAGAAATTTTCAGCTGCTTTTATTTTTGATTTTATGTCATTTCTTATTTCTTGCAGTTACCATTCATAGCAAACAGGTTATGGAATTTGTACAATTACTGGAAAACCTCTTATTCCACCCACCAATATGCAGACCAACCAAATTCCATTAGTAACAAAAAAAGGGGTTACCACACAAAAGATTGATCTGCCGAAACAACTTCTTATCAATATAATTAAAAGTTGATATAGACAAAGCATTCCAGTCCAAGCAACAACAGCAGAGAACTAGTTACCTTCATAAGGAGATTGTGATGGACCAAGTATCATGACATTGAAATGCCGCATATTATCTTCAGAAGGTGAAGCACTGATTCCCGGCGCTGCATTTACATTTCACAAGCAGTAGACAATACATTACAACCTTTTTTCAATACAACTAGAATTTCAAAGCAGCATTTTACACTTCTGAATCCCAATCACATTATAGCAGAAAAAAAGTATTACAATCTCCAATTGTCCTTCAATCACTACTACTACTACAGTTCAGCTACCGCTGTAAAAGCAAATTCAAGCAACTCAAGTACGGATGTCCAGGTATACTAATTCAAAAACCCAAGTAAATGAACCTGTGTAAGTGTGCGCGTGCGTATATATTAGCATACACATACGCAAAGCAAGAGAGATATAATTAAGAAAACAACACGAGAGAGAGAGAGAGAGAGAGAGAGCTACCTGGTTCGCTGAGAAGCCGCTGCGTTTCCTGTTTCATTGAAGAGGAATATAAGCAAAAAAATCAAACCTAGATGTCAAATGATGTGTACTACACACACACATACATATATACATATAGAGAGAGAGAGAGAGGGAGAGAGAGAGATGAAATTGACAGAGGGATCGGAGGGCACCTTGATAATCCTTCGAGGCAAATTGCTGTTTGCCATTTGATTATTCCTCAGATTTTAGGGAACGCAGAAGAACAGTTGAGAGAGAGGAGGAGGAGGAAGAGGAGCGAAAGGCTGAAGTTCGGTGGAAACGAGCAAGGGGTTTAAAGCTTTTACCCAAATCCACTGAAAATTATTTGCAGGAACTTTTCCGCAAGCGGTAATCACATTTTATACCTCGTAGTTTAAGGGTGTTTGGACCCCAGCTTAAAAAAAAAAACTATAATTCATCCGTCAAACTAGTTTAACAAGTTATTTTTTTAAGTAATTTTTTTAAAGAAGGTGTTTGGATAGTAATTATTTTTGTAAGTGGCTTTTGCTAACCTTCTCTATATGCAAAGTGACTTTTTTAAAGTGACTTTTTATTGTAAGGCAAACACAATTCAAAAAAATCTTTAAGTTCAATTTATAAGTTGCTAAATAAACTACGTCCAGACACTTTTTAAGTAAAAATTAGATGACCAATTTAAAAGTAAATACATAATCTCTTATATTTTGGACTTATTTCCAAATAGATAGAATCTTAAGTGAAATAATAAAACCATTCTTTATTTTGACATAAAAGGACAAAATTATCTTTTGCTATTTCATTTTAGAGAGATAAAATGATGAAAATCTCCCTATAATAAAATTATCATTAATTTTAAAAGTTTTAATTTGTTTTACACTTGAATCCAAACTATGGGGAGGTATGTCTTCATTTTAAATTACATGGGAGATATGTAAGTTTCACTCAATCTACGAGGGAAAAATCGAAAGAAAAATGGGTTTATGTATTTATTTTTTGTTTTTGGCCTTGAATTGTAAGGAAAACATCGCGTGTAAATATCCTTTTCTTCAATTTACCAAATTTAGGCTATTTGGAACAACTGAATAAAAGGAAGTGGGGAAAATTGTAAGGAAAATATATATATATTTTTTTTGCAAAAAAAAAAATAGTAAGAAAGAAGGAAGGTAGGAAAGATAAAAAGAGAATAGAGAAGAAGTGAGAACAAAGATTACTTTCTCTTATTTTTTGATAGATTTTTTTCCCCCTTTCAAGCTAAGAACCAACGGAGAACAATTTTTTTTTTTCTTTTCACTTCTTTTTCAAGTTCCAATCAGGAGGTAAAACTAACAAAAATATTTTCTAAATTACCTTTTTTTCGGATTAGTTGTCTTTTAACGCATTAGTTGTCTTCAACTTTAAAAACAAACACTTGCACCTTATATGGTCCGGACTAAATTGTAAAGGCTGACTATGTAACTGAAAAGACAAAAATGGCCACTTAAATTTGAGACCTTAGTTCTTATGATAACATATCAATAGTATAATTATTTTATATGTGAAAACTGACAAAAAAAACTAGTTCATGCCTAACCTAAGAAAGTAGTTTTTTTTTTGGTACATTCTGTCATTTAAGGCAAAAAAATAAAGTAGAGGAAGTGTAATGTTTTAAAGTAGAGGAAGCCTTCTTTTTTTTTTTTTTTCCTTTTAAATTTTATTTCAAAGAACCTAATAAGTTGTAAATGTCATATCCGATTTATATTTTAAATTTACCTCAACTTTGTCATTCTAAACTTAGAGCCTATTTGGAATTTGGAAAAGGAAAAGAAAGGAAAAAGAAGAAAAAGAAAAAATGAAAGTTATTTTTCTTTTTCTATTTGGTTTTACAAATAAAATGAAGGAAAAAAAGAGAGAGAAATAGATAGAATTAATATTTTTTGTCCTTCTCTTTTTTTTTTTTTTCATTTTTTTTCCCTATCTCTTCTAGGTAATATTAAACAAGTAAATGACAAAAATTTAATTTTTTTTCTTTCTTTCCCTTTTCTCCCTCACGTTCCAAACAGCCTTTAGCGAAAGAACATTAAAAATACTATGAAAACAATGGTCCTTTTTCTTTCAAAAGGTACCAAACGGGTTGTCGGCTTATGGTTTCTTACCCGTAAAAAATAAATAACTGAATAAAATACTCGCGATGACTTTAGACAGACTTTTTGGTCTAACAGACCCATTTTCTAACGCATAACTCATAATGGGGAACATTAAAATACCAGTGTACAGTACATAAGATTTGGAGTGTCTACGAGAACTCGTGGTAGGAACATTTCTATTTGTTTTTTCTTTGGAAAAGAGAGAGAAAAAAAAAAAAAAAGAAAAAACTACGAGCATTCCGTCACGTTGAGGTATAGATAGAATAGATATATGCAACGTTATCTCATGCTTTGAAGCATAAATTTAATTAATTTAGTACACTTAAAGTTCACAGAATAAGTAAGAATATCGATTTTAATGGGAAAAGAAAAATGAAATATTGATCCATGCGAATGAAATTAGCAGGGTTTTCAATTCTTAACGGTAGTAGTGCTGTTGCTCATGACTAGAGTGACCTCGACCGAAGAGGCTTTTTTTGTGTTTCGTAAATCTAGCATAGCGAGACTATTTTGGTATTTTGAATCCTGTCATACTCAAATAACAATGAACTAATATTACCGCTACACCAGCTCTGCTGTTACATCCCACACTTTCAATGAAACATAATACCTACACCAAGTCTTAACCGTAAACCCGAAACATTGAAATTTATTGGGTTGATGTGCATGGTACCTTGCTTAATAAAACCAATTTGACTCCCATTGCATACAGATGACTTTTAGTCTTCTGCCATCTCCATTCTCCTAAACTGGGGAAATAAAGGGACCTCGAGTAGGATGTGAATGTGACCCGCCCATACAGGTCCGACTCAGTTCAATCTTACGCCCAACCCGTCAAGCTTAGCCTGGTTGAATCTTCCATTCCACGCGAGGAGCAAAAGTCGCATACTGAGGCTCATATGCCTTACCCACTCCAAATTTTAGGCCGGGCCTGGTTAAAAGCCCGAACACTATGTCCAAGGCCTACCTACAGCCCTAAAGGCAAGCTTGGGCTCATGCTTCGGGCTTAGGCTTGGTTTTACAATTATATAATGTTATAGTTATATAAAGTTTATATTAAACTTATAATTATATAAACGGTAAACATTTAATTAAACTTAATATGTTGTGGTGGACGGGCTTGGGCTTAGGGTTCCATACATATGGCCCAAGCCCACATCTTGGGCCCAATTGACTTAGACCGGCCATGGAACTCCATTCAAATTTACATCTCTACTCTCAATGGTTTTGAAGAAAACTTTTCTGCTTTATAATGCAGAAATGGTACAGAGAATAAAACCGGACTCTTCAATACTTAGGCTAAAACGAAGCAATCTTTGCAAGAAAATATAAATCTCCAATAATCTCACACAAAAGAAATAAAAATGAAGCAAAGAAAAAACGTTATATTATATATATATATATATATAGTGGAAAGAAAATTTGTTCCCATCATTTATGTTCAAGATTTCTGCTTGGACACACCTATGCAATTTATGTGCACATGAACATAATGCTACCTATGAATCAGCACATCGGCAAAGAGCCAAAATTTCAGGTATTAACACTTGTTGCTGCAAAATAAGGAAATGTTGACACCAAATGTAAATCTCACTGCAGATACATAATTATTTTCACCTTGATACAAGGGAACAATATTATTTTCCCTAGAAGAAGTGGTCATCCTGATTAAAAGGAATGGGGGAAACAACACCATCACTTATGGAAGGACAAGATTAAGCAGATGGCATTTGTTGTCCCCAGCAAGAAAACAATCGTCTCGGCTTGTCTAATCCAATTAATGTGGAAATTTTGAAGTGCTAACACAGCTAAAATTGATACATACTTATTCATTCTCATCAGAGGCAGCAGAGTCATCTTCAAAGGGAGCTTCTAGAAAGAATGTCGAACACACATTATGGCCAAATACAGGCAAATCCAACGATGCATGAGCAATGGACTTGTCTTTTTCAGGTATTTCAGCGTCACTGGATTCGTTTTCCTATACACATATGCTTATGTTTAGAAACAGACGTAAGTATAAGCAAGCAACAAACTCATTTTATTGTCAACTCCATGAGAAAATCAATTAGCTAATAGTGAGAAAAATCCTTACTAGCTTACAGTTGAGAATGATCAAGCCTAGTTCAAGTTGAGGCCAACTGAAACTTTTTTAAAAGATGCCGTGAGATATATTGCCTTGTGACGGTATTCTCCTGGTCCCCCTTTGTTTCTACATATTTTTTTACCATTTAAATCTCATATACTAAACGTGCTTCATAAATGATCCACTGACATAGAAGTAAAATGTGTCTGCAGTTTAGTTTAAACTTCAAACTATTGATGCGTTCATGATTCAAATAGATCATACAATTTCAGGGATTCACAGTCCCTTCATTATGGTTTCGATGTTCAGGTGGAGGGGGCAGTACTGCACTAGTACTAAAACATCCATTGCAGGCTGTAAACATGTCAGTATGTTTATGACTCTTTTTTCAATTCATATAAACTTTTCTATGGAACTTATTTACCTCGTTACTCAATCCTCGAATGTAACCAACAAGTAAGATTTGCACCTGCTGATCAGATATATGGTCATTGCTTACATCCAGTAGATGTATTTGCTGCAAAGGACAATGAGAATAACAGTGAGTATTTTTCACAAGACAAAAATAATAAACATGAGAGATAATACTAGGCTTAAGGTGTCCATAACAAGAAGTGGGTATATGTTTAGACAAGATCTCCGCATGAAGTGTACAAGAGTTTAGGGTGAAAGAATGGCCACAGAATTTTTAGTAAAACCCAAATAATAGAAATGTTATTCTACTGCAGAAACTCTTTTTTTTCTTTCCCTTTCAGAAATCAATTATGCTATGTTTGGTATAGAGAGAGAGAGAGAGAGAGAGAGAGAGAGGGAGAAAATAAATTAATCAGTTCCCCCTGTTTGGTTCAGAGGAAAGTAGAGAGAAAGTTAGGGAAATTTTTTTATCTTAATATGCCTTGTGCATTATTTGTTGTATATAACTTTACATTTAAACTTCCCTCCATATCCTCCAAATATGTTAGTTTTTTTTTTTTTCCCCTTCTCTGCCCCTAGGCCAACCAAAATGCAAAAAGAAGAGATTATAAAATTTTCCCTTCTCTTCTATCTTAAAAACATAGGACTAAAATGTAGTGTGACTTGATTAGCCTCATTAAGCTACTCCATATTCTAGCTTACACACAGTAGGTGGACCTTCCACCATGAAGGAATATTAACATTAAGAGACCACATTAAATGAATTTAAATTTCCATTGCTTTTAAGCATATAAGTCTGTCTGGCAGAATGAAGTCTAAATTTAAAAAAGAAATAAACGAGGAAAGTATTGCAGATTCTGAAAACAAAATGGAAAAAAAATAGACTCATTGAAATGCTATGAAGAAAGGAAATGAGATATGCATGTGATCTTCAATTACCACTTACAAAACGGATTACTTTGAAAGGGCACTGTTCAGGGGCTAAGTACTCACAATTTTTCTCTTACAAGTGCAGCAACCATGGTGCCATCCAATGCTGGTCACAATCTTGAAGATCTCATGCGTGCCAAATTTGGCCCAGCCAAAGTAGAGCCCAAAAACTTGATCAGGAAGAGCAGATTCTCCACTGTCTGGATTTTCAATTTTCTTTTCATTAACTTGTTGCAAGTATTTACATGTATCAAAAACTACTAGCAAATGCTAATGCAATGTAATGAACCTTCTTGTAACACTAAGCTACAAACACATGCAAATGATCATATGTGATATCTCATTGTTCTTACAAGCATCATTGTATAAGGTGCCAATTGTGGGAAGCCATGTAACACCGACGTCGTTGAGATGGTAAGTAGTGCTTAAATGAGATAAAACCTGATGAACCTAATGCTTACAACTCTAGTAGTATAATGTGCTTTGTTAACTTGATAAATAATTAAAAAGAAAAATTATTCACAAAACCTGCAGATTGAGACAGAAGTCCATTGCTATACCAACCCTTCAAATAAAAGGGTTCAATTGGCAATGCATTATCCACCCCTAAAATCATCAAAATTAAATGGCATCAAATCAGAGAATGTGGGGTCAAGATCAGGAAGGTAAATAAATGTGAAAGATATATACAGTCTTCAAATGGTGGAAGACCCCACAACTCAGTCTGGAATTCTAGAAGTGAATGAAGCACAGAATCTGCAATGGAATACTGATCAGCAGCATTTTGAAGTGAGGGAACAGCCACTACCTTCATTCCAGCAGCCTTTGCTGCTTTCACACCAACCCTATTGAAATACATGGATAATATTAGTTACTGACTAAGTCAAAGAGTTCAATGTTTCGATGTATAAGGAGTCTACTAAATGGTAGCTGCAAGTGGACATGTTCACTATGGGAGTCATGGAGCTTAATAACTATACGTTATATGGTTTATCTATCATGGAAAGGAATCACCGATTCACCATCCCCTAAACTATCAGAAGGGTACCTACTACCTCCATAAACTAAATTTCCTTACATTGACATATTGTTGCCTGTCCATTCTCTACTGGGAAGGGATTTCTATTGACTGGCATAAATGCACTGGTACACAGAAGGGAGTATTTCAGTTTAGTAATATGTGCTCTCTCTCTCTCACCCATGTGCATAATTATCTGTGCACAGGTCCTCATCTCATCGTAATTAATGCGTGACTACAAAATTAAGTATTCCAAGATAATTGGATGAAAATTACAGAATTTGTCCTTCCAAGGAGGCCTGTTGAAAACTTGAAATCAAGTTCAGCCAGCCGTCTCCACCAGAATATATCGTAAGGCAGAAGTGCTTTGTCATATCTGACAACGGTCTGTTACAAAGATGTTGACTCTTTTCTTTTGTTGTTTAGCCATTTTAGTATCCTCTGGCTAGGCTTTGCCTCTCTGCCTAAGCTAGTTTTGGACTAAATAGATTTTGAGAACTCATTGCAAAAGCACTCACTATTCTAACACTATCCAAAATCTAGGGGGTGAAGTCTGATCGATAATTTCTTATGTCTATCCTTGATTTCGAATTGGTTGGGCTCACTGTTTACATGTGAGTAAAGTAGTTAAGCTAGAACCCTAATTTAAGTAGTTAGCAATTACCTATGCACAACTCATCATCTCATTATAAAAAATGCGCTACTACAATGTTAAGTCTTCCAAGATAATTGGATAAAAATTACAGAATTTATCCTTACAAGGAGGCCTGTTGAAACTTGAAATCAAGTTCCACCAGCCGTTTCCACCAGAGTATATTATGTGATAGAAGTGCTTTGTTATTGCTGATTAGGGTCTATTATAAAGATGTTCAGTATTTTGATTTGCTGTTTAGCCATTTTAGTATCCCCTGGCTAGGCTTTCCCCTCTACACTAAGCTAGTTTTGGACTAAATAGATTTCGAGGACTCACTGCAAAAGCACTCACTATTCTAATACTATCCAACGTCTAGGGGGTGAAGGCTGATTGATAATTTCTTATGATTTTCTTGTTTTTCAAATGGTTGAGCTCACTGTTTGACATGTGAGTGGAGTATTCAAGCTAGACCCTAACTCAAGTAGTTAGGAATTTGTACTCTGGAGGAACTGCCGTTTATACCCAAAATACATTAAGCCAGCATCCTCTCTACTTGAAATAGCAAATGACCTAACTAGTACTGCTATAATTGCCTTTTTCTGGAGGGGTAATTTGGAATTTGAGTTTTTAAAGTTTCCCCAACTTTCTCCATGTCAACAATTAATTCTATGAATGACCCCCAAACGAAAAGTTGACCTAACTAGAAGTATTACTATCGTTGCCTTGGGGTCCTGAGTAAAGGAAAAAATTCAAGAAACGGGATTTTGGTTTTCCTATTTTAGAATGCAAGCCAGTAATAATAATTTCCGAGAATTTAGATTCATGTGAACTGATTGTTTCACCTTTACTATTCCATGTAACATGGACATGTACATGAGACACTAACTTAAGACTTTTTTACCTTCTCTAAAATTATGAACTTATGGAAATTTAGATACAGATGGGCAGTGGACAATGATCATACTCATTATTTATTGTGGCATTACTTTTGATTTTCCCGAAAAACAAAATCCATGGCACTGATCAAAGCTTGTTGCCAACTGTCATAGAGTGGACAATGGTCAAACTCATTTCTTATAATTTGTTATCTCCTCAAGTGACCTAAAATCTTGTAAATTTAATTACTCAATAATAAAATCCGAACCTAATTATAGAGTTACTTGCAGATGCATATTTCAAGTAGTTACTTGCGCATGCATGATGTCAGTTTGCATTTTGCCATATCTAGTTTTAGGAGTCATGTATATGCCATTTTTGTTTCTTTAAATTGAGCATCTGTGCCTAATTATGCCTGTTCTTTTACTTGTATCCTTTTTTTTTTTTTTTTTTGCCTTTTCCACTCAGCAACTTTCAGGTACCTAAGATGTTAGAAAGATGTTACGAATATCAAAATTGGCTAGTTTGCATCTAAAATCAAGTAATGCCACAATGTCCTCAAAGTCATGCAATTTATTACTTGGGAAAAGGCACATCATGACATTAATTGGTTTGAGCTTACTGAGACTTGTGTAAAGTAGACGTGGTCCAGCATCTATGCTGATAACTTTGAGAACTAAGAGAATGAAACAAATGATATTGACAATAGTTATTGATAATTCAACTGATTTCTAATAATTATTTGAATATAATTTAGACAAAGGTTGACTTACAAGGAATCTTCTATCACAAGGCACTGAACTGCATCTACTCCCATTTTATTTGCAGCTTCCAGAAATCTGATTGCCAATTAAAAGTTTTGCAGGATTACGTTGACAAGCAAGAATGATCTCATTATAGATAAGATGAAATTTTCTATAAGGAGAGAGAAATTTGTGGGTCAAAGCTTAAAGCATGTAAGGCCCTTCCCCACCACCTGCTTTTTATAGCATTTGGGACAAATTCATTCATTTTTCATGGCACTTGAATGCAATTTTTTTAGATAGAGGAATCTTGTTAGATACTTGTGAAGAAACTTTGTGACCGTTCTTCACAATCATTTAGGTTGACCACTCCACTATAACAGATGATTTTGGGCATTCAAATGCTATGGTTTGAAAACAAAAAAGGAAAATAAAAATGGGGTAGAGGGAATGCATATTCTCTTTCCATGCAGAACCAAGCACATCATTGGAATTTGCAACAGAATTGCTTAAAATATATTCACTTACAAATCTGGAGATGGTTTCCCTGCTTTGACTTGGTCACTTCCAAGGATTACTGAAAAGTATTCTCTCCAACCTATGGGAATAAGTTGGAATAAAAAAATTAAATGGAAAAGCAAAACATACAATCCCACCAACCATAAAACATATAGCACAGCCAAATTACATCATAGGTTAGCAAACAGAGAACTGTAGCGAGAAGGGGCGAGGGGTGAGGGGCAAGATTCACAATTTAAACTGATTCATATTTCTATGTGAGTTCCAAGAGATAAAATAGGACTCAGACTTCGTACAAAAATTTTCCATAATTCACTATGTAATTTATTGGTTAGACAAAAATTAATGGTGGAGGAAGCAAAGTCATGATATTTGCAGATGAGGTTTACACTAAGATGAAAATTTGGATTTAAGTCAAGTTCAAATTTCAGCCAAATTTGGCCTCAATCTATATAAAAAAAAAAAAAAAGAGCAGTCTAGTGCACGAGACTCCCAGTACTACGGGGTCTAAGGGTCAGATGTATATAGGCTTATCGTTGTGTGTGGAGAATCAGATTCCGTGGTTCGAACCAGTGACAGCTAGGTCTCATTGTAGCAACCTTACCTTGCGCCAAGGTCCGCACTCAGTATATATAAGCACTAAATTAGAGAAATGTTGTGATGGTGTTTCATTTCAATTTCACCAGGACCAGAAACAATGCTCAACCATTCAATAATAACAACCATATGTTCTAGAAAATAGAAATGAGTGAGTGCCTGGAACAACAAGCAGCACTGCAATATATGTTTATGGAAACCTAACTAAACTATTAAGCTATGGAAAACAGAGGTCCAGCACCACCAACATACAGCTAACCTGTATGTTAACCATTTATGAGAGAAACCTCACATATGAGTGCCAAAAATGACGAGTGTCAGGGCAGTTCAGGTCATGTAAAAAGTAACAGCAAGCTATCATTGATCACATTATAATGCACACCACTTCTAAACTTTCTATTACTAAATCTATGCCTTTCTTTTTTCTGATAGAATTTTCTTTAACAACATGGAAACGAGAGTGAAAGCGACAATATATTTTTAAGGGGGAGGTTTAAAGAAGTAAAATTAAAATTGTAAACTGTGGGTGAGTTTTATTCGAAAAGACATCAGACATCCCAAAAAGGCTTCTTAGAAATAGTCAATAGCAGTGCAACTTGGGCTTCAGAAATTCAGCTCCTGGCTAACTTATTTCTGCCCTAGATAATTATAAAGAGAACAGACCATGGTTGAAGCAATATGATACTAACAATACAATAGTAAGCATATACCAGGCCTGCAATATTTTCTCTATCAAACTTGAGTACAATATCAATAAAAAGACTGTAAAAAAGAAAAAATGTGCAAGTCAATACTTTCATAAGTCAAGAGAAGAGAACCTTGTTGGTGAGAGATTTTTGTATCTATGGTTTTCCGCATAGAGTTTGAAGCAAGTGCAAATGGCACTTCATGCTTATGGAGATGTTGGATAAGACGATTAGCACCAGGAAGTGCTTTTGCATGCACCCATCTAGAAAAAAAAAAAAGTTGCATAGTAAGAAAATGTAGCATATGCTGCTATGCAACAAATTCCATGGTTAAAATATGAATAGTTGTGGTGTATGTATCAGAGACATTGGGATACTAACCTAAATAACTTAAGGAATATTGAAGCATACGGTAGTTTATTCACACACACATACACCCTTGGATGTAAATAACATAGAATTGTAGAAGGCAGAATTAAGTGTGTCACTGTGTGTAACAACAAATAATTAGAGAACAAGAAAGCTACTAGAATATGAGCGCACTAGCTTTATCCATAGCCCTTTTGTCAAATCTTAATCAGAAACAGCACTAAAGTGAACAAAAGTTAAGAAATGATTCTGGACATTTATGTAAAACTCATGTGAATACATCTAGCTGCCTAGCAAGTATTTGAACTTGTGAAGTAACCATTCTAGGACCTTGTACACTTTTTTCTGAAAACACAGTTTGCCACTAGTATATGTTTGGGGTTTAGAGAACATTATATAAGATAAACACAGAAAGACAACCAAGTGCATCTGTATATACATGTGGGTTAAGCCTTAAGAGAGACATTACATAAGATAAACACAGAAATACAACCTAGTGCATGCGTATAAACATGTGCATGTATACAAATTTATATAGATAAATACATCTACACATATCAGGAATGGTACAACTTAACTCGATAAAGCCTTATTCCAACTGTCTAGGGTTCCAAGTTTTTTCTCTACAGGAACCTTTTTTTGTATCCAAATTCTTAGTTACAGCCAAGACAATCATGTCCTTTCTTAAAAACCCAACCATGTTGGTGCCCCTCCTCTTTCATTTTGGCACCTTTAACTTGGATCAAACCAATCCCCTTGTGCGCAATCTAAATGGTTTAGGTACATTTAGCCTAACCATCCGAGCAGTTATCCCTTTTTTTTTTTTTTTTTTAATAATTAGACACACTTCCATAAATGTATGTATTTCCTATTTAAGCTTTTCTTATATTTCCCAATATTCTTCTCAATATCCTTATGAAGGCGACATTTAAATTAGACGAGGAATGAGGGTATACTGAAAATTAGTGGTCACTACCTATATAAAGGGAAAATTTCCGATGTTTTGGACTAATCATCCACAATAACAAGAGCTCAAATAATTTTTGCCAAGTTGGAAGGGGAAGTTCTATACGATAGTAACAAGGCAAGCTATACTTTATAGCTGGTAGAAAGCATGTTAAAAAATGAGTACAGCCAAAATGAAGACGTTGAGAAGGATGAGTAATTCCACAAGAAAAAATGCAATGAAAACTTAATCCATTCATTTGGAGTTAGAAATGTCACTGAATACAAATAGAATTAGGGAAAATCATTTGAAATAGTTTGGCTGGATACAACATAGACAAACTAACAAGTTGGTATGTGGGAATGATTTCATCCAAGTTGATGATGCTAAAATGACAAAAGGAGGGCCAACAAGAGCATAACAAAAGAAAAAAGCTATGAGAAAAGACATCCTTAGTTTGGACTTAACAATGACGGGTTTGAATTTTTGAAATGGAATTGATTAGGGCTTTTTGAAAAGGTCTTTGGAGTCGCCACTTAACATGTTTAAAGATGTGCTAGGTCATCTACACCAAGTAAACCCGAAGGTTAAACTTAGGTTTTGAAAAGTGTTTTTGAAAGACATCCCTTTGAAAAGTGTTTTAGAAAGTAGGGTTGTGTCTTCACTTCAATCTGAGTAGAGAAGAAAATACAAGTTTGAGTCTAAGCCAACTTGGATTAACAAAGCTAATGGGAAGCCATGTCTTCCCTATTGGAAAACCTCAGTAAGCTATGGAAAGGTGCAAAGTATAGCCTCTTTTCCCTAATCCATGTTAAGCATTTGCTCCATCCATATTTTTCCCCAAGGCGGCATTTCCTTAATCCATACCTTCCTTTCCCTAATCAATGTATCCACATGCTCGCCTGTTCATATTAGCATGTATGCCAATGGGCGCAATTGTTCATCTCCTAACCTCTATAGTTTTGATCACAATTAGCGCAGACTGCAAGCACTACTAGATGATCCATATGTTCCAGCTTTGGAATTCCTCCATTGTCATGCCATATCCTCCTTTCCCTAATCCATGTAAGCACATGGATGAGGCCACTATCTTAGGAGGCTGACTAGAAAAACACATTGGACATCCAAAAGAGAAAAAGAGGCCATTGTGTTTGATGAAAAACTTATGGAGAATATTTGATGAAAAACTAAATCTATGGTAGGCATGCTTTTTTGGTTTTCAAAGCACCAATTTTAAGGGACTTAAAATTGTTGGAGATTATTTGATGAAAAACTAAATCTATGGTAGGCATGCTTCTCAAGGGCTGAAGGGTCAACCACTGACTAATTGACCAAGAACTGAGGTGATGAATAGGAAATTAAAGATTATTGGCCATTAGGAACTTCGAAAGTAGAATATCACATGGGCATCACTGACGAGGAAAGGGCAGCCCAATTCAAAAGGCTCCTGGGGTTTGGGGAGTTTGGGAAATGTCATAATTGCACGAACATAGATCACACAAGAAGAGAGAAAGAGAGAGATGTACTTTTCCCGGTACATGGGCATGATTTCTTGTGAAAAAAAATCGGGTGTGATTGGAAGTCCGTAGTCCTTAACAATAGCCATTGCTGACTCTTTTTGCATCATCCCCAACCTCTTATCTTCCTTCTCCCGATCCAAAACCTTCCCATATCTTGCCAAAAGTTCCCCGAGAACTCCTTTTGTAACTTGTTCTGCACAAACACAATCACACAAAGTTTCACATACATATAAAATATATATATATATATATATATGGGTATACATATATGCATACATTACATACAGAGAGGAAAGAAAGGCCCTTCAAAAGGGTCGTGACTAAGAGTGGTAGGAATTAAAGACCTGTATTCAAAAGGGTACCATCCAAATCAAGAATTACAGCAGAAATACGGGTCTCAGCATTCTGGGATCCACACTGAAAGTTTTTCATTTGCAACCCAAAGTTTTGCGCGTCAGAGACAGAGAATAGAGAGAATCCGTGTATTAAGTACTGTAAATGAGGAAGACAGCATTTTTATATAGAATTCTCATGAAGGGCTAATTGATTCCCATTCCCAATGAGGCAATTGGGTTGGGTTCTTTGGTAGCGTAAGAATCCACAATGGTGGCAAATACACCAAATTGGAATTCAACTTTTGAGAGAGACAAAGCCACACAGATATTTCCCGCTTTTTTCTCGTTAGGGTCGTAAATCTTAATCAGACGGAATGACGGTGTCTTCGAGCTGGGCATGAAAATTCAACTATATTTTAAACGTGTTCAAAAAGCTATAGTAGTCGATTTTTTATACAGTCATACTGTATAATTTTATTAAGCCCGGATCGAATCAAGTTTGAAAAAATTAACTGAGATTCAAAAAAGAAAATTTAAAATTGTTTTGTTTAGATAATAAGCTAATTTTGAAAATTTTTAGTGAGCCGAGTATAAGTGGAGTTCGAGTAAGTTGGCTCATTTATTGGTTTTTATTTTTGTTTTTTTATTAATAAACGGTGCCACCTTCATATTTTTGTCATTTAATGACTTATTTGTATATTAACTTTAACATTTTACAGATTTAACCAAAAATCAACATATAGTTCTTGTAACACGTAACTACAAATTTAAACTAAATTATTAGAATCAAAATGTAAGTATGAGTATATCTAAATTTATATTTTAACTAACAATTACTTAAATTATTAGAACATGATAGGATTAAATTATTTAATTGTTGGGTTTTAATTTATTGATCTTTACTTCTTTTTTTTTTTTTTATTTATGAAGGACCATCAACACCATACAAATATGAAGAATCGTTTTCTTTCACTCTTTTTCCTATTTGCTCTCTCTCTCTCTCTCTCTCTCTCTCTCTCTCTCTCTCTCATTTGAAATCAACTTTTTGTATGTATTATAAAATTTAAGTATATATGTTTTTACATACAGCGAGTTTTTCTAAAGTAGTTATGTGTTCTTTTGTAGTCCTCTTTTTCCTACGAGTAGGAACTAACTATGAAAGAGTATAAATTAGATATACTATTAGCAATTTCTTATATTTGTAGTCAAGGATTGAACATTAATGGCTATGTGATTTCCTAGCATATATATCCAACGTCGAAGCAAAGAGATTATAAAAGTAAATTTTTAGTTCTTCACTAGTGTAATTTCTTAAAAAAAATGAATTTTTTTTATTTTTAGAATAGTGTGTTAAATCTTTTTTATGACAACATGACTCATTTATTTACAGAAGGAGGATCAAATTATCTAGACACTATATTTTATCAAAAATATTACATAGATTAAGAGATTTTTTAAAACTCTGCGCATGAAGTGAGTACACATAAAACAAAGTATCGCCGCCCATGTGTATAAAGTAATGGGCAAAGTCTTGTCCTAGGGTATATTCGTAACAAATGCTAAAACCCCAATCATGAGAGATTTTGAAGTTTTTCCTTCCCTTCCTCTTGCTCTATCCCGAGGTTTAAAATGTTATTATGAAACGATCAGTTAGCCCAACCTCTTCTTGTTGATTTTTAGAGTCACCTAATTTAATTTTGGACAAATTACTTTGACAAAGAGCTTCACGTAATTTAACTTTGATGCATTGGCAAATGAAAATTTATATTGCATTTAACCTGGATAGTTGACACTATTAATTATGCTAAACTTGGAGAGTGAAAAATTACATATAGTGGGTATGTTTTCTATTGGTTCAAGAAGTCCAATTGAATAAGGCTAGCATCTAAGTTGGACGTATTTCTTTCTTAAATACTACACATTATTAAATTAAATTAAAATATCAATGACATTTATGTTATTCATTCGATTTAGAAGTCCATTTTAATTATAGTATTCCACCATCATTCCCGGTCTTCCAATTTGTTGTTTGATCTTTCCTGTCATCTATTTTTTTTTTTTTTTGGTTTGTGACTAGACTTGTGAGTGACTAACTAGGTTCTTTGTTATTTGATTTCATATATTTTGGCTTGAGATTGAATGTTTAGTTTTTTTTTTTTTTTTTTTTCTGTTTATTTTGGTTATTTCTTATTTGTTTTGTGGTATTTGGCTTTTATACGCGTTTTTTTTTTGTTTTTACCAATAATTATATCACTGATAGGAAGGATGCGTGCTAGTGAACAGTACGTGCCCAATACAATAAAAGAGTGGTAAAAGATCTGAAGGTTGTCTATTAAACTTAATTGGAATAAATTATTGAGAAGTAATAGTTGTGGCACTTAAGTGAACTTGAAGCAATAGATTGGAAAATGTAGATATACAAACTGAAACACAATTTAAATGGAGATATAACACAAAAGTATTCATAACGAAAAGAATTGTCATCTTAATGCTACAATTATTACATTTTTCCCAGGGAAAAATGTATCTTGATTTTCATAAGCATGTCTTTTTCATCAGCTCATTTTGTTTCCTGCAAAAGAAATGATAAACGTTACAAGAGTTCTATTTTAGGTAAACTTTTGTAGTTTAGCTAATAAGCAAAAAAAAAAAAAAAAAACTTGAAAGCTATTATACCAACATTAGTAATTCGTTTAGTCTTTGTGAGATGATACTTTTCATCAATGAAATATAAGAATAATTGTCTGTATTGAATCAAAATAACCTCAGGATTTTAGTGATTGTCACAATAATTCTTCATGAATTAGAATCAAATATCTAAACTATATATCAATAGCATAAAACTGGTAGAACATCTGGTATATATTAAATGCAACGGTCAAAAGATTGTAGCACAAAGGTTATTAGTAAGTGACCACTGTCGAGCCACTTTATTACAAACAAAATGTGAAACTCGATCACTAATACACAAAAAGCCAATCAAACCAACTCAAAAAGAAGCCAAGCATCTCAAGATAAAGAGCATTATTCATACTGATCCCTTAACAAACAGAGCACTATAACCTACTTTACTTCAGGCAATGTAATTTCTTAAATGATCTTGTAGGTGGACAGTTCGAAATCTGCGGGTGCCATGATCAAAAGAATAATAATCTACTATTCTCAAGGTTGGTTAAATGCACTTTCTTAGGAACACATCTCTTTTTCAAGTTATCGGCATGCACTTACTTGGTAGCAGGTGCAGTGCTGGTGTTATTGAGAGCACAAGTATGATTTGGAATTAATATTCTAATTGGTAGCAGCTAATTTTGCCTGTATTCTAGAAAAAGATGATGAAACCAACAAAAAACTGATGATGGTCAGAAGAAATCAACTCTGCTGCTTGCGAAGAAGAAAGAAAAATTGGAGAACTTCAGGAAACCAAACCTTATCACATCCCTATTCGGTGAAAAAGAAACAACACCACAATGAGATCGATAGCTGTTTTGTTAATAGCTTCTCTTTGTAATCCTTATGAACAGATTTAGAAATTCATTAATAGCCAGATTAAAGTACAATTTTGATTGGCACCAAGTGATTGCCCTCAAATTAAAGAAAGAAACTTATAATTTTTCAAGCTGGGTTTTTTATAATTACACCAATTGAGAAAAATGCAACCACAAATAGGAAAGATTGAAAAAAGACCACTTCTTTTAGCACTGCTACAGGCTTTGTACAATTATGAATTTTTATATAAAAAACGATAATCTTCTATTTTATAAATAAAAATATGGCTAGGTAATCCCTAGCAACCAATGCAACAACAAAAATTAGTAGTTAAATACTCATATCATATGTAAAACACGGAACTAATTAAATCGAACGGATAAAAAAGATGAAATGATTGTAAATAGTAAATCACATGTCAGTCAAAAAGTATGTAATACCAAAGGAGCTTCTTGCTTCACCCAATGAAAGTTCTTCTTCCTCGCATACGCCTTTCGTTTATTCTTATTTCTTTGCTCTTCCTCTGTTGGAAGAATGCTTTTGCAACAAAATTTGTGCTTGGTTGTAGAAATATATTTGCTATTATGGACTATTTCTAAATAAATACTACTCAAAGAGATACATGAATTTAACAAGAAAGAACTATCCCAATACATGACTTACTTATTATAACTGAGCAAGTGCTGCCATCTTCATTTTCAACGATCAATTTTCGTTTCGCCATTTTGTGCCTGCTAGCTTCACAATATATGTATATGTAATTACGTTTTTTTATATGGTCATATTGTATAGGTAAGTAACTAAAATAAATGAACAGTTAAACACCACAAAAAAAAAAAAAAAAAAAGCTATTAAACTCATAATATGCGTACGAATAAGAACAATGTACACAAGAATATGTGTTTTCACATGTGACAATTCCAAGAACAGATGTAACATAAGTAAATCAGCCAAAGTATTTTTAAAATTAAAAATCAAACCTAGAAGTCCACAAGTTATTCAATTCCAAAAGTAGATTTATTAACATAAGTAAATCAATAAATATAGTATTTTATTAAAAATAAAAAATTGAACCTGGAAGTGCACTATCGTTAGTTAAGAAGTGCAATGGCAGTAACTCTACATGGAAATGTGAACAAAATTATGATTTATGTTTAGTCCACAATTGTTAGTTAATAGATATGATTAATTTTTAGTCTACGAAAAATGAAAATTTTAATACTAATGCAATAGGAAAATTTCTTCCTCCGCATGAGGCCTTTTCTTCTCAAGTACTTTTGTTTACATGATAGTCTTTTAAGAAAGAAATAAAACTTCAAGAGTAAAAAAAAATAACTCCAATTATAAATTGCTTTACAAATTTTTGGTTTCACAAAAAATAAAAAATAAAAATAAAATGAGGAACTAAGCATTGGAGCTCTATCTGGTGATGAAAAAATCGGAGCAATAATAAAAAACTTAAAGAGTGTTTGGACGTAACTTATTTAGTAACTTATAATTTATATTTATAATTTTTTTAAAATGTGTTTGAATAACGACTTAAAAAAGTAACTTATATCTAATTACATTTTTAAAAAAAATTATTTTCAAAAGTAACTCTTTGAAAATAATTTTTAACTTATTACGTATATAATAGGTGACCCAAACACCTCCTTAGTCCACAATCATCCCAATTATGCAGAACAAAACTTTGTCAATAACCAAAATCCACAATCCTATTCTTCTTTGCTTAACAGAGCCCAGGTCTGTTGGCAACTCAAATCTCTGGCCTGTTTTGTCAACTGAGATCAGAATAATACAAATAAATAAACCATAGAAGCAAGAAAACTCAAAATTTGAACTTCATAGAAAACCCAGAAACAGAGCCCCAATCTAATGTTTGGCTTTCACAACCCTTAAGAGCATAAGTTAACCACCTAAGAAAGTACCACTGAAAGCAAATAACTAAAAAAGAAGAAGGAAAGCCTTCGCATAGATTCGGAGGGGGGCATGCAAAAACTCTTGAAAGATTAAACAGAGAAAAGTCTATGCCTTGGGTCTCTGTGCAGCTATGCTAATGGGTATGCTTCAGGTGGTTAACGTGACGAAGTAGGTATTGTGATTTTCAACTGGGTCTTGTGCCATGGGCGAGCTCTATAGCTACCATGTGATTTCCGAATGGGCGAACAAGAGTAAGTTGCTGAAGACAATTACCAGATCCTAGTGTAGTGATGTTTGATTGCCATTAGAAATTTCGGTAGTTGGAGAAGTGATGAAGAAGCGTAGAGCAGAGGAGCAAGATGAAGGATCACGAGGCTAGGAGAGGAGAAGAAAATGGTTGATCTCTCCCAATTCTCACCTACTCCCTGTCCCGATATGACATGAATTGTCAGCTCCTTGCAGAAACTATACTTTATGTGTATTTTTTCTTTATTTTTGTATAACCCAGTGGACAACAAAGCGAAAAAAAAAAAAACTGTCCTTCATTTGTATTTTGTTTTTTATTTCCATATCACCCGATGGACAACAAAGAAAAAAAGGCACCCTTGACTTTTGGGAAAAAACATGGCTGCCCTTACCTTGGGATTGGCACGAGATTGCATGTAAATATTTATATATTTTTCTGTCAGTAATTTCCATTATTGCCCAGCATGATGATGAAAGGCATGAGAGAACAACCGGAAGAGCAAAGGATAAAATCGAAATTTCATAGGGTCCAGGATTCCTCACATGCATGTATAAATCTTTCTCTTCATTTCCATAATTACCCTCGCAGAACAATGGTACAGGGCAACCAACTCAAGGGCAGATTGGACTTTTCACCAAGGCCGAATGAACCATGCGCCAGAGCAAATCGAAAAAGACACTGGGTCACGGGTCACTGGTTCAACCGTTGAGTCAATTGTTACTGGCTCGTGACTTTATAATTATGTCATTAATTTATTTATTAATAGTAATAAATTGTGTCTTATTTTTTTATACTAGTTTTGATACTTAAAACCTAAAATTTTAAAAATTAAAATATAAAATTTTGCCTTAAAAGATTGAACCAAACGGTCCAATATCAGTTTAATTGACTGGGTTGTAGTTCAATCGCGATTCTGATTGAATTTGATCATTTCTTCAACCGATCATCGGTTCAACCCGTTCAACCGACTGATCGGATCCGATTTTTAAAACATTGCAATGCACAAGGCACTCCCACTTTATATATAGTATATAGATGTATTCAATGGTTACCCTAGTTAGCCCTAATTGGTTAAGATTTTTAAAGAGGTCAAATGTTCGATTACCTCTCCCCTGATCTTCTCATTAACTTAGGCCTTCTTTAATGTAATTTCTTCTTATGTACAAAAAACAAATGGTTAAAGGGATCCTAATGAGTGATGGAGAGATTTTAAAAATTAGGTGTTTAATATTTCTTTCTTGTACAACAAAAATAATCTATTTTTTTAATTATAAATGCTAAGCTTTCATAAAATTTCCTTGTCTTTGAGAACTCTATATATTATTTCCATGTGAATGTGGAGTTTCCTTATTAAGTTTCCAACGATGGTGCAAGTTTGTTTGCAGAGAAGCAATCATGGTATTTTTTCATTTTGGATGAGCATTGTATATTTAGGAGGGGTTTGGACGTAACATATTTAGTAGCTCATATTTTTTTTTAAATGTGTTTGGGTGAGTGGCTTAAAAAAACAGCTTATGTTTAATCATGTTTTTCAAAAAAATTATTTTTAAAAATAATTTTTTAAAAATAACTTATACCTTATAGCTTATAGCCTATAAGTCAAGTGCCAAAACACTCCCTTAATACAAGTTATCTCATATACATTTCGTTAATTTTATATACTTTGCTATGTGTATGTCAGGGTGATGGATGGACATTTCAGGTGTGCATGAAAGTTTCGTTCCCGATTTATGTCCAATCATTGTCAACTTTGAGCTAGAAAAACTGAGAATTTAAAGCCTGTCATACTCAAACAATGGCTTAAAGTGAATTATTAGATGCTTCTAGGAACAAAATTTTTTTTTATCCCCGCTCAAATAGGTAACGAAAAGAAATATTTTCACTTCTTTTTATATATTATCGTTTTGATTGTTATTTATTTTATCTTCTTTTTCATGGAGTCTCAATTGTTAAATTTGCCATTTTGAGAGTCATTGTATAGACAAACTACTATTCATAATAGAAAGTAATAATGTATAAGGGATAAATAATATATGCCAAATAACAACTAACTCAACAGAAATCAACATTGCAAAATGCACAAAACTCCATGTAAGTTCAGTTCTTAGTCAATTTACTAACTTCCTGACGCACACTATATGTCTAATGAATTGATGTATTAACTGAAAAGTAGAACTTTTTCCATATATGCATGCCCACATTGCTTATTCTAATTGGAAGTTATTTTTTTAACCCATATTTGTTGCATTTATGAAGTGTCTTCCAGTTTAATATTTTCTTTTCCCTACTTCAATGTTCAAAAATATGTGCATTGTTGTAGGATGATCATTGTACTGGAGCAAATACTCATCTTATTTTGAAGGGTGCTGAGAAAGCAGTTGCTATGATTAACAAAATTCATGGTACGTGTCTTGCTTTGTTAGCACTTCAATTCTTCATATATTGTTACAGAGGATTACAGTATATAAACTTATCAGTAGCTTTTACTTTTTATAACCAATGTGAGTTATATTTTAAGCGTCATAAATGTAAACATTATATGACATTATACTGTGTTTATTAATGCTATTGGAATTTTGAACTCCTTGTTAATAATCCTTAGAGTTGCAGGCTAGCATGCATGATGAGTGAAGAAAAAAGTTTGAACTATAATTCCTATTTTTACATACTCAAAAGAGAAGTTGAGCTGAGATCTATTTTATTGAGATGCCAAATACAGCCAAATTACTATGGCCACATCAGATCATTATTCATAAATAGTCCATGTCTAAAAAAGAGAAGCACAGTAGAAGTGAAAATGTAACTAATGGTTTCTCGGACTAAGCATTTTCACATATTTTTTCATGCTTTGATTGGCTTTGGAAGAGCAATTGTGGATGCATTCACTTCAACTGCCTTAGCTTGGGAGAAAGAAAGTAGAGTTCTCATGTGAAGGTATAAGCACTTTATTTTAGATTCATAAGTGATTCTAAAAGATTTTCATATGTTAGATAAGTTGGCCCAAATTTAGCAAGTAAGAAAATCCTAGACATTGGTGGTCTTCAAGTGAAGCAGTTTACTTACAATGCATCAAACTTACGTTATATAACACTGCTGATTTGGAAGCTTATCTTGCCCTGTATTGGAGGAGGCCTACACCGTCTACCTTTTAAAATTCTAGGCAATAAAGTTTTTTACTCCACTCAACTCTTAATCAGTAGTTTATATATCTCACTTACGAGCTCTTCACAAACAATACAACTCTATTGGAACAATGGAACTATTGGGCATGTAATTTGAAAGTGTACGCAAAACGAAAGTGTTCAACACATGTAACTCCTTATGTTGTTGATGAAGTAGAGCTTCACTATCTTTGAAAATTATGTTGATGGTATTGCATCAATAGCTTATATCTACTACCATATGTTCCCATGCTCCACAATCATATGTTTTTTTTTTGTATATTTTTACCTAATTTAAAAATTTTAATGGAGTTCCTCTTACTGTAATACATTTTACATATCAAACTACACATATCAAAACTGTCCGTGTCTTGCAAGGGCCACCTCCAGGATGTTGAGTTAATGCCTTGATTTTGATGATAACAAAACATGGTTTAATGATTTAATAATTCTACTTAGTGTGCAGAGTAGCTATTAAATAGATCTTGACTCGAATCTTATCAAAATAGAGGATTCATGATGCAAAGATTAGAATGAAGAATGAAAAGCTTGATGAGATGATACATTCCACAATAGTGATCTTATAAGAGAATGAAGATATTTCAAGATGATAGATATCAAGGAAGAAGATTGAATATACTAAAAGTCTTGATTGAAAAGATTAGAAACTTTGAGGACTTGAAGATATCTTGCAAGAATGAAAGAAGAAGAGACCAACTCAAAGGCATTGAAGCTTTCTTAGAAGATTTGAAGATGTCTTGAAGGTATTGAAGAAATCACAAGACTTAGAAAACTTTCTTGGAAGAGTTGTTGTAGTCCATGGAGAAGTCATATTGATTGAAAAATTTTAGAAGAAATCTAGAAATGAAGATGTTCAAAGGAGGATAGAAAATCAATTGAAGAAATGAAGATTCTAAGTCTTGGAAGCTCTCTTGAAGATCATGAAGAAGACTTGGTTAAATGGTTAAAGCATTGATGATGGAAGAGCTCTACAAGTAATGAAAATGAAGTAAATTCATCTAGAATGGATTGAAGATGCTCTTGGAGTCATCAAGCATTGAAGAAGTGTTTACAAGCTTTAAAATGCTTAGTTGGGTGATTCTTAAAGAGCTTGAATCTATTGAAGAAGATTGAAGAAATATTACAAAAGTTAAGGATTTTTCTAAAAGAGTCGACCCCTCAAGTAAAAAGAGTCGACTCTTTCAAACAGAGTCTTGGAATTCTGTTGGAGACTAAAAAAAGTCGACTCCTGCTGTAAAAAAAGTCAACTCATTTCAACAGAGAACAAAATTTCTAAAGACTACTTAAAAGAGTCGACTCCTAGAGCAAAAGAGTCAACTCATTTGGACAGTGCCTTGAAAAATCTGCTGAAATGCAAAAAGAGTCAACTCATTGTAAAAAGAGTCGATCCCTAGACAGTAACGGTTATATTTCTAACAAACGGTATGGGTAAATATGCAACCAAAACTTCTCCCATACTTCTCCAACGGCTAGAATCGATCCATATATTTAAATACAAGATACATACAGCTTCTTCTTTGATGAAGAGAGTAATTACATCATTGGTATCAAGAGCTTGAAGCTGAAAATTCTCTGTGCCTCACTGTTACATATTTTTGCCGAGTGTTTAAGGTTATTCATTGAGTTGTATTTGTTCATATACTCATTAGGAGAGTTATCCATTGTATAACCTTTATTCATTTCACTTGGGTGGGTTTGTACACCTGTAAGTTTGAGTGTTCTTGGGTAAAAATACTTGTAAGTTTGAGAGAAGCTTGGACAAAATCTCTTGGATTTTGAAAGCTTGGGAAGAAGCTTTTGTAAGAATGAACTGGACACTTGTGGCAAAACCAGCAACTGTGTAAAGAGTGTTACATAGTGGAATTCCTTCGAAAGGATCGAAGAAGAGAGGACGTAGGCAAGGTTGGCCGAAGCTCTACAAATCTGGTGCTCTTTTCTTCTGCCTCTGTTTTGCTTATTTGCTTATTATACATGCTTGCATAAATATACACATTGGTATATACTTCACATGCTTGATATATATACTTTGATTAAGTGTTATTGAAATACATAAACTGTTTTTAGTTGCAATTCTTAACATAAATTCTATAAAACCCAATTCATCCCTGCTCTTGGGTTGCCTTCTTGGGCCAACACAAGAGTTATATATATACGTATATATAGTTAGTGGAACAAAAATTTGTTCCCATCATTTATGTTCAAGATTTCTGCTTGGACACATCTATGCAATTTATGCGCGCATGAATATAATGCTATCTAAACACTCAACAATTTAATGTAAACTATGTATATACTAGCAGTGAATTTGTGCTATACACGACTAAATAATTAAAATTAAAACACATTCAATGTGTTGAATCCGTGCTATGCTTGGTCCTGGTTCGGCATATTTAGCACCCAACTTTGATTTTATTCGAATATATTGATTTAATGGTGAATTTCAAAACACATAATATTTCTTTAAAAAAATTTTTCTAGTATTTTCAAATGAATAGATGTAGATCTTGGTGTTAGTGAATAGGTGTAGAATCAGCAAGTATATAGAAAACTATGCATGCTAGTGAATAGGTGCAAATTAAGTGTAAGACGTAGAGAAAGACAAAGACGGAGACAAAGACAAAGAGCATATTATGAAACGTGTGGGTGCATACTTACATGCAAAGTGAGGCGGTGCTTTGTACAGCAAGTGAAAGAGAGCATTGAGAATGATAGAGAAGGTGAGGGAGAAGAAGGTGGGTGTATATAATAATGTGTTTTAGAACCCTAATATTAGGTATGTTTTATTAGAAATTTTAGGGGAGTGAGTTTAGAAAATACATATTAGTTTAAATTTTCAAAATACATTTTAGGACACCATGATCTAAATCGATAGGTTCCCCATATACAACATTCAATCAATGAGAGTTTTAGGAAACTACAGTCTAAATTGATAGGCTTTCCCAATTATAGATTCACTGTATATACCATTCAATCAGGGAGAGTTTAAATAAATATTTAAAATTCCACATGTAAACCAATCAAATTGCAACATCTAATATTTTAAATTTCAAAACTTTTAAAATATGTAAAAATTGGATTGAGAGTTTAAAGCTTAAAGAGAGCACAATGTATTGCTATAAGATTTATTAGCAGTAAACTTGTGCTATGCACAACAAAATTAAAATGCAAGCTTAAACTTAATGTTTACATTTGAAAAAAAAAATTTCTTTTGAATTAATAAATATTAGAGTTAACTGGAAGAGTTATTCACTAGATACATTTACGATACCAAAAAAAAAAAAAAAAAGGCAACCCAATGCTTTAGAAAAAATTTGCCAGTAGCCATCCATGGAAGATCAGTGGTAATAAATAATTTTTTTTCAGTGGTAATAAATATTAAAACATGTTGTTTCTTATCTATTAGCCATCATGTTCAAGATAATATATTATCCATGGGTTATTATTTGTAGACAATACATAATTCAAATAATCTAAGAATTGTTTTTCATAATCTTATCCCTATATGTTTTGCAATAATCCTTGCCTAAAAATATATTTATAGATAATTTAGGAGTATTTGAAATGTCTTATCATATCAAATATTCCAAGATCTCCGATCTAACCCAATCCTATTGATTGATTAGATTGTACATCGGTTACTGTTGAAAGTCAACTAACGTAATCTCATTGGTTAATTGTAATTTTATTATTCATATCATATTAATAAGACAACTAATAACATAAAAACATGTGTTTTTCTATATTCAAAAAATTTAAAATTTATAAGAAAAAGAGTTGAAACTTTAAAGTTATATGAACCAACAATGTTTTACTAGTCATAATAGTATACGTCGTAGGATATTTTAATTGATTTTTGGTTTACAGTCGATACATTTGTAGTGATAGCCTATTTGAAATTTGAAATTCTATTGATTTAATGCTTAATATTATAATTTGCTGATAAGTTTAATTTGTAGTAAATATCTGAAATTTAATGTTCTCTTAGTTTATGTTTGATAGTGTAGTTAGTGATCAGGTAATTGATGATAAGATTAGTTTATAGTAAATATTTGAAATTTAAAGTTCTATTGGTTTACATTTGATAGTGTAGTTGGTGATCAGACATTTGATAATAAGATTAGTTTGTAGTGAATTTGAAATTTAAAGTTCTATTGATTTCCGCTTGACATTATATTTAGTGATAAGAGATATTTTAAATTAGTGATATTTACATTGACCAATAAGATTAATTTGTGATAAAGATTAACCAATCATATTACTACATAGAAGGTGACGTGTTATTAATTATAATTTAAAAATTTAAAAATTAAGAAAAATGTACTGAAAGTTTGGGTTTCAAAGACTACACAACGTTTTGTTATTTATAATAGTATAGACTAGCATTAAATCCGTGCTATACATATATTAAGAGAACATATACTATATATTAATTTTTTTTACAAAAAATAAACTATAATAATCAATATAGTCTTGCAATAAATTGTAAAAGGCTACATTAATGATGTATAAGTCATAAATTTAGGTGAACTATCTATTAAGTTCATTAATATTGCACATACATACGCATGTATAGAAGTACTCAAAATTGAACTTTTTACTTAAAAAAATTATGTTTTTAAGTACTTGATTTATTACTTGATACTTAAAGTGCTTAGTGAAGTTTGATTTTTAAATTTATCTTAACAAAAAAAAATTACAAGTTTGATTTTTAAAAAATTGTTATTAAATTATAAGTTTGAAAACTTAAGTACTTAAATGGTTATCATTAATAATTCAACGTGTGAGTGTAGTCATATTAAATATTCTTTTGAGTTCATTGATCATCTTTTCATAACAGTTACTAAAAATTTTAGCAAGGGTTAATTAAAAAAATATTACTTTATCTTGTGTTCGAAGTCAGACTCAACTAACATAACTTTTGTAGTCATTATACTTGCATAAATTATAAATACTTGCGTAAATTATACTTGAAAATATTGGTCAAGCTAAAATCAATAATTTTTTTATTGTGAAATCATTGTTGTTACAAAATATTTATATCATTATCATTCAAAGTCACAAAATAACATGAAATTATATTAGAGTCTTGAGACAAAAAAGGTTAAAGTATTATTTTTCTAGGTAATTTTTTAATTAAAATATTTACATCCAATTTAGTCTAATTACTATGAAGAACATTATAATCCAAGGGTATTTAAAAAGTATTGTTTTATTAATTGTTGGATAAGGTTTATAAAAATTGAAAGAATAAAAAAATAAAATGGAAATAATTTCATATATTTTATTTGAAAAAAGTAAGATTTAAAAAAATAATTCAGTCACAGTCCTATTCAAAAGATTGAAATGAAAAATGAAAAAAAAAAATTCTAATAACTTTGTTACATGTGTCATTTTTATTTTATAAAGCTAAGATATAATTTACGCTTAGTTAAAAATACCTTAGGAAGAGCATATTAAAAAAGAATTGGAAGCATTATCATATCAATCAATGGATATAATTTATAAAATTGAGAAAAAATAAGACGAAATTACAAAGAACCAATGATATTTTATCACAAAGCGCTAATAATTTAATGACACGTGTTCTTTCTATTTTAGAGATTTAAAATTTAATTTATGATTAATAAATATTCTTCATGAGGATTATAATTAAAGAAAATTTAAAAATGTT